>OW679203.1:38981815-39083497 GCA_940337035.1 Agriotes lineatus
ACCAATTTTAACGATTTAAAGTATTATTTAACACGTCAATATTATTTTATGTATAGCTTTGAATTAAATGGTCATGTTTGTTAGTAATTACGTTCAAGAAATATACTAAAATTCAATTATTTGACACTTATAATCTGATGCACCCCACCAGAAATTAAAAATTGTATTACTATTACTATTTGTTGTCAAGACAATTTCCAAGTAAATGAGTAGCCTCACAGTTTGTTCTAGACCAAAAGATAAGAGTAATTGGGTAATTATGTAAAAGTTCGCATCTTCATGATCATCCAACAAACTGTAATCTAATTTTTTACCGCCGATGGGCTTTCTCCTCAAGAAATTTACATGGGAATGCTTGGTGTTTATGGAAAAGCTTTTCAAAGCTATTCAAAAGCGGCAGAATGGCAAAAGAAATTTTTTAAGATAGGGAATGCACGAAAAACGTGCCACTTCCTGAATAAGAGCGTGTTGTGAAAACTGCAATCACTGTTAAGTATGTGGAAAATATTTTGTTTGAATAGGTATTGGAAGGTACTGTTACGTCATCATTGAAGAACTCGCCCTTAAAAGGATGCCGTTTTAAGTCGGACACTATGTGGAAAATATTTTGTTTGAATAGGTATTGCAAGGTACTGTTACGTCATTATTGAAGAACTCGCCCTTAAAAGGATGCCGTTTTAAGTCGGACACTGATGTGCAAAAATGGTTAAGCCAGCAGACTAATTTTTCAAAAGAGAAATCTGCAACTTAGCGAAGTAACGTTTTGCATCTAGTTCTTTTTCCAGTTCTTGTATATGATCCTTTATTACTTCTTCGTTTTTTAGTTTTTCTTTGTTGCATTTACATATATTTGCACTTCGATAGCTACTAATGTATTGCTTCTACTACTAAGTAGGATTAGATCAGGCTTGTAAACCTGCACTTATATTCTCATTGAGTTGTTTCTCCATAAGCTCCATAGAGCAGTTATTCACTTCAAGTTCTGCCAGATCCTCTCTGGCGCACTCCAGCCACTGCCGTTTTGACTTCTATGAGATCCTTTTGCTTCTCGGAGTTCTCGGTGAAATAATTGTGTAATCTCATCCGTTCTATCCTTATAGCATGACCTAACCACCATCTAAGAGATTCTGTTTGTAATCGTGGGTTCTTTAGGTTCTTCTTCGCCAGATCCCTTCCCCTTCTGCCCCTCCGAAGGTACATCTTAATATGTTTTTCCAAAAGGCACAGTCCGTCTGCGGTAACGTCCATGTTTTACATTAAAAAAACACCAGAGATCTAATTCTTTGCTTTGGGTATACAAAATATTATTTAAGGCGCCTGTACTGCTAGTTATCCTTCTTTCTACTTTACTGGATAATCCATCCATCACTGTCATTTCTGGTTCAGGATATGTCACTGGGTCTATTTGTTCGAAAGCAGTCTCCACGTCACCCCCTTTCAGCTGTTTCCCTATTTGCTGGTCATACACACAATATGAAGTGCCGTGAGTGATGGACAGCATCCGCATCCGCAGTGTCAATGCGTGCAATTAGAAATACAATTATGGTGACTTAATGTGCTGTGTAGACAGCAGAAGGGTCAAGTAAAAATGGCAAGGATTCCCGAAGCAGACGAGGGTTGAGGCAGAAAACCCTTTTAGATGCAATGGCCGTCAGCCAGTCGAGAAAGCACTTTCACTTGTAAAAGGTTCTAACCCAAGCAAGAAGGGCCAATAAATTCATTCATTTGACGACGGTTATTTTCACTTTGAGAGTTTCAATTCTGCACCAGTCATTTTATTCTTTCACCGAGCTCTGTCTAAATACCAAGAGTGATTTTAACTACTAGTACGTTAGTGTTAATTGCGCAATATAAGTATTTTTGTATATTATTGAGCAGTTATATGTATCATTATGATTATTACTGAATTTTTACAAAAGAGTGGTTGTTATCCACGATGTATTCGTTATTTCCAAATACTCTGGATGTTACCATATTTTAATGTGTACAAAAATGAGCTGAAACAGACAGAATAACCAGCACGGAAGTGTGTCCCATCTACAATATATTGTGAGATGTTAAATATTGTAACGGTCTGGCGATCAGGCAGCTGCAGGCAGATGAGTCATGTTCCAGACGCCTGGAGAAGCGACCTTGCAGCCAGATGCAAGGGATGACTCACGATTTCGGAAACACGCCCGAGGTCAACACATGCGAATGCCGGAATGTACGAGCGAAATCTGGAACGTTCTAGACGGAAATTATTCGGATATATAAATACGCGCCGCAGGAATAAGAAATCAGTTCTCATCAGTTCGAATTCGGCAGCGAAGCGCGTAGAGCTCCCATATAAATGAACCTTGTGTATATAACCCTAGTAAAATAAATAACAGATAAATAACCATATAAATCGTTAGTGTCTAAGTCGTAAATAGCCAAATAAATAAGTGATGTTTAATCCAGCGCATATAAATAAATAAATGTATTGTTGTTAGAAACAGTGTCTGTAGTTCGTTAGTTTAAGTAATTTGTGTTCTGCCTTGTTAATTCGTGCGTTTGTAAATAATAATAATTAATAGTTGTAAATAAATGTTTAATACAAGAAGCGTCATATAATTTTTAAATAGCCCGAACGTAAAAACGTAACAATATGAAGACATGGAAGAGAAAAGTTCAAAATTGTTTGATCGTGGATCATCAACCTCTTTTAACCTTGGTGTCATAAATTATTCACATTGTAAGAAAGTGAAACAGGTTAATGGGCAGCCCTTGACTATACATTATGCTCCTCCGTATCCAAATATACAATTTCATTGCATTATTTGTGCGTATACGTTTGTATGCGGTTTTATTACTCCAGTTTCTTGGTCAGTCTTTAAACGAGAGCACCGTTAATTGCATCCCAACAGTACTGGGCTGATACGTATTAAAAATTCTGTAATTTGGTAACACGAAGAGTACTATACCCGGCAACCAAGTACTTAAATAGCTGCGACCGTTGTAGCAACACGAGAGCTTTTGCTACAGAAAATTTTAACACAGTTTCAGTGTGTTCCGGGATTGTTCTGGCATTTTTATTCCATGGATTGCTTGGTTAGAAACTATTTTAAAGCACAATTTCAACTGTTTGAAACATAATACGATGGCCGCAGCCAAGCAAAGAGCGTTTTTCGTCAAAAATATGCATAATTTTATTAAGAAAAGTGATTCGTATGCAAAAAATGGCCCCGAGCTAATTTTTAGCCCAATCAAGAGATATACAAACGGATTCCATATTGTTTGAAAACCCACAATCAGGTCGCAATTATAAAAAAAAATTGGCACAAATCTTTCTTAAAAAAATGTCATTGCGCTTCCCAATTTGATCTTTTTAGTCCTAGCCGACACGTACGCAAAGACAGAAATATGTTCTTAGCGTGTTTGGGCCCTGAAGAGCATAGTTTCACCTCAACTTTTAATTTTTACTACTGTACAGGAAAATAAAGAGCAACTACAAACAGAACCACATTTTGTTTTCACCATCGCGATGAGTGGAAGAGAGTAAAGGTTAATATCCTTTGATGTGATACGTAAACAGGCTAATCATAACAGACCGTTTACTAGGCATAATCATAATCTGTAAATTCAAGGTATCGATTAAAATACCGTTTCCTGAAACTATCAAACACATCTAAATTGAAGATGATGCAGCAAATTGCAATCGTTCTAAATATTTTTCCATTCTTCATGTTTGTAGCTTTACCTGCAGCAAATAAATCCGCTACGTTTTTGATGTCTGAAGGAACACGTTCGAGCAATTAATGACGATATCATACAGGAAACGTTACACATCACTGATTAAACATAATTTACAGACCGGTGCTAATGATAGAACCTTATCATAATCCACCTGTGCACGGGTACCGCTTCAAACAATAACCTTCAACACGGTCAGCTAAAAACTGACGAATGGGTACCCGAAATTATTTTATTGTGCTTCATATAGTGCCTCATTTAGTCACAATTAAAGAGCTTTTAGTAATAAATATTTTCTAGTACTATCGAAACCACACTGATTAAATATTGATTATTTCTTTAACATTTTTAAACAGGAAACATAACGCTAAGATAAAAATGATTAAAATTCAAGTAATTCCATGCATTTTATAATTACACACCTACAATAGCCAATTGTTAAACGTAAACCAACATGATGTCCACTAGAGAGGCTGTAACTGTAACTTTACAAAAAGAACAGTATGGAGAAAGACAAGTAAAACGTAATGCAACACAGTCAACCAATCGATTATTATTCTTTCCATTAAACAAGCAGTATAAAACCAAATAACTACTTAATATAGGTCAATAAGAACATTCAATAAAACAGCCGATTATATTATTTATGCACAAAACCAAACCAAACTAGTGTGCCACTGCTACTATAGTTTAAAAATAAAACTTAAACAAAGCACACAAAACCTGCGACATGTGGATTATCAAGGACGTGCAAGTTATTAAAAGCTAAAACTAATTTTAGCCTTAACCAGAAAACCTGAGATATTATCATATTTACAAACTAAGACTACACGATTACTGCTATTCCAACTACGACAGCAACGAAAAGAAACCAAACAAAACATGTGGCATGCAGAGAAGCGAAAAGAACACACAGCTCAAGGCATACCAATTCAACTTTGGTGCCAGTGGTTTTCTGGCCTCTCCTTCTACACTCGGCCTTTAACTGTTCTTTTGTGAGCGAAAGTAGATCATCGGGAACCTTAGGTCCCGCTGTGTTAGTAACGTTTGCAGTTTGAGGAGCCGTGCGGTTTGACAAATTGGTCACTGGTATCGAATTGTGAGAATTTCGTGATCTAATGCGTTTTCCCGCCATAACCTGAAGCGTATCCAATTGTCATGCTGTTAGTATATCGAAATGAAGATTAGTGGTGGATCTACAATGTAACTATGAGTCTAGCGAGCAGAGCTAATCGGATCGGATGATGTGTGATCGCATGATTGGAAATACTTTTGCTACGAAATGACTGGGCAAAACACGGCGGACAGGTCAGTTTTGGTTCAGCCGAGGCCAAATATCACCAGTGGCATGTCATGCATATGAAGTGGTGTTGTTTACATTTTCAATACAAGTACGCCTGAACCAAAGTAAATGGGACTGTTCTAAAATTAAATACTAAGCGCTGCAGTACAAAAGCGTAGTCGAAACCTAAAAAATAAGGATTCGTAAGAAACAAACATAACCTCAAATCTGCGTAAGCGTCATCATTTCGTACAAAATTGGAGGGCGAGGAAAGCAACCTAAGCGGAATCCGCATGGGGGAGTAGCTCTAAGTGCACTTACTTTCAGTTCCAGTCGTTAAAAATCACAGAGAACACATCACACTCTACCTTCCCGTTCAATCTTTGACAGCTTGCGGCGCCGTGTCGGGTTTTGTTTGGTCCACGTCGTCACATTGTCTCGACAAAAGTCAAATTCCCCTATGCTAGCTGCTCCTCAATCACATTAAAAATAGCTTTGCATAATCAATTGGCAAACGTAACGGTCATGCGTGTGCTATCTTATCGTGCACGTGGATTTAATTTTCTGATCATACGATCTTATTAATAAACGTCGTAACGTAGGCAACCTGAACGCCATGTACAGGGTGCGCCACAATTGATGTCCGCGGCTAGGGATTTTTGATCCCAAATCCTGTGCGATAATCATGCGATTCCCTAGGTTGCCTCGTGATCAAGGTCCGTAAATATAGCAAGCTTGGAAATATAGGTCATCTCAATAACAGCCTGACAATAAATTTGTGGCAAAGCCGTCGCGATTAGACTGAGAAACATCCCAGCTTGTCAGCTAAAAGACTGAGGTTAGATAGTTTGAAAATGACAGGATGTGTATCTTTAAACTGCACTAACCAGTCAAAAAGTGGTTTTCGTTTATTTAATTCTCCTGCTGACCTAAAAAGGCGAGCCATTTGGGTTCAACATTGCGGTCATTTATTAGGACACAGCAAGATTTAAATTTCCCACTATTTGGCGCTATATTCGTGACCACTGCATAGTGGAAATACCAAGGTCTGTAAATATAAAGTACGTTTTGTTTTCTATAATAACTGTCAAAGTGTTACAATGTTTTAGATATGTAATTAAAACGCTAGGAAATTGTTATACCTCGTGTTGGTAGAACTTTTTATTATGGTTATGTGTCAATTTTGAATGTCAAAGTTTCTTAATTTGAACTCTTGACAAATTTCTATTTTGCAAACGTTAATATGTTTATTTTCAAATATTATAAGTTTAATAATTAATAAATTTTGCAATATTTTACTATGCTGTTCGTTTTACCCACTATTGTGACATATCTGTCAAAATGACAATAATTTTTTTAGTGGAAAAAATGAACTAAAAATTTATGTAGCAACATTATTAAAACTAGGCACCCTGCAGAAATGAAACTTA
This sequence comes from Agriotes lineatus, assembly GCA_940337035.1. Lineage (NCBI taxonomy): Eukaryota > Metazoa > Arthropoda > Insecta > Coleoptera > Elateridae > Agriotes > Agriotes lineatus. The sequence goes on from OW679203.1 coordinate 38,988,242, forward strand.
TCCCCTAGAAAGTTGACCTTGAAAATTATTATAGAAACAAAATGTACTTTAGCATGCTATATTTCCAAGCTTGCTATATTTACAGACCTGGATCAATAGGTGAAAAAATAAGAGTAGATTATGCAATGAGGGAGAGAAATGCATTATTGTGCTGAGGTGCAATTGCACTGAAACAAAATAGCAGTCTCTCCGAATTTCATATACTATTTTTATCACGTTGCAGGAAGATTTAAAACTACAAACCTGTTTTTTTATACGAAATTTATTGACATTTTAGTTGCAATTATTTTAAAATTAGTAGCCTATGGTACATTTTAAAGTTGGTGGCACTGTAAGTCTATGTCAATTTTGAGGTTAGCAAGTTAGGTTTTGCGTCAGTTTGTGTCAAAACTGACGCAAAACCTAACCTGCTTACCTCGAATTGTGAGCTCTTGTTGCTGAGTCATAATGAAAACTCCCAAGGTAAATTTCTCTCCTCTAGGAAATAATTCATTATTTCTGTCACGATTTTGTTATCGTAGAAAACGTGTTTTGCTCCCAGACGTGAAAAATAGTAGATTATACAATGAGGGAGAGAAATGCGTTATTTTTCTGAGGTGCAATTTGTGACTCGAGGCCGAAGCCCGAGAGTTACATAGCACTGAAGCAAAATAGCAGTCTCTCCGAATTGCATATACTATTTTTTTCACCTTGCAGGAAGATTTATAACTACAATCCTGTTTTTTTTTAAACGTAATTTATTGACATTTTTAAATTTTAAAGTTGGTGGCACTGTAAGTCTATGTCAAATTCGAGGTTATCAGGTTAGGTTTTGCATCAGTTTTGACACAGACTGACACAAAACTTAACCTGCTAATCTCAAATTTGACATAATTGTGTCAGTCATAATGAAAACTCCCTATGTAAATTTCTCTCCTCTAGGGAATAATTCATTATTTCTGTCACGATTTTGGTATCGTAGAAATCGTGTTTTTCCCAGACGTAAAAAAATCATTTATTTGAAATGGGCATTAAACTACCTCGAAATCATCATTAAAATACGAGAAATCGGCAGTAAAGTAATACACTGTTTTACGACTTTTCTGTAGGTGGCAAGGCGACAGATAAACGTCAACTGACGTTAACATAACCTACAAATGTTGCTTAAAATGTTGAAATTTCATTTCATTTCAATCGTGATAAAAAGCTAAACTTCAGTGCCTTGGTATACAAACGACTATTTTTCTACGATCGTGTCAAAATGACAACTTTCTGCACAGTGTCTAGTGTCAAAGGTGACGTTTGTAGCGCTCTAATTACGTCTTTTTAACACGTTGCCATTGGAGACGTGTTTTAATAATTGATTAAAACACGCCTTGTCGTAAGTTTGAATGTCAACATAACCTAGAATATTTAACACAATGTGACGGAAAAAGTGTCACCGAACTAAGTTTTTATATTTCTGTTACGATCGTAGAAAAAATAGCGTATGATACACGTGTATAAGTGCCATTAAAGCACTAGCGACGTGCCTTTAAACTCGTTGCACGTGCTTTAAAGGCGTACTTATACACTAGTGTCATAATATACTAATTGCTGCAATAATTTTAAAAATTAGCACTGCTGCACCTTAGAGCGCCGAGTTTACAGGAGCTTCGTCTGATAATGCCACAATTGTTTAATTTGTAAAAATCCTAATTTTCGTATAACACATAAGCTTGTTTTAACGAGATAAAAAATGTAATGGTTACTTTTAAATTTCTTAAAATTTAAAGTCCTACAAACGAAATTGTAAATCTTGGGTTATTTTAATGATATTCGAGACTAAAATTCATATAAACAAGATTGACAGTCCTTTCAAAGAGATTGCGAATCAGCTTATTGAAATTAAATATAGTTTTTCTACTCCTGTAACTAAAACGGCATTTAACATACTAACATACACGTCGCTAAGTGACCTTTTAGTCATGCCTTCATAAGCTATGACTAAAGAGCCTCTTAGTCACGAGCTGAAGTTGGCAACGACGTTTTAGTCATGGGGTGAAGTTAGGTTCAAACAGTATTTGCTTTATTAGCCACAGCCAAAACTAAAATGAAGTTAGTTTTCTACCGTCACTTTGACGTTTGTCAAACATAATTTAACCTAATATAATAAATGTCAAAATTTTAATGAAATAGTATGATGTTATATTCTTTAAATTTGTGGTCGTAGAAAAAGTATAGTATGCAACTCGTTTTATAAACTTATTAGTCACTCATTTTATTAAACACTCGCTCCGCGGCGCTTCGCTCGTGATTAATAAAACTCGTGACTAAAATGACGTTTATAAAACTTGATACATAATATACTATTTAATCAGATTAAAATTAATTTAGCGTTAGCGAGACGAAAAGTCGTAAAAACAAGTTTTAACGCCGTTTTAACGAGATTACAAGTGGGTTTATTGAGATTAAATATCGCTTTAGCCAAATTAAAATTCATTTAAACAAGATTGGCTGTAAAATAGGAACGAGGTTAACGTGACTGAAAGTCCACCCATTTAAATCAAACCTTTCAACGAGGTAGAATTCGACTAGTAAATGATTGCTTTATTATGAAAGTATATTATAGATAGTTTTAATTAGATATAAGTCTCTAAGATTTAATTTAACGAAATAAGAAACTAACGAAATTGATGATCATTTAAAGGATATTAAAATGCAGCTAAATTGGATTTTTAAAGTCCTTCGCGTCAGGTTTAAAATCGTTGAAGGACGTTTAAAAATTGATTTAATAAAACTGAAAGTCGTTTTAACCAGACTAAATGTCGTTAAAATCAAATAATGATATTAATAAAACAAACGTTTTAATTGAAATGAATTTTTTTTATCCAAATTAAACATAATTTTAACTAGAGTAAAGATTGAATAAACGAGATTATCTCACTTAACGATGTAATTTTCGTTGCCGAAATGAAAGACCCTTGAAACGATATTAAAGCCTTATAAACAACAGATAACGTCGTTTATACCATATTAAAATATAAATAAATTTAATCATTAATATTAAAATGAATTTAACAATACCAATATCGTTTTGATGAGATTTAATGTCACCGTAACCTAATTAAGCGAATTAGAATGCACTGAAAGGCATTCTCTCTATCACCGATATGTAAGATCGTATAAACGGTATTAAATGTGGTACAGATTTAGTCGTTTACACCAGAATTAAAATAGTTAATAGGAGATATAAAGCTAATTTAACATTGGAAAGTCGTTTAATGAGCCTTAAAAAGTCGTTTAAACAAACCTTAATTCTTAAGATTAACTACATGCTTTTAAAAAGTAGCGTTAAGAAAATTTAAAATGGTTTTAACGGCATAAAAATCGTTTAAACGAGATATAACCTTACTGAACACTTGATCATGTGATTTAATTGAATAAAAGTAATTTTAACGAGATATACGTTTAAACTTTAAGAAATAAATTTTTAACGAGATTAAAATTTGTTCTTTGAGATCTTTAACGAGATTATGGGTTGAAAAGACGAAATTTCAGATCGATTAAAATCAAAAGTTGTTTAATTGTCATTTAAGTGAAAGTTTGCGCAGTAGTGTAAAAGAAACCAGTTCTTAAATAAATAAACTTGTATGAACGTGAGATAACGATCTATGTGATTAAAATTAGATTTAATGTTCTTCACACCAGATCTAAAATTGTCATAGATATTAACGATACTATTAACGATAAGTGTATTGTTCGATATTGTATCTTTATCAGTAAATTCGGGTTCAATGTATTCTTTGTTTTATAAAAAAAGCGTGCTTTACATCTATTATCGCATTGAGTGCGTTAATAAAGCTCTTAACGATACTAAAATTAATTCGGTAAATTGTCTTAACAACGCTGATGAAGATATTGAAGACATTCAATCGTTAAGATTAAAAACGGTTTGAATAAGAAAAACGTCGTTTTGATAAAAGTGAAAGTCTTGTTTACATTTTACGAAAAATCGTTAACCATAAAATGCATTTAACAATACAAATGTTGTTTTTATGGTATTTAATGTCATGTTAAAAGTTATTTAGCGAAATGGCAGACTTTATAAACGAAATTAAACATCGTTGAATGGAATTCTTTTAATCAACGACATGATAGATCGCAGAAATGATATTAAGTATGACAGAGATTTAAAATCATTGAAAGTGAAAGCAGATATAAAATTATTTTACAGTGGAAACTTGTTTAATGAGTCTGAAAATCGCACAAACACATCTTAATCGTTAAAATTGACTTTGGTTTTACTGAAACAACTGTTTATAAACCAGTGTAATAGTTACTTACATGGCAAGCTTAGTAAATTAGCCTTTATGGGCGAGCCGGATAATTTGCAGGGTGAGCGACGTAGGAGCGAGCCCTGTAATCCGGTGAGCCCCAATAAAGGCTAATTGCAAGCGAGCCACGTACAACGTTTTATTTCCTCTTGAGAAACATCCTAAAAATTAATATTAGTGATTAATGAAGGATGTGATTACTAGAAAACAAGGTGCTTGTAAAGTCGCGATGGCAGCATTTTACAGGCACCTGGCCTGTAAAGACTCTTTTACAGGTCAGTTCAGACGACAGTAACACTTTACAGGCACCTGGCCTGTAAAGACTCATTTACCGAGTCAGTTCATACGACAATATTGACCGTTTAACAAGTCAAGAGGAAATAAACAATATTTAAATTGTTTTTAACAAGGTAAAAATTGTTAAGATTTGATAATGTCGGGAGGGGGTCTTTTTTCAAGGCTGCTTTATTTATGGAAAAAGTTCGGCAGAGCAAATAACCACGTAAGACACGTAAGTAATGTCGAATAAAATTAATAGAAAAGGTTAAAACACATGCACGCACACACTTAAGCCTTGATAGTGAGGATCCACCATTAAACTAGACACTTAAAGAATATGTTTAACAAAACTTAAAGTTGTCTTTTCCCATGTTGAACGAGATTAAGGAGTGTACAAACAAATGAAATTTCAGGTCAGTTAACGTGGTTACAATTCGCTTAAGTAGGGTTAAAAATGGATTTTGTCATCTTTATGCTGTTTAAGTGAAATTTTGCTATGTAATAGTATAAAAGGGAACCACCTGTTAAATGAATAACATCTCAAGAGTTAACTATCATTCTTAAGTCTGAGGTTGTAAAACTCATGGACGTTATTTTCATACGTATTTAAATAACGTAGCCTGTTAAAGAATTACTATACAGATACCCAATTATGTGATTGTTTATTGTTTCCAAAATTTCGATTGTTACTGAAACAGTCTTGAATTTTAAAATTGTACATATATAACACTGAAATATTATTCAGGGTATGTCCAAACCATGCCATATTGCCCTTAAAAAAAGTACAATACATAACAAGCAGAAGAGAAGCAACTTTGGTTAACGATTTCAGAACAGCAAAGGACAAAGTGCCACATTAAAAACAGCTGGTGAATATAAAATTCATTACTTACACGGGATAGACTGACTAGTCGTACTACTGATTCAAGATTTGAAGAACATACAAGCTGCGAACAGAAACGCATTACAATGTATTCACTAAAAATTGAGAACGCAGAAATACTTGCTCATCACGTCGCTATCTTTTGTGAACGTTACGTGATGCTATAAATAGAAAAGAGGTCATGCACAATTTAAAGTGACACAGCAACACCTCTTCAGCTGGTCACGCGCTGCCAGCTCCAAGCGCGTTCGACTCTAGAGAACAGTTAGACTATTCCCATCGCTAAATAAATAGTTAATTATTGAATCATTTAGGTGAAATCGATGACAATAATTTTAGATTCGGTGTGATTGGGGAAGCTTGAGATTTTTTAATTACTATCATGGTTATGATCGAGAGTTGATGCAACTTAGAAACTAAATTAGCACCGATGAGATTCACAACAGAATATAGCAAGGAATTCAGAATTGTCTCAAGAGATAAAAAAATAGCTCCTATAGGTGCGTCCATTAAAACATTTACTGAATATCTTCAAACGATGGTTCAAATTCAAAATTGATGCTAGACAGTACCTTAATAATGTTAGACTTTGAATTATATACTAAAAAACTGAAAATATTCTGAGTAGAAATAAAACAAAAATTGTAGGATTTTAAGTGCGTCATTTAAACGTATAGTTCAGTGCTATTCAATTTTTTTCTGAAAGAGATAGTTTTTTCGATGTTTCTACACTTATAGCTCTTGGTTTCGGAATTTCTAGGTTGCTTTCGAGTTTCGACGCTTTCTGGTCTCGTTAAATAATTAAATTTGCAGTTGTGAGGGTCTGTAATTCTGTAACAAACAAATATAGTTAGAAATCTGTCCAAATCAAAATAACAGCTAATTATGAATATATTAAATTGCGCAGTATTTGAGAATTCGATTAATATACTATTTTGAGCTATTAATTAAATTACAATTGCATAGTAAAAAAGGTTTAACTCCTACACTTCCTTGAAAATAGAAATTTCTAAGATTTTACCGGTTTTGTTTTCTTAAGTTGCATTTCTAGGTAGAACTAATCACAAGCGAGACCTGCGTCAGATTCTGGGCGGCCAGTGGACATTTCGGTTTAAAACGGAAACTATCATATCTCGAAATAACCATCAGTGGCGACGGCAACCCAACAACGGAGCCCTCTGGCAACGGTATTGACAGGAGAAAGCCGTACATTGCGCGATATTCAAATTAAGTCCGGTGTAAACACGTCGAGTCGTTTTAAACGCAACAACAAGAAGAATACCGGTTTACTGAAAGGAAACGTGGCGGCCAAAAAGATATTTCTCACCTCTAAGATGAGTACCTTCTAGTATTAGAATTTTAAGAAGGTGGAAAATATACTGTAGTTATAAATCTTGCCAATTTTGGAATAGGTTTATATGGCGAAGGGTGGAAGTTTGTTTTATACAGCAAAAGAAATGTTTGATGATAGTACGTTAGCGATAGAAAGAATAGTACTTTATTTATCTAGAACGAAAAGTGGCATTTTAAAGACGAGAAAGTTGTTTACGTCCGAGGCGTTAACCGAGGACGGAATTACTTGCGAGGACCTTTAAAAACACTTTTCGTTCGTGGTGAATACAACAGTTTATTTCATACTGCAAGTTTAATGAATTTTAAATAAAAAGTTGCAAATCATTTCAAATGTCATGTCAACAACTGACGTATAATTTTAAAGTACTTGAACTTGAAAATTTTACTTTAAAGTACTAGGATTTTAATGTTCCATTTTTTGTACCATAAATAATCCGAAAAATGTAATTGTTGACATCAGTATGAAATAAAAGTTATTATTGATTTTTTAATCAGTAAAATGGCTTTTTAACATGATAAATGAGTTTTAATAAGTTACTGGCTATTAGCGTGTTAAGTGTAAACTTTAGTTGATAAATTAAAATTTAAAAAATCATATTTAATTATATTAAATTATAGTGTATTATGTGGCTTAAAATGCAAATAAAGAATAATAAAAAGAATTATAAATTGCTATGTTTTCTGCTGAAAAGTAAACAACAAAATAATTTAAAAATGACGAAAAGAACACATCGGAAAATATAAACAAACTTCAGATAAAACAGTGAGGTTAGCGATGTGTAGATGTGGGGTTATATTATCTATGGTGTAGATAAAAGTCCAAAATAATTCTCGCTGCATATTCTGCTAAACGATGGCTCTTTTACCACCTGATCCACTATTTTGCCTGAGAAGTGATATGGAATATGTGCACAATCTGTGCTTTATATCAAACGAATCAACAACGACTGGCCTCTTGGCAGCTACCGAGAAAGGCATTGTGTATCTGTGGGATTTACAGGCATGTAATAGCATTAAAAACTAACCACAAGGTTAATATTAATAAAATTTTATAGACAAATCGCGTCAGAAACAAGCAGGATGTAGGTACTTCCATACAAGCACTCCATTGTACGTCTGAAAATTTGGTAACCCAAGAAAAAAGCGGCCTGATCAAGTTGTGGACCATCCAGAATGAAACCAATTACGAATTTGCAAAAGATTATCAGTGCAGCGGAGGCTACTGCAGGAGCATACTTGTTGATAACCTGTTGATTCTGCCGCAAGCAAACAGCACTCTGGACGCTGTCGAATTGAAAACGATGAACCGAGTACGTACGTTCACGCCTTTACAGCAAAAACTAGGCTACGTAATGTGTTTACAAAAAGTGGAAATAAGTGGTAATGTTTATATATTAGCGGGTTTCGAAACTGGCGACATAGTTCTCTGGGACTTCCTAACTGCAAAGCCTTGTAGCCATTTAAAGCTCGGCGAGTGCATAACCTCCCTGACTTTCGACCCGATCAGTGGCAGGGGAATATGCGGCAACGCCTCCAATGCACTGCAAGTCTTCACCATCGACAAGGATTTCAACATAAAGCTGAAATGCGAGATCTCCATCACTAACGAAGGGTGCAGCATTGTGAAGCTGCGGCCCGATCGCAAAATATTTGTGTGCGGGGGCTGGGATGGGCGCCTGCGGCTGTTTTCATGGAAAAGTCTGCGGTTGCTCGTTGTCCTGAACCAGCATAGGAAGTCGGTGACTGATGTGCAGTTTTCGCCCAATATTGTTCCCGCCTGGAACTCCACTGTCATGGCTGCTGGCGGCGCTGATGGCGTCATATCCTTATGGAGTTTGTATAACTAATTTTCGTTTATGCTATAGGTCGAGGATACTTTCGTGCGAAAGCTGATGAATTAAAGCATCCCAATTTGATCTAAAAGAGTAATATATTTTGTTAATAATGTAATTCTTGTGTACTGAAATTAATGTACAACTATAGTTTAGTGATTATTTAGACGATAAGTTTAAAGAGATTAATATATAAGAGTAAATAAGACGTTTATGAGATGTAGTTGTAAAATTATACCAAAAAGAAATGACGGGTTCGTAGAAACCAAGCAGAACAAAGAAAATTCAATATTTAAAATTTATTCCATATAATAGCTGTAACATGCAGATTCGGTTAAATTACATAAAGTATACCCCTCGCATTATCCAGTTTCTCAAAGTTTTGATTTTCATTTGTGATAATAGTTAAAAAAACATATTTTTTCTATATTAAACGACATTCTTATCTTGGACACCCTGTATATAGACGATTGGCCAACATATATTATTGCAGTTTATACATAGGGTGTTAAAATCGCTCTTATTAAACATATATAGTGAATTTTTATTGTCTAAAGACTGTATAGGAATGTTAAGTGAAAATGAGTACAAAAAAAAAAAACTAAAAATGACCGTATAAGCGTGGTAAAATTTTTAAAACATTGGATTTGTGTACTTAATCATAAAATCCCTAAGATGCTCGTTGCCCAAATGTGACTATTTATGTGATGATTAAGTAATTCCATTCCAAAAAGTGTATCGTTACAAGCTCAATTGAAAGGGACATTTTTTGCCACTTCTTGACTTGCTCATTCAGACTAATTTTTTCAATATTTAAATATTTTTGTGATTTATATTTTCTTATTTTTCTATCTAGTCGTTTGTATTAAATTTCATAGTGTCACTCATGCTTGCTTAAGAAAATCATTGAATTAATTTCATGACATTTAGTTTAAGAATACTTGAAACAACTCATTATAATATACGAAATAGCCGTGCCTTAACGAATCTCCTTAGCATAGTTAAATTGATCAATTGTGACTTTTAAATTATATGAAATTCTGCTATGTGTGTTAACTATTTTTGATGTTGACTATATTCGATTATTAAAGAAGTATACACATTCATTTTTTAAATTATTTATTTGCGGAAATAACTTTCCATTTGTAGTGCAGAAGAACATGACTGAAGTGCAGAATTCCAACATCTAATTGAAGAAAACCACGTAGCCTTGTCAGTGTTTGATTTGTGTAAATTATTTGCCCTTTTATTGCCAGCTAGCTCAGTTTACAACTAGAAACGTCTTACCTCTATCCCAGTCGTGGTTACAAATACAATTGCGGAAAAAAATGGGAACATCAATGTTAAAAACATTGTAATTATGTCTTTCATGTTCTACTGAACTAACAATGTTACATTAACCATTAAATATTACAATAAAGCCGCGGAGTGACGACTATGATCCGACCCTATCTGGCCCGTAACACTAAAAATATATGCTCCAACCTTGAATTCAAATAAAAGCCAATCCGCCCACAACCAATGTAGCACCAGTAAATTGTATATTAGCTTTTAAATACACAAAACAATATAGAGTGCAGGATTAAAATATAGAATAAATGGCTATTGCTAAACGGAAAAGTATTAAGTATAAATGTATAATCTACGAGCATTAGCTGATTTCTACACGCATTTACAAGTCAAACAATAATAGAATCCCTATTTAAATGACGTTACCAAAGTGACTATCTTTTATACACAACTGTTCAACTGCATGCCAATCCGGCTTCTCGATTTAAGGCATACAAGCTCGGCTAGTCGATTCGTGTACGTATTTATTTGTCTATGAAGCGCATTTTTTATTCTGAATCTAAAACTGCACACATGCCTGGTATCAGGTTACATTAAACCCGAGGCCTGGGAACTGCTGACTAGTCCTCGGATTGGATGTCATCCCTTGAATGACATAAACACTTATGCAATAAGTACTATTTACTGCTGTACTTTATGCCCTGTTTGTTTACGTGGCTAGCTCAGTCTGCAATAAAAGACCTCTTACGTCTATCCCAGTTATGATTACGGATAAATCAACCCAACACTGAAAAGAAATGCTCCAAACTCCAACTACTTAAAGAAAAGTAAATCTAGTTACAATTCATATAACGCAAATATACCGGGTGGTTGGTCATACCTCTGAACATAGGCAATTTACATGGCTTATCACGGTTATGCATATTCCTGCTCACCATTTTTATGGAAAAAATGGTAGTGGTACTAAATTAAAGAGAATAGTTTTCCAAGTCGTTTAGTATTAAAAACTTATTGGATAATGTTAGTTGCGCATTAAAATATTAATTTTAAAATTTATATATATTTCCCTCACCTATATTTGGGAATAAGTTTTTAATACTAAACGACGCGGAAAATTATTCTCTTTAATTTAGTATCACTACCATTTTTTTCATAAAAATGGTGAGCAGGAATGTGCATAACCGCGATAAGCCATGTAAATTGCCAATGTTCAGAGATATGACCAACCACTCGGTATATATTGATTTTTAAAATATAATTAAAATGTGGAATAGCAATTTCAAAACACAACGGCGGAAACGAATAATGCATAATCTATTGTTATTATCTGGTTTCTACACGCACTTAAAAGTCAAAGAGAATTACTACGTCTAAAATACGTTTATATTTAAACAACGTTTAAAGACACCGGAGTAACTGTCTTTAGTATGCACACATTAACTGCATAGAAGTGCGGCTCCGTTCACCGTATCTAGCCGCGTCTCTAACTGGAATACGATACTGCCGCTCACAACACAGCCTGAAGCATATGCTTATCGCTCAAACTACACGCATGCCTCGTACCAGGTTACCTTAAACTCGAGGTCTGGGAACTGCCAAGTAGAGATGGGCGAATCGACTTGAATCAGATGAGTTGTGTTGGTTGCATGGCGCCTACAGATTCCCGGAAGGACCGATTTCTACCCTTTTAGACAGGTAGCCGAAAAATTTTTACAGAGAATTATGCGTTGGGCAGGTGTACTGCAGATGTGCAAAATTTGCACTTACAGTATTGCAGACAATAGAATGCTGACGAATAAATATTTTCTTCTCAGTCCTTATTTTGTGCCAGTTGCGTTAACTGCAAGTTTTGAAATTCAAATTTTTGGTCACTTCGTCCATAAAAATAAGAATGAAAATGTCAAGACTATGTGACAGTTTTCAAAAAATTATATTAAGATACATTTAAAAACATGGAAAATTTGTCGTTCATTCAACTTAAGTCTATTTGAGCAACTCGACTTGAGTTGAGTTAATCATCACATTCGGTTTCGTTCAGGTTGGAGTCGTTCAATCTGAAGTGAGTCATTGGTTCAAATAGTTCACTGAATGGAATCGCTCATTGTGAATGACCCACCTCTACTGCTGAGTAGCCCTCGGACCTCATCCGTTGAATGACACGTATACAACGTTTTTACGAATATAGCGAGAGAATCATCTGTCGTCTCGCTGACGGCTAATGTCACGGGACAACCGGGACGTCATGAAACTTCGTGGCTACTGCACAGTTGTGTACTTGCTCTGCACGCGATTAAGATAACACTTACTTGAAGTATAAATACTGGCTTGTGCCACACAAGCATGTATGCAATAAGTCCCATTTACTGCTTTACTTTATGCCCTGTATGTTTACCTGGCTAGCTCAGTTTGCAATAAAAGACTTTATCCCATCCCCATTGTTATTACGGATAAATCAACGCAACACTGAAAAGAAATACTCCAACTACGCAAATAAAAGTCAATCTGCTCACAATTCATGTAACACAAATATATATTAGCTTTTAAATACATATGTAAACAATAAATAAAATATAATTAAAATCTAGAATAAATAGCAATTTCCAAACACAACGGTGTGAACGAATAATGCATAGGTAATCTGTGATCATTATCTAGTTTCTACACCCATTTACAAGTTAAACAATAAGAAAATTACTATGTCATATTTAAACAACGTTAAAAAGGCACATAGTATCTGTCGTATTATGGGAATATTAACTGCATAGAAGTGCATCTTCGTGCACGATATTTTGACACGCCTCGAACTGTAATATGATGCTGCCGCTTACAACACAACCTGAAGCAAATGCTTATCGCTTAAACTGCACACATGCCCTGCATCAGGTTACCTTAAAATCGAGGCCTGGGAACTGCTGAATAGCCGTCGGGCCCTTGAATCACTCATATGGAACTTTCCCACGAATGTGGCGAGGAAATATTTTATCGTCTCTCTGGCGGGACAATCTAGAGGTCACGAAACTTGCTCTGTACACGATTAAGATGACACTTGAAGTATAACTACTAGCTTGTACCACACAAACACATGCAATAAGTCTGCAATAATACTGCTTTACTTTATCCCCTGTTTATTTACCTGGCTAGCTCAGTTTGCAATAAAAGACCTCTTACCTCTATCCCAGTTGTGATATAAAATTCTGAAAATTAGTCTATTTTATGCGCTACTTATTTTCCACACTGTATATAAATATTAAAATAAATAATTCAGGCCAGGAATATTGGGATATTGATATGGAATCTAACTGTATTATTTTGCAAGGCTAAGGATGGAAAAGAGGATTCCAATAAAGACAGGGACAAGTAAGCATTAAAGCACATTAGAGCGAGAAACGGTTAGACTAATATTAATTAAGAGCAATCAAAGAAAAGAAAGAAGCTAGAAAGAAATTATTACAGAAAACTGTTAACATCATTACTGCTGATCTGCGGCGTAGCTTGGTATTACACGATGCTTTTAACTCAATGACTTAGCTGCAACTAACTGTAGGCACAGGTGTTGTACCATGGACGCAGTTGTACCTTGGGCCACGTCGTTTTGTGTTGTTATCTGTTAAGCAATGGCTACAATACACTGGCACTGCCACATACAGTTACCCCTTACTTTGTTATTGCACATTCTATTGCTAACCTGTTGCAGTACTGATTAATGGAGATGTGCATAGTTCAATGCTTTTTAGCAATGTTGTAAACATTTCTATTAAAATAACTCACCTCAGGTACGTCTATTTATTAAAAATAACTATTTCGTTAGTAGTAGTTAGTGGTCGGTGTGTTGGCGATCTCTAAAAATCAAATAATATTCAACGTTTTACAAAAACAACACACTGATTCAGGAATTGTTTTATGTTATATCATTTGCCAACTAGATCCTGAGCAGGATGGGGTGGGTTGTTTATAAACGCCGCTGGTACGAGACAGTTCAAACCAGAAGACCTACAGCTGTTGCTGTAAACCCTTAAACCACATAAGCACATAACATTTCCCACAAAGAAATAAATAAAAATCAGAAATTTCTATAATTCAATTGTTTACTTACGCTATATACAAGTATTAACCTGAAAAAAATAACAAAATTTTTGCATGGACGGAAATGTTCAAAGGAGCAAAAAAGAAATGGTGAATGCTTGCACTCATAAATTCAAATAAATTTACTTATAATTTCGTATATTTGTATGTTTTGTATATTTGTAGTGATGTCATTTTAGTCTAAGTTTTTATTTTGTCGTAATTGTTGTAAATGTGAAAGAGTTTATGTTTGTACAAAGCTCTGTTGCCAAAAATTTATTTTAGTAAGCGAAAGGGAGGCACGGACGTTAAAAATTCGCATTTATGAGGTTCGTTACCTTATAAACCGAAATTTTCACGCTATAGGCTTATACGTCCGAATTCTTGTACACCTCAGTTCGTGTTGCTAAAAAAAGAGTTGATTGTGACCAAAATCGTCGAATGCTAATAACTACTACAAAAATAAGTACTAAAAGAACGTAGTCACAGCTAACTTAACAAGTGTACAATCTATATTGCTGCAGCTGATTTCCAGATTTTCTCAACAAACTGCATTGCATCATCAGAGCAAATCATATAAGCATATATTACAACAGGATTCAGTATTCACGTAAGATATTAAAGTTTTGTGTTTCCGCGTGCCACAAACAGCTCGACCACAAGGGGAAAACTCGAGTACCTGGAGATCCACAATCCTGTAGGTCCGGCGGCCTGCATGCTTGAGCTGTGCGAGCTTTTCTTCAGGTGGAGGTGTGCAATCGCACGGTGAAAGGCGCTTCGAAAACAAGGTATTACTTGCCAGCGTCGTTTGACAAGCCATTCAAAACCGCTTACAGATCTGTTCTCCAGGTGCTTCATGTGGTGTCAACAGAGCCCAAATGAAAGGATACCAAGTGGGGCAAAAAGGGGCCTTAAATATCTACCAAATTGTTAAGCGGAGTGCAAGGTGAAAATCAGATGGACGTACTTAAGCCGCAAAGAAGTTAAAGGTAGATTTTGCTTCTCAAATACTTTTAAATCTTAGTGTAACCATATGAATTTCAGCAACTGCTTACAGAATACATTAGTGCTGAGCGATATTTTTCAGAATATCAGACGGTTCGAATCCACTTATCGTAAACCTCTGGAAAATTCAGCGCACACACACACACAGCACTAGAAGCAGTCTATCAATCAATCTCCCCAAGATGGTACAGGAACTAGCTCTCTCTTTGCACTGTCAATATTTTTTCCAAAAATCGCGAAATTTCCCTAGGTCAAGGATTTTCGAAATTTACAGAAATGCAAAAGGGAGTTAGATAACCGAATACACACCAACGTATTATGATGAAAATAGCTGGCAACTCAATACAATTTCCGATTAAATAACTTACTTTTAAATCAGTGTAAAATTTACACGTATCCTTGTGTTTTTATAAACAAGTAACTTTATGTACCTTTAGCCACTATTCGCTGTTGTACCTTAGACCTGGCACATGATACAGTTTTCTTCTTTCTTTCTGTGAGGCCTGATGGCCTGTTTTCCCAGAGTGATACTTATCCCTGTTTTCCTGAGATGGACTGCCAACTATCTCGCCATCGTTTGAGGTGGTTCCGGTGGTCTTGATTCATGGTACAGTGATGTTAATAGATGAAGGAACGTAATCAAGAACCGTTTAATCTCAGCCTATTGTTAATATATCACGTAATAAAAAAGGTAAAAAGCGGGGCGAACCCCTGAAGAAACACATGGAAGGACTGCCGCAAAAACCTTCAACGTTAAGAGGACTACTTTGATGATATACATCGCGAAATGCAGTTAAAAAGTTTTCATATTACCTACCCTAAGTACGAGATTTTATTGGTGCAATATTGGAAAGAAGCTGCTGGTTGCCACCGCAAATTGGCTCTTACCTAATGACGTCCGAAGTCTAACTTTTCAGTTTTCAGCTAACAGATAAGTAATCCCTGATTCTTGTAACAAGGAAAACAAAACTGAAGAGCAATGGTTACCTAATGTATTGTCGTGCAAGATACAAAAATGAACTAGCATTACGAAAACTGGAGACAATAAGTTTGTCCCCTTCTATTAGATTCAACAGAAAAACCAGTCGAAAACATGACCTAGAGAGACATAACCTTTCACTCAGCTCCATATGTAACTGTGATGAAACAGGTATAACAACTGTTTATATCCGACCAAAAGTTGTAGCTTCTGAAGGCTAAACAACTAAGAATCCTGACTTATGTTAAACGTGGACAGAGTGTAACCATGAATTCTACATTTAACGCTACGAGAAATACCATCCGTTCTATGTTGATATTACCAAAAGCGAAATTCAAAGATTATATGTTGGATGGAGCTCGACTGGGTACAGTAGGCGGCGCTCATTCATCAGGGACGTCAGGGTGGTTAAATTTTTTTTTTTTTTTTTTTTTTTTATTGTCAACGACTAACTATTTACAATCTGCTACTTAGCATTAAGTAAATTCTTTAGATGAAAAAATGGGTGGTTAAATGAAAAGTTATTTCTAAATTTTATAGAACATTTTATTAAGGAAGTAAAACCATTTCGTGAAGATCCAGTCATTCTCTTAATGGTCAACCATGAAAGCCGTATGTCAGTACCAGTTAGTAACCAGGCAAAGAATAACGTTGCGATTCTTCTAATTCTAGTTGCTAAGTGACATGACAGTCTTTTGTTGTAAAATTTGTGTTAAGGCCAGTTTGAGCTTTTCAATTTATCACATAAAATTATAAATAATAAGTCTTTAGTTACACCAATTGTGAGTAAAGTTATTAACTAGTGTGCAGGGCATTGTGGGTATAGTTTTCCAGGTGCTAAGACGTCCCAAGTGAAGCAGATTAGCCAGCAGTAAGATTCGTCCAAGTGCGAGTAACATCGGGAGCCCATTTCCTTAAGCAGCATCGCCCAGCAAGAATAGTGCCTGCTACGTGTAAGGAGGACCTTCAGGAGCCCGTACGTGTAAAAATTCCAACCAACAAGCCATTCTCAGGTGCATAATTCCCGTGGTGTCAATGGGGAGTGTATCCAGCGTCTGAGAGGTCTCCGATTATGGTAGGATTCCACAGGAAGCCTTTGCTGCAGTCCCGGAATTCGTGGAGTTCGTCAAGTTCAGACTGTCTGCGAGGTGTAGCGCAAGGTTTTAGTGGTTCAGATACGTCCAACTTCGAAAAATTCAGTTTTCGTCCTTTGAAAATGCAAGATGATGAAGCATTTTTCAGTTTTGGCCGGATATAGAACAAACACGATCGCTTTACGTCACACTAGAAACAAAACGAGCTTAGCAGTTGCTACGTCACAGTATTAATATTTACCTGATGCTTCCCTGCCATTTTGATGTTTTAAAATTCAATTTAACGCTGTTTTTGCACTGGCAGATCATATTGTTTTCTAAATCAAATTTAGAGGTTACCTAAACGTCAGATGGAAATTGTGCATTTCCCCGAGAGTATTTGTCCTACAACGAGTTAGTTGTCCTACAAAGTTTTTCTTAGTTTTATGAATCTACACACTGAACCAAGTTTGTCTCATGTTCTACGGCGCTAAGCCCGAATTTATTGCGGATAGATAATATAAGAATGAGCAATAAACTATATATTTGTCGTAATTATTATTACACCCTTTAATTTGCCCTGACATTGACAGGCAGATTCGAAATTGAATCTAAAACTATTATAAAGTGTAGTATGACCTGCCATTAATTATTTTATTTAAAAACTATTATATACTTTATTAGGGGAGACTATTACAATATTTGTGTTACATGAGTTGTGAGTAGATTGACTTTTATTAGATTAGTTGAAGTTTTGAGTATATATTTTCAGTGTTACATTGATTTATCCGTAATTACGACGGGGATAGATGTAAAAGGTTTTTTATTGCAAACCGAGCTAGCCAGGTAAACAAACATGGCCTAAAGTAAAGCTGTGTTACAAAAGTTAGACGTATCGATGTCGCTACTAAAGAACTCATTACAGAATTGAACCCCAACGGTGGGTAACGACTCATTACAGCTGTTAGTGAAGAACCAGTTTTGAATAATAAAAAGTTGGCAACAATATCCTGACGAAGAACAGAGACGTCATTAACATTGGCTGCTTTGATAGTTTCTACACATGTGGTAAGACCATTTTGTAAGGTAATTGAACGTCACCATTGGTGGAAGAGAAATGGGTAAGTCAACATTTCTTACTGATACTAGGTACAAAGTGAAAATTGAAGCAGCAAGAGGATTTAACTACTAAGATATGTGTAGTGGTCCCTTTAATATCTTTTAAGACCGTTAGTAATCGGCAGATGCTCGTCCACGTCTTCAAAATTCATTTTTAAAGTGAGAGACGTACGCGTAGCATTCCACGCTAGCGTTATACAAAAAATACGTTTGTTTTAAAAGCATTCAGTGTATTCAATATTATACCGATTTTTATTTTGTGAAATGGATTCTACAATTACAATATGTAACTTAAAATGTACGTAAATAATACTTTAAGCAATTAATTAACAATCACTTGTAAATTTTGTGAAAGCGTTCAACAAAATCCCGATTCGAAAGTCTGTAAGTCAAAACCCTTGCTGCATCGAGCCCTGAAATCAATTGTAAATTGTTAATTAAGCCTTGCTGTAAAATATGTAGGTAAAATCAGCTGCCCCTCTGGCTTCTGTCCACGATTTTGTATGACGATGCAAAATGCACCTCAAAATGCACTTTACATACTAAGTTCATTTACGCTTTCAGTATGAACCAATAAGGCTTTTCAGAAAGCATAATGTCTTAATAGCGTATTTTCTATAAAATTTGACACTTTACATACGTAAAAGTATGTTGTTATTGGATACTATTCAATAATAGTATCTTATGTATCAAGTACGCAAAATGGAGTTTTAGGGTACGAATCGTTTTTAAAGAGGAAGCGACGAAGACGCTTCTGCGAGGGCGAGCGGGGGTCAAGGCAGGCTCGAAACAATTTATTTAGAAGCGCCTCCGAAAATTTGACATAGTTTTAAGTAGCAGGTTATGGAAGTCTCGAGTTTCCGTAACAAATGATGTATGCACAGGGGCGCCTCTTCAAGCATGTTCAGGCCGATATCCAGCTGTGGTAAGATTTTCCTTTTTAGTTTTTTTTGTGAGTTCTAATTTTGTGGTAAATAGGCCTGCTTCTATGCCTAATACTTCCAAACTTCTGACTGCCAGGCATCAAGCTCATGTGGATTGCAGTTATTTGTCAGTCTACTCTTGTAGCCGAATTTCATCGTGACAAACGGCTTTTGCGCCATGAGGGCCAGATGCGAGCAGTTTGACGGAGACTGAAATTTGCTTGGGCTAAAGCAGCAGCGTGTATCCGCTGCAGGGCCCTATTCAACAATTGCTTGCACAGGCTGGCGAGACCCTCCATAAGATCGCTACTATAATGCTTCCAACTGTTTCGTGAGTACATGCATTTATTTTCAGCTTGCTTGTTTTATGTATAGGTAAAGGGCTATTGTCTAAGAATAGGCTGTTCTACAGGTCTTCGATTATCAAACTGTACGCGATAAATAGTAGTTTGTTTGCAACGCTTGAAGCGTTAGAATTTCATCAGTTAGGGTGGCTGAAATTTTGTATGTACCTAATACTTGTTTCCACAAGCGTCCTTGGACACCCGGCTTATTGTAGTTTCCATTTTAAAAGTTTCCAGGTCTAGGTTCGTGCGCTTCTTTATTTGCGCAGCCGTTAATGCTGCTGGCTTTCGGAATTTTTAATCTCTTGTATACAGTGTGTTTCGAATTTTAATAATTCATAGTTGTGTGGTATTATTTGAGTGACTCCAATTCATTTATTTATTACTTTACAATTTTGGCCCTTACTGAGCCTCCAGCTTTAATTATAATGTTAATTGCAACCCTGTTGATGATAGTAAGTTATATTAACTGTTGCTGGTTTATATTTTCCTTGTACTGTACTACGATTCCTCATAAACCTACTAGTGTTCTTTTTAAGATTTTTGTTGAAGTAAGAGGCTTACAAGGTAGGTGGTGAATTGATCGGTAGCTAGATTTGTTTGCTAAACTGTCACTTCATTGCCATGGCATCTAAACACTTTATTTTCCGCTCGTCAGCGGCAGATAAAGTTATTCTCCGCTGACGAGAGAAGTTTTATCGGCTTTTTTCACAACTTTGTAAATAATTTCTTATAAACGTTTGAAGAAAAAATACTATATGTTATTCGGAGCAAAAGTATCTTTATGTAGCTCGGCTGTACTCATCTGCTTCGCAAGCTCGGCAGATACACCACATAAAGTATAACTTTTGCTCCTAATAACATAATATACTATTTTAGGCATCCGTCCTAAAAAACATTCAGTAATGTACACAATTTAGTAAAGTATTTCTTTATACGATGATTTAAAAAAAATCTTTATAGGGCTATTTTAAAAAATCGACGTTTTGATTGGTTTATAATATCTGTTAACTGAGGTTACTAAAGAAATTCATTACAAATATCTCTAGATTTTTACGAAAGTATAATGATTGTTTGTTGTTGTAATGCTTCAAGATTTAAGTAAAATTAAGACGAAATACAGGTGCCTAAAAACTGTACGTAACTTATCCGAAAATGCCTTTTACAGGACTCGTAGACTTGCCTACGCGTCCTGTAAAGATGCTTTTTCCGGACATGTTACGTAAACTAATATAAATAAACTAGCAACCAGTGAGCCAAATGTCTCATTTAATAAAACAAAAAAGACCGTTTTTCAAATAGAACGCGTATTAAATAAAAACAATAATATTTTTTAAAATCTATCACCGTTCAGGAGATACTGACAATTCCGGTTTTCGAGAAATCACCTGATTTCTCGAAAACCGGAAGTGCACGTGATTGAAATTCGGTTCCTGACCTGACATGACCATTCCAAACATATAACTTTCATAACTTTTTTCTCTATCTCTTACGGTTTGGCTGCTGAAACAACGTCCCGGACGGACCAACGTCCTGGACGGACGGAAATCACGTGATTTCTCGAAAACCGGAAGTGTCACGTGACTGAAATTCGGTTTCTGACCTGACATGACCATTCCAAACATATAACTTTCATAACTTTTGTCTCTATCTCTTACGGTTTGGCTGCTGAAACAGCGTCCCGGACGGACCAGCGTCCCGGACGGACGGACATCACGTGATTTCTCGAAAACCGGAAGTGTCACGTAACTGAAATTCGGTTCCTGATCTGACATGACCATTCCAAACATATAACTTTAATAACTTTTTCTCTATCTCTTACGGTTTGGCTGCTGAAACAGCGTCCCGGACAGACAAAACAGGGTCCCGGACAGACAAGTCTATTAGATAAA
Organism: Agriotes lineatus; assembly: GCA_940337035.1. Lineage (NCBI taxonomy): Eukaryota > Metazoa > Arthropoda > Insecta > Coleoptera > Elateridae > Agriotes > Agriotes lineatus. The sequence goes on from OW679203.1 coordinate 39,009,571, forward strand.
GGATTGCAGATAAAATGGAGGTGTTTCTTTTGCATACGAGATGGTATTTAGGCACAGGACGTGGCGGATTGAATGCTTTCCTAATTTTTAGAATCTGCATTGTTCTTGAAACTTTTGATTATTCCATTATAATTTCCGTATATAACAAGTTGGTAAAATAAAATGTTCACATAAAGTTAAAGATTTATTTGCATTATTCGTTTTATACAATTATATCAATGAGTATCGACTTATACACCAGCAATACCAGAGATCCAGCTGCGGTAAGAGGCCACACTGGTGAAGATGTCAGGGCTGCCCTTAGCGCAGGGAATGCCCCAGGAGACAACACCGACTTGCAAGCTGCCAGAGATGAGTGGGCCGCCAGAATCACCTTGACAGGCTCCTTGTCCTACGGCCTGGTATGTGCAGACATGTGTGCTGTACACTGGGTAACCAGGAAGAGCAGCCTGGCACTGAGCCACGCTGATGGTGGTCAAGCCGATGTGCTGCAGGCTGTTAGGGAGAACCGAACCTGGGTAGCTGGTGAGACCCCACCCAGACAGGATGAGGGGTGTGCCGGCCGATGGAGCAGAACTGGTAAGGCCGATGTACTTCACTTTGGTGCCGAAGCTGATGGCACCGTTAACTCTGAGAAGAGCAATGTCGTTTTGGTTGCTCTGGGGGTTGTAGCTCTGGTGGGAGATGGCCTGAGATACTCCGTAAGCAGTACCTCCAGCATTAAGAGTATTTGTTCCAACAACGATCATCATACCACTTGGGGATTGTCTGTAAAGATTAAATTGTTTTAATAAAACCTAATTTTGACAATAAGAGCATGTGGGAATAAAATATTTCAATATTAGTTCTTATCTCCATATTGAATTGTATGGGGTTGACTTCAAAACTTCAAAACTATTTAAAACACTGAGCTTACCCGTAGACGCAGTGAGCGGCAGTTAAGATCCAGTTGGCGCTGATGATGGAACCTCCACAGAAGTGAGAGTTTGAAGTAGACCTCAGAGAGATTTGGTACGGATATGCGCCATCGGGTGCATTTGTTCCACCCACAATTCGCCCTTCACTGGCGAATTTGGGCAAAGGGGTGGCTGCAAAGATTTATGTTTATGTTGTGATAGATACGCAAAGTCACAAAAAATAATTTCTCCAAGGCATATTTATCACATCACACACTCATCCAGTACAAAATTGATATATAGATATTTTCGTTTAGCTAAGTTCTAGCTCCACCATGAAAAGAAATATATTTTAAAAATGATCAACACGCATTTATAACTCTTAAATAATTTTTCATTCACATCTACTGTTGCAGATTTTTAAGCACTAGAATGTGGCTTTCCACAAATTAAATTTAATTTACTTACCCCAAGCGGTGGCGAGGATGAGAGTAAGCACTACTAAATACTTCATTTTGAACTAGTGAAGCTCCAACGCAGCTGTCTGCTATTTATATGAACTCTATAAGTGCTAAAAATTGGCAAACACTTAATATTTTGAGTAGCACTTAGGTAAACTGAGATTGTCACCATCCATAATATGATAATTATTAGAATTGTTTTGTACTTTATCAAACAGTACTTCCCTGATCTTATCATGTCACATTAGTAAAGAATTGACTGATAGTTGTTAGAGCATGTGATTAATTACTTTTGTATACACGTGTATTACTTTTATTTATGTTCTTTGCTAAATTGTATTACTAGATGAAAGCGAGTGTTAACTAAAAGCACGTATGAGTGGCCGTTGTGGATCTCCATTTAATAATTATAGTAAATAACAGTTTTATGCTATCACATGTTATAGTTGTAAGTAGAAATTTAACTAAATATTGTAAAAACAATGGGTGAAACTCTACGTGTCAAATTGCATTTTTAGTGCTTTCATATGACCTAATATAGGTAGTTATTTACCACTTCCGGTGAAATGAAAACGCTGTCGCGTGTTGCCGTTTCAGGTAGCATACCCTTCGTAATAATACACTTAGAGACCATACTTAACTAAAAAAATTAAAAGAAACTATAACGTTTGCGGCTGTACAAATTAGATATACACATAAATCAATAATATGATAGAATTTCAACGCCGCCAACGTTACAATTGATCTCCTGCGCGCGGAAAATTGGTGATGAAGACAACGACCCAGCGATGCAAGAGTGCGCCAGTCCCTAACCATGCCGCATCCCCACCTAGATTTCACCAGGAGAAAACCCAGATCGAGGAAAGATTCACAGAGCATAAAGTAAAAATGGTCGGCTTGTTAAGGAGACTTGGGTCCAGCGATTTGTGAGTCTAGCTCCACTTGGAGGAACCACTGTCCCTTAAGTCCAGAAAAGGGGGGGGGGGGGGCGTAGGCCCAGCGATCTGCAGCCAAAGAAGGCTTTTTCGTCGAGCACGTTCAAACCAAAGCCACCAATTTCGAAACTACCCTCCAGACCGCCGCTTTCGGTATCGAAGTATTTCTCTAAAACCAGCCCTTGACATATTCAGCAGGGCGCCACTTTTGGGACCAAAGAACACTTTTAAAAAATCTGCCCATAATTGGTCCTCAAAGCCGCCGCTTTCTGTACCGGGAGATATCCCACCCTCTCCTGCCACTTACTGGCTTAGGGCTTCGTAACTCTGTTAAAATAAAATTTGAAGCCCCAAAAACGTATTTCACAATTATTACGCTGATTGCAGCGCAATAAGCCCATTCTAAACCAAACCACCACCGTAAGTAATTAAAGGCACAACTTACGTGGAGAGAAGTCAGATGTCCCCTCCTGGCCATTGGGGAGTTCCTGCGATTTCCCCAGGCAAAATTTCAGCTCATAGAAGGAGCCCGAAAAATGGCCCTGACAGACCGCTGTGAAATCGGTCAAAATCCTGGGCCCCTTCAGAGACGAATTTTGCTCAGCACGCAGCTCGCCGGCCCGCACAAATTGGCGTAAGGCCTGTAGCCTCAGCATCACACCCCGACACAGAGAAAAGATACCAAAGGGTTACCTACCTTAAAACGACCACACACGAGCACGACACTGTGTAACAACAAACGCCGACATTTGATTTTTTTATTTCTATGCTTAGGCCCTAGGTAGCGCGAAGCAAAAACAGAGAAACACTAGACTCTGGAGCCTCATTCTATTGATGCGCTGAGTGGGTTGCAGACCCACTTAGGCGCTTGGCCTTTGACCTGTCTTTATTAACTTGATTTTTTATATTACGTATATTACTTTAAGATTGTAGATACGTACATACTAGAACAGTATTCTTAATGCTTCTGAAGTGTTCTGAATCTAATCTATCGAAGCAATCAACGAAATCCTGCGGCTAAGCTACCAGACGACAACGATGCAGACGAAAGGTGAATTTAAATTCTCGATTCGAATTTATTAAAAATAAATTGTAGTAGTTCTATAATTTTACAATTAACGGAAAAATGCAAGCCTATTGTAGAGATACCAAATAAAAACCAATCGTTTACAAAAGTTAGTGTAGAGGTTAAGCAACAGTATTAACGACAGGATAAAGGTTACAGAAGCAGCTTTTTTCAACTAAACTATCACACATGATCAGCTGTTAAGGTGTAGTTAAGATAACTGTAACACCGAAGAAACGTTCTCTTTTTATAATTTGATGCAGGAGGAACGCATAAATGATAAAAAGTACTGGTTCTAAAATGAGAGTTGGAAATTGATGCACAGAAAGATATACCTAATAATAGAACAGCCATGATCAGTGCAAAAAAAGAGCAATTGAGTTAATTGAAAAGTAGACATTGTAATAGCCTCTCTTAAATAAATAAGGTTTTAAATACAAAATAATTATGGCAAGGGATACTACACTTTATACAATTAAGAACTTGCCTTTCAAACTCATTGCAAATTAAAAGAATGTAATATTAATTACCACTAATAAATGGTTTATTGCTCATTCCTTATTTCATCTATTTGCGACAAATTCGGGCATATCTCCGGTGAACATGAAACAAACTTAACTCAGGGCGTCGGTTCATAAAATTAATGAAAACTTTGTATGACAAATAACTCGTTGTATGCTAATTTAACTCAGGTATTAGCGCAAATGCACAATCTCCATCTGACGTTTACATAACCTCTAAATTTGACTGCCACAACAAAATGATCTGTGGTCGCAAGAAACAGAGTAAATTGAATTTTAAAACACCAAAATGGCAAGCATACATCATGTAAATTTGATTAATACTGTGACGTAGCAACTGCTAAGCTCGTTTAGTTTCTAGCGTAACGTCGAAATGCACGCGCGATCGTTTTTTGTTCTGCATACGGCCAAAACTGAAAAATACACTTTCAAAGGACGCTATCTAAATTTCTCGAAAACGGAGGAACCTGAACAACTGGAACGTGGTGCTACACCTCGTAGACAGTCTGAACTTGATGAGATCCAAAAAGACCTACTCCAACGCTTTCCCTGTGAAATTACCTTGAAAAGGGCTGCTTCATAGGCGTGATACGTTTTCTGGGGACGCTTCGTCGATGGTAATTCTCGTGGTTGCTTCCTATTCCGAAACTCTGTATACAGGAGGAATGGCTCTACACATTGGACACAAAATTCTTGTTGGCCGATGCTGCTCCTTTATGGAAATGAGCCCTCGCTGGCTAAACTGCTACACTTGACACACATTACACCTAGCAAACTATACCCACAGATTTCCTGCACACTGGTGAATAACATTACACACAACTGGTATAAAAAAGGACTTTTTATTTATAATTTAAAGCGATAAAAATGTGGAGCTCAATCTGGCCCCAACACAGATGTTACGAGGTTCTTTAGTAATAATAACAAAAGACTGTCACGTCACTTAGTAACTAGATTTTTAATTTTTACAAAAGAAATTAGGATTGATAACATGTTTCACCTTATGGACTACAGTGTTGATGCCATGTCTTTGCCTAACTACTAAAATTGTCTTTTTCTTGGATTAAATGTCACTACACTTTGCTCTGCTTTTAAATCACTTTTGTTTATAATGCACTGATACACTTGGAGTTCCTTTAGAATCTCACTAATTGTCTTTCGATCGGTTGCCCTCCATTTTTCATTGCTGTATTGTAATTATTATTTTGCTAGCACTGTGTCGTTTATCTATCAACTAATTTGCCGTTTGCTGGCTTATACTTTTAATACATATTCTTTCTGTACTTAACAAATCATTCTGTATCATTTTATTCACATTATCTCTAACATTAATAAGCTCAAATCCGCCAGTTACAAATTAAATTGCATTAGCCCTTCCCAACATTTATCATATATGAAATTCTGAACGTAACCCTTCTGAAACCTGCTTTATTTCATTCTAACTTTTAGCCCTCAAATTATTCGTTATTGCTGTTCACATTAAATTCATTTATTAATGTAAAGTACTGATTATCTAGCAATAAATAAAATATTTAATTCTGTGCTCATGTTGACCTTATTCGTTTAATTAATTAGGCAATCAGAATTGCTGTGGGCAGTAAACCATTACAATATCTGTTAGTGAAAGAAATGCAACCTAGGAAACGCAAAAGAAGGAAAGAAAAGGCTAAAAGATACATATAATAATTTGAACTTGTGAGTTGAGGTAAATAGAGAGGTTTGTTGAGAAAACGAACAGTCCAAGAAAATAAGAAGAATGTAATAAAATCATATTCAAGATGCAAAATTGATTCCAAGAAAATATCAACAAATAGCTGGGGAAATGAAAAATAGTAGAAGCCTATATCCCATAGTCACCTGACATAGACTAGAATGATGAGAATGCATAGATAACCTGAATAAGCAGTCAAAGTATGCCCTAGCAGATAAGAAGCTTGGTTGAGAGCGCACAGACATAAGATAAAGAAGAAAACAAAAAATGTGGTCGAGAGATATGTGAAGGTTAATAGGAAATTGTTAGGTCGCCTGTCAAACTAATAGATAATACAATTAGAAAACGATGACAGAGAAAGAACGAAGCGTTTACTAATATTAGTACTCTACAGACCACATATAGGATGTCCATTATAAGCTCATGAATGGCGCACAATCAGGCGCGTAGAAGTCGTGGGGGCCACAGGGGCCAATGCTCCCCCCCCCCATATAAATTTTAGAAAGGCATGGCCCCCGTAGAAATTGTTCTTTTCTAGTTTTATCATAACTTATTTTACTAATTTCTTATAACAATTAACGTGAGAATATATAAGGTTGAATTGTAATAAAAACCCCCCTTCTCTTAATTGCCTAAATTTTTATCACCGCTGAGTGACTGAAATTAGGTTTTCTAGAAAGTAGTCGGTGCGGTTGGATATAAACAATTAAATTTGACTGCTATAATAATACGCTTGTTAGATGCAATGTGTTTTCCCCTTATAAGGTACTATAGATTTTGTCGATTTTTTGAACAACCTAGTGGCGCGGTCCTGATAAGTTACATTTGTTAATTTATTAAGAATACGTGTTATTTGTACAGGTTTAAAATAATAGATATGTAGACAAATAGGGAATAGAACACTGCTGGAGCCTGTGGTTTGAATCTGACACAATTCGTTGAAAACATCTAACCATTGAACTAGTGATTTGGTAAAGAGCGTATCTTCGGCCCCACTGTGTCGCGTTAGTTTCTCTCCAAGGCTATTGAAAATTACAGCTTAGCTGTCGAAATACGTATTTAGCGGTTATTAAATATTTGTGTGGTTAGGGGTTTTCAACGATAGTGTCAAATAGAGAATAGGCCAATAACACCTAAAATCTCTGACGTCATGAGCTCGTGAACTATAAGTTGATTGCAATTATCAATTATAATGCATAAGCATTTTTTAATAGACAACTCGCTTAGTGACTTTGATAGTGTTTTGTGGTGTGCGTGTGACTGATTTACCATTAGTATTGCACAAATGAACAAGTAAATAACCGAGACAGATGTTTGTGAAATAAATGTATTATAATCGCATTGCTATTTGCTAGAGCTTCAAAGCAGATGCCGGTAAATAAAAATTGTTAATAGCAGTTTATTGCAATTATATGCCATATTTGGTTGAAAATCAAATTAAATAAATTTTTATACCAAATTATCGAAACCCAACAAAAGGGTTATTTAGCTCATTTTCTTGAGTGCCATTATTATAACGGGGAAAGAATAGCGACTATTAACCCTACAACCAATACTTTGGTTAAACATGATTGTAATAAAACTTTTAAGGTAAACGAAAAATTCGGTTAGATAAACTAAAGAGACCCCTAAAACCTTTGTATTTACATTTTGGCTCTAGGATTAATAGGGGAACAAATATTTTAAAGTTATGACTTTAACATGAGATTTCCTATGTTATGCGAGCAGCGTACATACATAGTACAGAGAAGATAGAACATTTATATCTAGGAGATCATCTAAATGATGTCATAGCTGCTTTGCCAACTTTTGTTGTGTTTTACTTTCCTCGTCCAAAATATGAAGAAAGTATTGTAATCCCAAAAATCACTTTCTGAGATTTCTTCAGATCTTCACGTTTCAGGGTCTCTAGATGTCGAAAAAGATGTTTTCTCAATTCCCTTCTGTCTGTCTCTCTGCCCGTCTGTCTGTTGGCGGTACAGCTCAAAAAATATTTGTTGGAGGAAGACGATATTTTGCATGCGGATTATATGTGTAGCTGGCTCGAAACCAAACATACTTTCGGTCAAATATATAGAGGGTAAGCACTTTAAAAGAATAAACTGTCTGTTTCTGCTTTAACTCAGGATAAAAAATTATATTGCATATAGAGCAGGCTTTTACCTTTGATGGAAATGGCACCCAACCAATACAGGGTAAATGTTGTAAAAGAGCAGAAATGTGCAAACACACTCGACGTTGGAGTCGAACGAGGCTGTCGATCAGGTCCGTCCGGAGTGCTCCCAGGCGCTGACATCGGGCTGAGTTCGAATCTAATAGGCGGCATCTTTTTTATTTGCAAATTGATGTAATTTGCATTACCAAGTGTTTCCTTTTATTGTTTCAGTGTTATTAGTAACGTTAAGATATTTTCACTCCTATATGATGCGCTCTTACAAGGGAAGCTTTGTATAAACCCCTTTACAAACTTTTTCTATATACATTTAGTGTAGAAATATCTACTTTCTATTTATATTTTATTTTCCGAAAATTATTTATTTATGCATTTCAGTTCGTTTAGACATGCATATTCTTTGGGTGTGTGATAATCTGATAATAAATAAAAGAGTAAATGTACTATTATGTAGCAATGAGCTAAAAATTGATAATAAACAATTCAAAAATATTATAACTCCTACTAATGAACCAAGTATTATGAGAAGCATACATATTTATTGAAAATATGACGGCCCCCACAGTCTAAAAGACATTCCTACGCGCTTGCGCACAATGATACAGTATATTATAGAAGGAAGTGACGCAAAGATAAAAAATTATTGACTACAAAATTCAAAAAATAGAAAGCATCAAGCAACTGGAGGAAAGAAAATGAGCAATGAAAATTTATACGGGTTAACATGTTTAATGTAGAGAGGAAAAGAAGAAAAGTTACAGAGAAAAATTAAGGAAAACTAAAAGTTACTATAACAACAATAAACTTGCAGAAAGTAATTAATAGAAGATTATCTAAGTCAATGGAATGAACAGGTTGGGAAGAAATTGTCTAGTTCCTTATAACTTTTGAATAGGCTTATAGCCCAGACTAACTCAATATTTTTGACGATTTGTGGTCATGAGTCGGATTAGATAAATGGCTCTTATACGTTTTCAATCTAACCAGCAATCCAAACAAATATCACTTACCGTTGAAGGGCTCTCTCTATCACACACACCCACAACCCTAATAAAAAAAAATGAAAAGGTATTGGTGCATCAGATAAGAGACAATCCTAGAAAAAAAATAGTACCAAGGCTTTAATAAAGATAAATAGCCGAGCGCGAAAAAAAAATTCACAAAGATGCCATTATAAAATTAAGATATTAACAGTTGCACACAAAGCGCATATTAAAAGCGATTAAATACAACCACAGTTAAAACAGATTTACAACAAAATTGGCATTATACAAATTGCACTAAGTTCCTTATATTCAAAGAAACCCAGAATGTAATCAATATTAAATTATAAGAGATTCATCAAATAAATAATATGCAGAAATTATGCAAGCAAACTAAGGAATCGATACTAGCAAAATCTGAACTGAATGAGTTGCAGCCTCATTAGGCTAATATTTAATGTAACTCACGTTGCACAATGCTTATCGCAGAGGCCTCTCGAGAAGGAAGAGCATTTACAATTAAATAAAATTGCTTCATAAAAAAGCTTATTTGAACTCCATGGTGCGCTATCAAAGGCAGCATTTTGACAAATTAACAACGTTATTTAGTTATTATCAAGCAAGCAAAAGGTCGTAAATACTCAATACTTGGGTTATGACTGAGAAGCGTGAACGGATTAAATTGATTTCATTTGCCCATTGCTACGTTTTCTGAACTTTTCCGCGATTTTTTGCGGCCCGGATAACTCAAACTTAGCTAACACCATGGGACTGTGATGGCTGCTGCAGTCCTAATAGCCACTGGGCTCTAGAAGCCATGCAATGGTAATATCTTATTTCCAGCCCCTGCCTATGTCTTCGGCTTAGGTAGTCATTTTCGCAAAAGAGCACCCAACACATGAGTAGCACAATCAAAACGAAGTGCCAATTCGAGATTTTTAAAATACCTAAAAAATAGCCAAAATGAATATAGGCAACCTGTTCCACACACAGGCGCTTAAAGTGACCGAATTCCGCGGATACATAATATTTGAAAAATGAAGCTGTGGAACCTAAAAAAGTAGCAATTTACAAAGTCGGTAGAAAAGTATCGCAAAACCGGCGAAAACCCATTTCAAACCATTCTATGCAGATGTCACTGTTATAAATAGCACAAGAGAAAAATTGAAAATAGTTGTAGCACGGCTGGGGGCGTCAGCGTAAGAATTTGAGTTAAAAATAGACCAAAACCTAATAATACCTACATATGGTAGCAAGAAGATACCAACATGGTGTTAGAGGTAAAAATTAAAACCTGGTAACAAACATAAAGGGGGGGGGGGGCAGTTAGCTCAATGGGACACTGATGGGTATATTTTGACGAGCACAAGTGATTCAGTCTTAATTTAGGTAAGAACTTAGAATATCAATTATAATAAGCTTTCGAAGACCACCGAATTATGTATTCGGTGGACAATGTTGGTGGCGTTCCTTTTTAATGCTAGCATCTGCATAAATTTATAAAACAAACATTAAAAATGCATTAAATTTATGATTCGCTTATTTAAGCGTTATCAGACGTTGCATCTATCAGGCGCGTGGTTTTTCGATAACGAGAAGTTGCGCTGAAGAACCGATCGCGGTGTTTCCCCACTCCATAGGAACCCAGAAGCGCTGCACTGATAAAGCCGCCACAAGAATATAAAAGAAGATTGCACTTCCATTTCACTTCACTTGAGATTTCTCCTTCTTGAGTCCATCAGTCCTGATCCTGCCCAGTCCGATCTTGAGTACATAGACTTTCCCTTATCCCAAACTTCACTTCTGAAGTTAGATTGAGACGGCGACTGCCCGCAGTGCCCGCATCTTAGCTTATTGACCTGAAAACCTGATCTGAAGTTAGATTGAGACCGCGACTGCTCGCAGTGCTCGCCTCCTAAATTATTAACCTAAAAAACCTGGCCTAAAGTTAGGCGTTAGACGACGACTGCTCTCAGTGCCCGACTCCTAACTTGCTTCCCGCATTATAATCCGCCACTATAACAGTCCCAAAACTATTTAATAACATGGATCCTAGGAATCCAAATTACACGTTTCGCCTAAATGTGCTTCGAGTCCTGTGGCTGCATGCAGGAACCTACCTGGAGGGTCCGCCCTGAACGTTTAGAGACGTTCTCCAAAAGCCGGAACTCCGAACCCGTTTTTAGTATCGTCCGCCGTGAAATTCTCCGTGAGCCGCCGGGATGTCCACGCCCGCGGCCAGCTAAAATTTGAGTAAGAAATCCAAGCCGAATTTCGCATCGCCGTCACTTCGACGGATACGCTACAAACTCCTGGGACACCTACAAGGCCCGCGGAAACTCTTATCTTGGCGCTGATGTGCAGGTATCACTTACATCAGCGTGATTTTGCCTTTGATTCTAGCACCGTAAACACCAACAATACTGTGATTTGGAGGTTATCTGGCCGGTACATTAGCTCTAGCAATAATCGGTCCGTCTCCGCAAAACGGGTGCGTTCGGAAATTACCCGTGAAGCTTGCTAAATCACCCGTCGTACCGGTCTGCCGTATAGCTCCGTCAGCAGGGTTGCAGCTCACCAGGAAGTAACGAAACACGAAGCCCCAGACGAAATTGTTATTTCCACAATATACAATTTACTTTTACATTGAATAATTACTTATTTTGTAATTATAGGAAAATACAATATGTGCTTGGTAATTACATGGTGTTTTTCCTAAACATATATATATATATTTGAGTGAACGTGTTTCTCCGATTTGAGCTTAGTCCGTGATAGAAATTTATGGCGCCCTTCACAGGGGTCTAGAAAGTTTCATAACGTTACACCTTAATCCAGAAAAGTACGATTTCAGCGTAGGTGGCGTCGTAACACAATACGTACTTAATCAACAAATAATTATATTAAACTTTAAAATTACAACACTAATGTTTTCCTGAAAGGGCCCTAACGGTGACGTCACGGCGTTACCCTCCAATCGTCGAACGCGATATGATTCTTTCCCCTAAATTAAGTCGGACTGAAGTCGATAAAAAGATTAATGTTTGCTCACTACTTTTTTGTTGTATCCGCTACATAATGAAAATGTGTCGATGTTTCTCTTTCTGAATCTGTTCTGATAGTCGTCCACCTCGTTGTTGCTAAAGGTAAAGGTTTAGGGTCATTTAAATTCTCCCAACTGGTTGCGGGCTGCTCTTCAGCCAATATTGAGAATTTCAGGATGGGTGAGAGAAAGGAGGGGTGGAGAATGGACGAAAGGCCAGGAAAGGTGGAGAAGTACTACCCCGGCATTCGCCTCAGAGAAGGTACTCTGTTGACTCGGGAAAACCACCTGAAATCCTAAATCAGAACAGACGGCCACGGGAATCGAACCCACGATCTTCCGAATGCTAAGCAAACGTGGTAACCACTAGTCCACAGAACTCGGTCGTTGTTGCTTGCAATGCTCCTATTTTATAGAAACTTTTTAGGTTCTAAGTCGCTAAAACTATCCCATTGCAGTTTTTACATTGCCGTTTTCGTCCTTGTCGGTTCACTCCTGTCCGAGACAGTTCTTTAGACTTTATAGTAGTTTAGGTTTTTTACAGGAAGGAATTATTTTACCTCCAGGGGTCGTTCGCCCCATGTTCAATCCCTTTTTCAGAGAGCTATTTATCCCGCTCTCATGTTCCCTAACCTCACCTATCACCAGTTAATTATTGACGTGGTATCCGGTAAAGTTCCTCAGCTTCCAGACGTTTATCACCATAATTTTCATATCTTGGAGGTAAATCCCATAATTTTATTTGGTTTGGGTTCTTGTTCTTTAATTTTTAGTGCTAAATTTTTTCGTTACATTAGCTCTAGGATAGTTGTATTTCAATCCATAATTTTCTTCATTTTATTTAATTGATGTAGCTTCTCATAGTTGCTTAATGATATTCTTGAACATTTCCATTATTTCTCTTTCACGTTTGGTTTGGTTGGCAGATTTACTATAGGTAGATAGTTTTAGACTGGATTAGCTATTATCCTATGTATCTTTCTATACAGTGCACTGTACCAGGTGCTTGAAATTCTGCGTTGAAGCACTTTCTCTTTTGCTGTCACATAAAGGTAGAGGTACTTTTGAAAAGCGTTATGTAGAAGATAAACTTAAGATCGGCTCCACAACATGTTAGTATCGTGTTTGTTATAAGTTTGTCTATGTTGATACTTCTAGTTAAACAAGGTACCTACCTATTCACTAACATAAAAACGTTCATATAAAGTTGAGATTTTATTAGCTTTATTCGTTCTGTATAATTATATTAATGAGTATGTCAACTTATACACCAGCAATGCTAGAGATCCAGCTGCGGTAAGATGCCACGCTAGTGAAGACGTCGGGGCTGCCCTTGGCGCAGGGAATACCCCAGGAGACAACACCGACTTGCAAGCCTCCAGAGATGAGTGGACCGCCGGAGTCACCTTGACAAGCTCCTTCTCCTACGGCCTGGTATGTGCAGACGTGTGTACTGTACACTGGGTAACCAGGAAGAGCAGCCTGACACTGAGCCACGCTGATGGCGGTCAAGCCGATGTGCTGCAAGTTGTTGGAGGGCAGTGAAGATGGGTAGCTAGTGAGACCCCATCCAGACAGGAGGAGGTATGTGCCGGCCGATGGAGCAGAACTGGTAAGGTCGATGCGCTTAACCTTGTCGCCAAAGCTGATGGTACCATTGACTCTGAGAAGAGCAATGTCGTTTTGGTTACTCTGGGGGTTGTAGCTCTGGTGGGGGATGACTTCAGCTACTCCGTAAGTGGTACCTCCAGCATTGAGAGTATTTGTTCCAACAAGTATCCTGATACGAATTGGGGGTAGTCTGCAAAGATGGAATTGTTGCCATAAAACATCATTTTTACAGTAAGATCAGGTGGGATCAACATATTTCTGTACAAATACTCGTATCTACAGATTCATTGTGGGTTTTTCATAAACTTTTCAAGGCAGATAAAAACCATAAGCTTACCCATAGACGCAGTGAGCAGCAGTCAAGATCCAGTCAGCGCTGATGATGGAACCTCCACAGAAGTGGGTACCGAAGGCTATTCTCAGAGAAACTTGGTGAGAATATGCGCCATCGGGTGCATTTGTTCCACCCACAATTCGTCCTTCACCGACGAATTTAGACAAAGGAGTGGCTGCAAAAATGTTTAAAATTACAAAAAATTACTTCCTGTAGATCTATTATGAAAAGTGAGCTATTTTTTAACGACAGCTAGTTACAGATTATCAACAAGCATTTTTAACTTTTAAATAATTTTTTACTCATGCCTACTGTCAAACTACAAATATTAAAAATGCATGTTATAGTTATTTAAGCATTAGGATGTGGCTTTCTATAAATTAAGTTTAATTTACTTACACCAAGCGGTGCCGAGGATCAAAGTAAGCACTATTAAATATTTCATTTTCAACTAATGAAGCTTCAACGCATCAGATTGCTATTTATATAAAATCTACAAGTGCTAATATTGGCAACCACTTAATATTTTTAGTAGTACTTGCATACATTTGGACTGCCCCCTTTGATACTCCGATAATTATTAGAATTGTTTTATTCTTTATCAAACAACACTTCCATGAACCTCTATCACGTTACATTAATAACGATTGACTGATAGTTCTTAGAACATGCAATTAATTATTTTTGTGTGTGTAAGGATCATTTTTATTTATGTTTTGCAGACAATATCTATTTTTAAGACTTAATTTGCAATTTTATATTATTGCAAATTTACCATATAAATTTAACTAAGTAATGTATTTACAATTTTACTCACGTCCCGTTTTCTAATATAATTATTTTGTTACTATTTAAAAAAATTAAAAATATCACATGTTCCCCTTTCAAGATACAGTCAGTAGCCAAGAGTTTGTTGGTATCGATTGATTAGATTTAGAACACATTAGAAATATTAAGTACAATGAACTTCATATTATATGTTATTTTTATAACTAACTTACTCATAAACGTATGTATATACAAAATAAAACGAATTTGAGTTAATAGTCCCCAAGTCAAGCACCTTAGGGGTCTATAATCCTGGCGGCACTCCAACAAAACCGATTATCTGGTCGAAGGGCCTGGGACACGACGCTGCGTTTCGTTATGGCTGCAACTAAAACTAAAATGTTAAATATCGACACGGACCTGTTTGTTTACATTCAGTGCGACCCCTTGGGGTCTCTTCTCAGTTGTGGAGGGTGGGTGCTATAAGGCTGCTGGCACCAATTTGTGCGGATAGACGAGCGACGTACTGGGCCAAATTTACTTTTGGAGACCAACGTTTTCTCCGTGGCGCATGGCGCCGGCGATGGATCTATGGCCGTCGTCGGGTTTAGAGCTGGAGCTGCAATTTGGTCTGCCAACGTTGCAGGGTTTCGCCGATGGCCAAGAGGATGCGTCGTACCAGGTAAGTTATGCATTTAATTAGCAACGGTGGTGGTTGGGCTAGTTGTGGAGAACCCCTCTGAGGCCCGAAATACGGAGCACTGGACGGGCTGAAAGTGTGTCAACCATCACTACGGAGATCGGCACCGCAAAGGGTGTCTTGGTTGGTTTTTCAAGGTTATTTTTAGTAGCGATGTCGGTGCCCCAGAGGGAGTTGATAGCTGCACGCCAAAGAGTAGTGTAAAAGCAGGTTCTGGAGATATTACCTGGTACCGATAACGACACCCCATAGAGGAAAGTTCAGGCTCAAGGGCGTGGTCAGGGCGCTGGAATGCCTTTATTAAAATGTCTGTGGATCTGGATTTCGGGCCAGCAGCGATTCCCTTTTATAGGCAAGGCATAGTCCGGATCGGTGCGGCGGGCCACTTATGCTGGAGGGAAACGTGGCTTCTGGTGACGGCTCTGGTGACAACTCGTTTGGCATGATCAAGCTACGGCGTCGGGCTCGACTGAAAAGCCTTTTCTGACTGGGGGCGGCGTAGCTTAATACAATGAATGCCTAGAGTTGTTGGCTCCTCCAGGTAGTGCTTTCACAGGCTAAGCATCTTCTTGTTATACCCTTCTGGTCTTTCATCATTTATATCTTCGCTTGAGGGAATTCAGATAGGGATGCGCCGTGGCTGACTGCTCGCGAACTCGCACATCGTTTGGCAGTTGCAAGTTTTCGCGCGGTGTCAGTTGTGACTAAAATTGACGGCGTTCAAATTCTAGTATATTATTTACGCGTAAATTTAATTTCTACATGCGCAAACGTCACAATAACAAGCATAAGAATGAAATAACTGGCAAAAACGTATGTAGTAGTAGACACAGTAATTTCAATTTTGAAAATGACCATCAATTAGTGAGAACAGCTATTAGATTAAAGAAATTCTGCAATAGAAATTAATAATTTTGAAACTACCAAAAAATTGTTTCAATATGTTAATAAAAAGACAAATCCAACAAAAAATCTTTATTTGTTACAATCGAAAAGGAAGAGAATAAAAAACAACACACCAATACAAGAAATTGTAACAACCTGAAAAACTTGACACTAGAAGCTAACAATAGCAAAAGTTTCTTTGAAAACAAAACATCATAACAGTATTCAAACCCCCGAGCAAGATTTCACAGGTTCTTTCTTCACCCAAAGATAAATTAAACACTATGTTAGCTAAAATGTTTATAGAGTTTTTGCTACTGTAATGTCGTATACATTGGCGAAACAGGACGTTTAGGAAAATCTGATATCTCTTAACACCAGTATTGCCTCAGGTCGGGTCTCGTTTCATTATCAGCCATCGCCGAACACCAACGGCATACGATCTTTTTCGATAACACTTCTATTATCTGAAAATTCCTAGTCTTCGTTAGCAAAAAAATTCGCGAAGCCCTTGAGATTTACAAACACCCTAATAATCTCAATTCAGACAAAGGCTTTTCCCTTCCCTCCATGTAAAAAAGGCAAGTTTTTAAACGACGTCCACCGCCTGCGTCATCCAGCTGTGACGACGCTTGTCTATAAATCTGTGTCTTTTTCCTTCCGATCGTTAAAAAAGTTTCGCCTCTTGTGTGGTTCACGCATTGAGTTAACGTGCTCATCTATTCCTTCCAATGCAAAAGAGTTTTGCCTCTAGCATGGTTTATACGTTGCGTTACTGTGCAAACAAGTCAAAATGAAAAAGCCAGGTTAAATAGTAAGTAATACAGAGTGTTAAGTGAAAGAAAGGCCAATATAAAATAACAAATAGTAGAATTGCAATTCAATGAAAAATACAAAGATCACAGGTAAATACTAAAAATATTATGTAAAGCGGGAAAGTAGCAAAATGATAGAGAAAATTTAAGGTTACTGCGACAAAAATTAACTTCCAGCACAAGTTTAAAGTGACTAAAACAGTATATATCAAGTGTAGACATTGTATTTCAAAGATAAAGACAGCACACTGATTGGAGAAAAACAGCTATTGTTAAAAAATGAGCACAACATGCTGTTTAACTTTGCACTTAGGAAGATTATCTGAGTCACAGAGATAAACAACCAGAAACGATTTTCAAGAAGTTACACCTACGCAGATTACGTCACCATCATAAATAAAAAAAGGATATAGTGTGAAACGTGAATCTGTCATGTCATATGTAAAGAATGGAAGAGAAACGAATGACAAAAATACTACGACAAACCAAGGAGGAACACTTCATCTATTAATTTCATAAAAGGCATGGAGGGTGTTTAGAGCCAAAGGAAAGATATCTAGATTGTAAAAAGAAAAAAGAAATGAAAAGATCTGTATAAGAACCAAAAATGATTGCAGCAATAAAAAAACAGAGAACAAGTTAGTGTGGTGATGCAAAGAATGGGAGAAAAAAGTGACAAAAATACTACAACGAACCAAAGAGGAGCAAGCCAAAGAAACTGTCAAAAACAAAAGTACTTGATAATTAAACATAGGAAGCAATAAAGAATAAGTAATGGATAAAAAAATTGCAAATCAAGCTTTAGATTAGAAGGCCTATAGTGCTGTACTCTATTATTATTAACATTTGAAGTTCCGAGGGCTTTTTAAAATGTTTACTTTTAGGGCATGTTGTATTGTAATACCACCAACAAGTAATGCATATTCTAGACTGGATAATTTTTCCACAATTACTTTTGCTCAATTACTAAATTTAGCCCTATGAGTGGTCAGAATTGCCAAGGACTGATTTATAACTCAAATATATAGACGAAGTACACATTAAATCCAAAGTATTTATTACTTTATAAATTACAAGTCAAGTTCCCTTAAATTAGTGTTACTAATTTCATGTACGTACAATATTAAACCAATCGGAGGACGCTGCCAAACTTGTCCTGGACAAAGCGGAAACCCACTTTGGTATATCCTTAGTAGCCCGTGTTCTGGAACTAAATACGATAGCGCCAAATGTCTGTTTTGTTTACATTTAGTGTCAAATAAATATTGCTAAATTTCGAATAACAACCCTTAGGTGCTTCTCGAGGGTGAATCAGGTAGTACTGGTACTAGACGGTCTCTGGGGCTACTTTTACGGCCGCCGGAGTGCCGCGATAAGCTTAATTTTTATCTTGTAAAAGTGCCGCAAGGCAATTCGCCGGGACTTGCTGCGAATTTGCAGATCGAAGCCTCGGGATTGGAAGTTGTGATTTCTTCTAGTGTTACCGCGGGACGTCGCCGAAGCTGAGAAGGACTGCGCGAAACTCTTCCGCACGCGTCGTCGCGCATCACTGGGTCGGTCGGATTTACCTTCAATCCACGCATTTAAGCTGTTGAAATGTTTCTGATTTAAAGTCGATTTTTGACATCCGTATCTACTAACACTTTCCTTAACAGACTTATGTATCCTCTTTTTGGGGTTTTTCTTGATTTTTATTCGTAGTACACTATTTAATTGTCTTACTACAATTTTTATATTTTCTTTATTATATCTATTGCATTAATCCCCTTGACATATTTTACATGGTTTTATGGTTCTTGGCTCTATTTTAGGTCTTTCCCTTCATTTCCTATGACCATGTACATAATGTATCATGTCATACGCTTTTTCGTAAATATATAAAGGCTCTACACAGTTCGTCTTCGTACCTATTATTTACTTTTTCCATAAGTTGTTGTAAACAAAATACATTATCCACATAGTACCTTCCTGTCAGGAATTCACCTTGTTCCTCGATATTGTCAATATCATATTCTATTTTATTCTTTAAAATTTTGGTATCAAAGTTTCTAATCGAACTGATGACACTAATACGTCTATAATGACCGCCTACTCGGCTAGGTATCTCCGTTCTTAAATATAGATATTTCGGCAACTTTCCACTCTTTTGGGATTTTTTCTTTTGCTAAACATTTGTTGAATACGTTTGCGAGGTTTTCAAACAAACAAGCTGGTACGTTCTTTACAAGTTCAACAGCTACATTTCTTAATACCTTCTCATTTTTTTGAGTAAAATTTTATATACGCTTGTCGAGACATTGGAGCTACAAATTTAAGTACTGGATCACCGGATCACCTTGATATAGTCCATCATTAAATCAAAAATATTCAGATAAGGTTTCGTCTATGTTCATCTTAGTTAGCATATGATTTAAACACATCAATTTTATTAACCTTCTTCGTTAATTCAGATCTTCTAATGCCTTCAATAGGCTTGACTGAAATCGATAGAAAAGTGGCAAAGGTCAATCTTTTCTCATTACTATTTTCTTGCGTCTGCCGCATAGTAAAAACGTGTCGGAACGAAATTGAGTAGTGCCATTTCTTGCATATTTTCTCAATATTTTTTCCATAATTTGGTCCTCTATGGAGGCTTTGTTGTTTTGCAGTAGGTGTCCCTAGAATGTTTCTTCTCCTTCTATATCTGTAATAATATGATTTATTATACTTTCCATCTGATTTTCTTTTACAGTGCCTCCATTCTTGTTTCTTGTTCTTTAATTCTTTTAGTACTAAATTCTCGTTATATTAGCTATAGGACAGTTGTATTTTCATTCATTTTATGTTTGTTGTAACTTTTCCTAGCTGCTTTGTGATATTCCTGAACATATTCAATATTTTTTTATCTTTGGTTTGATTACCAGATTTACTATACTGCTATGAACATATTTTAAGCCTTTATGATTATATTAGCAGTTAACATCATTTTAAGCATATCAAATATTATTTTATAAAATGTTCCAAAAATGTGACAATTTTGTAAATTGTATAAACTAGCATTGGCAGTGATAATAATTTGTAAAACAATATTGAAAATAGTGTTAACCTTGATTTGAACAAAATGATCAGACTAGGCTTGGAAACAATGTAAAACAATGTAAGATCGAAGAGAAACAATTGGGGAAAGGAAGCCAAACTGTGAAGTGTTAATTTGGCTTCCCCAATAAAGAATTTTTAAGTTGTGAATAAATACCCTTTTCCCAATTAAGTGAGTTTGACTTAATTTAATTTAATTTGAATTAATTCTATAACCATTGGGTGTACTGTAGTAGTGTGCATTGATTCGTAGCATCTCTTCAGAAGTTTTAAAAAGTGTTTATTTGGTGCATCGGGTGTTGGCTAGTTTCGAGAAGAGTAATTGGAGCCTTGTGAACTAGAGGTAGACAGCGACCTTCGTGGAGAACAATTGGAGCCCTAGGTGTAAGGCAACGGCTGAATTGGAGGTATTTTCGCAGCAATCGAGCTACAGGAGTCGTTCTGCGGGAGTTCAGCGGCTTGTATCGGCAGACCAACGAAGGAAGAGGGGGCTAGTCATCGTGGGACTTGCTGGGGCTCGAGTTAAGCTCTAGTTTTCAGTCCAAAAGCAACAGAAATGTCAGAAAACCTCATCCTAAAAGATTTAATTTGGTGAATTTCTTGGTGGCGTCAGTTTTTTGTGCACTTCCGGCAGAAGCGTCCTTTGAGTGTTTTTTGTTTGTAACGTGTATTTAGTTACGCCAATTGTTATCATCTAGGCAACGCTTTAAATACGTAATCACAGATAATTGTCGTTTAATAGCGGACTTGTTTTACGAATTGTGAGGTTGGATTGCCATATCTGAATTAATGTTCCTTTAGTTAAATAATATCTTGTATTGTAGCGATCCCATTAGTAAAGTCATCATTATACAAAGTATTTATTTTTAAATTGTTAAAAATAATAACACTATAACCAAATTTGATAACAAATGTATTTCTTATAATTTATACCAATCAAAATAATACTTGCTAAGATGTGGAGATAGAGTCATTTATTTGACACAGAATTAAATTATAATATCCAAATCAAGTAATATAAACCATAACAATACATAGTTTTAGACTGGATTACTTGTTCGTGATGTGTAGTGATGGGTAATTAAAAAAAGTGTAGTAAAAGTATTTTATTAATGGAGATAACGAATTAACTATGTAACTTAAACTGGAGTATCATAACAATCGTTCGAAGTGATTACCTTCGTTTTCGACAAACATCTGAGTGCATCGAATCCATGCTGCACCACACGTACGTACTGGACAACACGTAGAAAAGTTTCTCGACCCGAATTATATCTTTGACGCAACCATTGTGCATAAAGCCGAGCTGCAGCTACTCAATTTTGCTGTACTTCCCCGTAAGTCAATATTATGTCTATGAGTTCTGAGCTGGTGAAGTTAGGTGCCATAATTTTTAATTTGCGAATAAAAGCTTCAATTTGAAAACTAGTGACGAAGAGTGACAGATACAGTTCAAGGTAAATGTGATAATTTTATATTTTACTAGATCACCACTTTGAACATACTTAATTCGTTATCTGCGTTAATAAAAAACTTTTACTTTTATTAATTACCCATCGCTACACATCACAAACTATCAGTTCTCGTAATTATGCGTATAAGTCCAGAATTACCCTATATAGTGATAGAAGATATAGTCAAGCTGATCCCATGTTGGTATCGTCTTTCTACGTTTTTGCCTATGCTGATATTTCCAGTTAAACAGAGTACCTATTCCTATTCAGTAAAATAAAACTGTTCACATAAGGTAGAGAATTTATTAGCATTATTCGTTCTGTACATTTATATTAACGAGTATGTCGAATTATACACCAGCAATGCTAGCGATCCAGCTGCGATAAGAGGCTACGCTAGTGAAGATATCAGGTCTGCCCTTGGCGCAGGGAATGCCCCAAGAGACAACACCGACTTGCGAGCTTCCAGAGACCAGGGGACCGCCAGAATCGCCTTGGCAGGCTCCTTGTCCTGCGGCCTGGTACGTGCACACGTGTGTGCTGTACACTGGGTAACCAGGAAGAGCAGCCTGGCACTGAGCCACCCCAATAGTGGTTAAGCCGATGTGCTGCAGATTGTTGGGTATCTGCGAAGATGGATAGCTGGTGAGACCCCATCCAGACAGGACGAGGTATGTGCCTGGTGATGGTGCAGAACTGGCAAGGCCGATGCGGTTAACCTTGTTGCCAAAGCTGATGGCACCATAAACTCTGAGAAGAGCAATGTCGTTTTGGTTGTTCTGGGGGTTGTAGCGCTGGTGGGAGATGGCCTGAGCTACTCCGTAAGCGGTACCGCCCGCATTGAGAGTATTTGTTCCAACAACGATCCGCATACCACTTGGGGATTGTCTGCAAAAATGAAATTGTTGCCATGTAACTTAATTTTCACAGAGAGATCAGATGGCAAAACATATTTCTGTACTAATACCTCCAGAGACGGTATTGTGGAATTTTCAAAAACTTCTCAAAGCAGATAGAAAACATTGAGCTTACCCATAGACGCAGTGGGCCGCAGTCAAGATCCAGTTAGCGCTAATGATGGAACCTCCACAGAAGTGGGAGTTTGAGCTGGATCTCAGAGATATTTGGTAAGGATAGGCGCCATCGGGTGCAGTTGATCCACCCACAATTCGCCCTTCACCGGCGAATTTGGGCAGAGGAGTGGCTGCAAAAATCTTTAAGTTACGATTGGAATGCAAAAATAAGAAAAGCTAAAAATCAAACTCTGCAAGGCATGGTTATCAAGTTTATTAAGTATAAAACTGACCTGTGGCTTACTAAACTAAACATTTTTATTCAGCAAAGTTATAAAACCAAATAAAATGGCTTCGTCAAGCTATAATATAAGAGCAAAACTATTTTTAACAACTACAGGTTACCAACAAGTTTTTTTCAACTTTTAAATTAGGCGTATGGTCAAAGTCAATTTACTTACCCCAGACAGTGGCGAGGATGAGAGTAAGTACTATTAGATACATATTCATCTTGGAGTGAAGCTACGATGCAAACGCCTGCTATTTATATGAAATCTACAGATGGTGAAACTAGAAAACACTTACCTACATTTTTGAGTGGCATTTGCGTAAATTTGAACTGCCCCCATTGATAATATGATAATTATTGGAAATGTTTTATACTTTATCAAACAACAATCCTGTACTTATCATGTCATATTAGTAACCAAATTAACTGATCATGTTAGAATAAGTAATTAATTACTTGTGTGTGTGTGTGTGTGTGTGTGTGAGCATTATTTTCATTTATGTTTTTGCATACAATATCTACGTTTCACTTTTT
This sequence comes from Agriotes lineatus, assembly GCA_940337035.1. Taxonomy (NCBI): domain Eukaryota; kingdom Metazoa; phylum Arthropoda; class Insecta; order Coleoptera; family Elateridae; genus Agriotes; species Agriotes lineatus. The sequence continues at coordinate 39,032,838 of OW679203.1, forward strand.
ACCCATTTTCTAATATTGTTATTCTGGGTTAGACTTGCTGTTACTAATTTTTTAAATTAAAACTGTTGCTTTTTCGGTATTCATAATTTGCATACTGTTTGCTATAACACACTTTAACCCTGAAGTTAACCACAAAAAACTAAAGAGAAGACATTTCTTTCGTTTTGAATCTATTACTAATCAATTTTAGTACTTCTATACTGCTGTACAAGCAAATAAAACTGCAAATATACCTACTTCATGTGGGGAGCAAACAAAAACAAATACTAAAGTAAGTGAGCAGATTGAAAAATACTTATTAGTAAATAGAGGATCAAGGTAAAAAAGCAACTTTGTTATTCTTTGCTAGACTATCATGTGCTTTTTCAGAAAATGTAGTTACGACAAAAGATTTCATGTAAAAACTGAACGGAAGAATTGGAAGCTGCTTTACAAACACTCAAATACGATATAGGTATTAGTTAGGCATAGCTGGAGTCAGAAGGATCGGTGAAGAAATCGTTGAAGAAAATCTACAAGAAAAATCTTCAATTACTACAATCGAAAAGGGACACAATAACAAGCAACAAATCCATACAGGATATCTAGAACGACCTTGAAAACTTGATACTAGACGCAACCAGTAGAATAATAAAGTAAAATTAAAAAAAAGGGGTAAGTAAAAGATAAAAAGTTCATCTAACTTAAACAAATACTGAAAGCAAGCATATTTAGTAACAAAAGCCTAAATAGATTACGTAGAAATTAACAAACTGATAAGGAGTAAAGAGTAAAAGCATTATTTGAACGAAAAATACTGAAGCAATGGACCCACTCTGAGATAATATTGGTACATCAAAAAAATGGAAAAAAGATAAGGGCACTAACTATTGACCAATAAGATTAATATCAAGTATCTATAAAGTTTCCACCACAATTCTTCAAAAATTAATTTATAAACAACTTGATAAAAGACACATTCCAGAACAATTTTGCTCCATACTCCATGATTGATCACCTACATGCTACATGCAAAACAGTGAATATACAGGGTGTTATTAAAGTCGACCGTCTCACTTCTGGAGATGCTAGAAGACGGAAAATCCCTAACCATTTTTGACTTAGATGCGTAGTTTTCGTAAAAACGAATGTTGAAAATTAAAAACAAAGTTGAGAATTGCTATACTTTGTCTCAAATTGGAGGCTTGATGCAGTATCTTAAGGTAGGCTGGGAAAACAATTGTCACATACGCCGTCTACATGCAAAATTGATTAGCTTTTACATCAAATACACAAGAACTCAGTAGGTACCATACAGTGGTTCACAACATTTTCGGTACCAATTTCAACAGTGAATTAAGAAATTATGCCTCTAAGTCAAAAATGTATTAGGACTTTTCGACTCTAAGATCATTTTTACAAGTGATTTTTTGTAAATAAAAAAAGTTTAGGTCAAAGTTATAGGCAGTTAAATTATCTACAATTTGTTTTTTTGCTAGAATAAAAAGTTATGGATAGATATTATAATTTTCAAAAATTATAAACATGCAAAATACGCCTTAATAATAATGATATAGGAACTACATGTGATTGTTAAATATTTATTCAAAAACATTATTTTTGTACATTTAAGTATAGGTAGTAATTTTCGCACTTTTAAAACAATCATTACTTTCGGATTCGACAATTTTTACTAAATTACAATTTTGATCGCAACCGCTTAATCAATCGCGACCAAACGAAAATTATATGAAAGGTATCATGAAACTGCATAGCTCTTGTGAAAACACTAAAGTGATTTGCATTTTAGGGACTGTTATTATGTTATTTTCCGGGTTCACCGCTTTGAAATTAAATTGGTTCAATAAGATATAAAACCGGTTGTGGAAAACAATAAGAATACTTTTATTTTAATTAAAACATACAAATTGCACATATGCTAATCTGTAGCAAATACAAATGCGAATACAAATAAAAATAGCGAATTATATGTAAACGAACGCCGTAATCTGATGTGGTAGTTAGAAGCTGAGCATTCTGACCCGCGTCCTCGTCTTGGCCAGAGTGACACAAAACGGATGGAGATGTAATGTTAGAATCCCAGAGTGTCGGATCGCTTATACGAGAGAAAGAGTTTCCCATTCTTTGTACAGCCAGGCACGGGCTGAGGGTTGAAACAACTTTCGCCTGGAAGAGGAATTTCATTTTCTCGGCTCGAGTTTATGATTTATTGTTCGCTGGGTACGGGCTGTCTTAGAAAGGACCGATTGCTAGTCGAGTCGGACGCCCGTCCATTTATTGCCTCTGCAATTGCCTCTGTTCCATAACACAAAAGATAGATGGAAATCATGCTGTGCTGTAGAAATTTCAGCGCCACGTTAGGAAAGCTAGTTTATATTCTTTGCGTGACGACACAAATACAACTTGACGTTAAAGCGACTTCTAAAATGCACGCGCACAACTGCTGCACCCCTGCACAATAGACTTTGACACTAGCAAATAGCATTTTGAACGCCGGTGTTTAGTTATATTCAGTTTAGTATTAACCTACTCCCTTTTGCCGAAGTTAGTTAACGGGCCCTGTTAAACGCAATGGTCGCGGGACCATTTTAGGGTATCTACAATTTGCTATGTGGCTTGTTTAAAGAGTGTAATGATAGCCATTAGCTTATTTTGGTGCTATTAATTATTACAGGATTCAACGGCTACCAGTAAAATAAAAAAAGCAACACGAATCTGTCAAAATAAGTAATCATCCATACTTTTTTTTTAGATAAAATCAGGGGTGGATTCCTCTTATCTAGATTGCTTATTTCTGAAATCTGATGTTCTGATTATAAATTTTATTTTATAAGTCAAAATAACTTCTGTAAAATGATATGTCAAACAGATTTGGAAATTAAATGACAAATACCATATCGTTTCACTAGTACACAACAACATTAAAGCAGTAGGTAATTCTTTAATTAATAACTAATTTACCCTTATAGTCTTTATTTCCTTTTCTAGTAATTACCTTACTAATCAATATCACTCACCTTTCGCTCGAACTCAACAATGGATGTCGACCAACCTGCTCTCCTCTGTTTACGAATCCAACCTCTTAAGTACCTTTTCGCAACAAAAAATTTCACTGACAGAGAAGATGTCCAAATAGCACAGAATTATTGATGCAAACTTCCCCTACAGCATGTAACCAAACAGACCAAATCTGCAGCCAGCTAATTTCAACACCGCATCTGCCAACTTCCTGAAACGTGCCGCCTCAACTGATGGTCCTTCTTTTGAAATCTCCCTTGACGCCAAACAGTTTGACGTAATCCAATTCAATTAATATATTATGTCAAATGTAATTCTCCAATAAACTTGACTTAGTATTTTACTCCATTTATTTACATTTGTAGATTCATTCTGCTTTTCTATTAGCTTTTTACCACGTACTTGTAAGCTTCCTTAACGTTATATCTTTAGCTGTTCTTCGATTAAATTTTATTTCTATCTCACCACGCCAATTTAGTATTTAACCCTTTTCAATATCCAAACATTACTTAATACAAAATAGGGTTTATTTTAATTACACCAAAATTAGTGCAGCTACATTTTTTTAAATTAGTTGGTTCTAATAATTAAAAATAAAGTGCTTAACAATATTATTTTTCTACTTTTTACACTCTTATCTCCTAATATTTGATTTCTACCTACTATTTATAATAATTTATTTCGATTAAGTATTTGTCATTTCCTTCAAACCTTAATTTTTTGTTTTATATTATTTTTGAATCCAACTGTTTCTCAATTAGCCATATTCCACTCAATTATAAATTCTATTTTCCTTTCTAATTGTATAATAATTATTCACATTCCCAATTCATATTTAAATAGATCTAGATTAAGTTCAACTATTGTACTCCATTAATCCTTTCTAAAATTGATTTTTATACCCCTATGTATATCATTACAATACGGATCTTTATCTGCGCCTCAAACACTTACGCTTTGTCTTAGATAAATACGTTTATGGCCAATATCAATAGAATAAGTCCGGATGAATTTCTTGTATTGGTTTTCCCGTATTGGTATAATTCGTTTTGCCTGGAACATACGGTGCATTTGCAAGCCATCCGCAGCCTGGTGCGCGGCCATCACCATGGCACGGTGGTTTCCACGTCCACCAGCTCAGCACCACGTGCCGTATGGACCTGAGGTTTTTGTAGTGCTTTAGTTATTGTATTGTACATCTGAGTTTATTAGTATGATTTTTTGAATTTCGATAATAGTATTTTGTGTATAACGATATTTGGTGCTTACTTGAGTAACTAGATATTTCATTAATTGGTTTACTTACCCGGTTATTTAGCAGCCACGTTTAGATTGTTTTGATAAGTATTGCGGCTGCTTTAGTAATCACATTCTCTTGCTCGCGTAACAGCCTAGTGTATTGACATCAATTTGAGTTTTGCTTTAGCTGTCTATTTTTTGCTGCTGTGGCTATGCTACCGCCGACGGGTTTATTACTGAGTTTAACTAGTTGTCCGTTTCTAAATTTATAGTCAAGTTTAAGGTTTAGAATGACCGCAAGTAATGACTTGGAGCTTTAGAGAATGCCTTATGAATTTATTATATGTCCTAGCACCCCTGTGAAATCTCATAAACTGCAGGTACCGCCCCGCCTAAATTTTGTTTGCAGTAAAGTCAATTTATTAAACCAACTCTCGAGGTTGAATGTTGGCCTTACTTTATGCTTGCGCTATTCGCACCCCTTGTTTTGCACTCCGCTTAACGGAGTATAGTTGAGTATTTAGAGCTTTCTGTGTTTTTGATTTTAGGTTACTTTAGTCATGACACGCGTTGTGTCGATCGCCGCTTCACGGTGACCGCCGCTGTATTTATGTTGAGGCATGCTTCGGCGTTTATTTAATTGGTTTAAGATTTGAGCACTATCTAGGTCATTACGTAAGCATCTAGCACCCTCTGGCTAGACTTGAATTAGATAGCACTATCCGCTGTTTTATGGGGCAACATGTGATATTTATTGATGTTAACTATGTATTGGTTGTGACATTTACTGATGTTAATTATGTATTCGGCTGTGATAGATTCATATTGTTGGTAGATTTGTTTTATATATATATGTGTATATTGGTGGTATGTGTCTTGTATGAATTTTTCGTTATTGCACTATAGAACCAATCCTGAATAAATATTGGTACTAGTTTGTTTTGCTATTATTTGGTTTGCTGGGTTTATCTCTTGCCATGGGGAGGTCCGACCCAAGGATTTTTCGACGTCGAGGACCTGGCGTACTCTCCCATAGTTTTGTTGCAGCTTTGCTGGAACCCCGACCCTCTCGACTAGTTAGCCAACCTAGGCCGATATTTACCAGCCGGAAAAATACCAAATATAACTTTCGCCACCAGGTCAGGCCGACCCTTAATCCTTCGTCACATAAGTCCCCCGAAAATAAAGGCAACATCAACTTCTGAGGTATGGTCGAAGGCAACAAAAAATTTCTTTTGGGTTTTTTTATAAATAACTGGTTTATAACATTTCATTGTACTAGCGAAACGGAGTGATGCTGAGTGTTGAAGTATTCTTGGAAAGCACCGAAGGGCGCTTTTCTTGAGTGGGGGGTACCGTATATTTTCTCCTATGGAATTCACATTTTGACGCTGCAATTTTAGCACCGTCTGTCAATTCCTTCAAGAAGTACGATCTACAGGATCTAATAATAATGACGCAAACACAGTTTGGTTTGTGTTAACCCTGTAGCCATCAGAACCCCGTGTTTAGTTAATAAAAAAGGATAAGCTTTCTTAAGCTGTTTAAACGCATCCTTATCAATTTTATAAAACTTTTGTTACGGTTAATTTGCACTTATAGTATGCTTTACTAGAATTAGCTAGGTAAGATACATTACATCCAATTTATTTAGATAATTGGTCTTGAAATTCCCTATAGCTTAGGCAACTTTAGATACAATTAAATTGTAGCTGTCCCTTTTCTTGCAATGTTTTTGAGAATTTCTTTATTAGTCCTGATAACCCTGGAAAAAGTGGATTGATTTTCTGCAGTCCTTCAGCCAGGTCTGTCCTAGCTTCGTATGAGTAAGGTTGCCCTGACGCGCTGAGGTCCATTGGTCCATTTCAAGCTGTTACATAGCTTGTCCGTTTTTTTTTTTTTGGTTTGGAGTTACATTAATTGCATTGCCCTTATTGCTTTTCGCGGATTCTTTGGTTCAACCTTGTCAAGATATCCTCTGACCATCTGTCATCTTAGGATAAGTGGCTAACTGCTGCGCATTTTGGCACCGTTGCTATAGCTAGGGAGTTCTCTTTTAGCGTGATTTGTACGAGCTACGACATAGCCCTGCTTGCTATGGACCACTGAATACTCGTGCTATTTTACGAGCTATTGTACAGTCAGATTAAGCTTAACTCGAGCTTTTGTCTAGTCAGGATTTATTTGGATGGAACTCTGGCTCCCCAAACCTGTCGGACCGCAACGAGGTCCTTGAAAACTTCCTTGGTTCGGGTTGCCTCGACGGAGACGTAATCTGCTTCGTCGCTGCGCCTGCAGGCATCTCACCGATAAGGTTAGACCTGGTGGAAACTACATATACATTACGTAGAGTACTCAGGTGCCTCCTGATAACCACTCTAAACCACGATCGGGACATTGGTAGTTCTGTGTCCCTGGGCGCCTCCAGAAGTTAGCTAGCCAACTCTTGGGGTGCACGGTAGTTGCTTTCGCCAGCGAGGTTACATCTAAGTCCTGGTTTCGTCAAAAAACTTTGCCATTCGCCGAGAGCTGCAGGTTACGTTATTTTTAAATGTATACTGAATCGTACTATTTATTACTATGTATTCGTGGAAAGCTACGTACGGTGTTATTTGCATGTATTTCCATCCATGGTTTCATTAACTTTTTTTAACTGCGGTAACTTTTCCCACCTGCTTTATGATATTTGTGAACATTTTTATTATTTTTCCTTCAGCATTTGGTTTAGTTACCAGAATGACTAGTCGGAACCAAATTAAAAAAAAAAACGGCAACGTTGTTTGTTATGTAAAAAATCTAGGCATGTGGAGTACGAGGTACCTTAGACACCGACTACTGTAATCATATAGTCAAAGTCAAAGTCTTACAGAATTTAGTTGTAACAAAGGAGTTCCAACAACCATCGGGACCGGAAATCGAATTGACAATCATTAGATCAGTATACAAGATGCTTAACCACTGAGCTAGCGATTAGTCTGTTTTAATGACGTCACGAACAAAAAGTTTGACAGATCTTTCAAGCTTGGTTGTCACACTATACGCGAGTATACATTGAGGTTAAGTGTTCTTGTTGTAGGTGTGTCCAGCTGAGGTTACGTCAAGTTGTTTACATTTATTTATCTGCAGTTTTTGTTCAAAAATATATTTTTATTTAAAAAGCGAGTAAAAAAGAAGCAGTAGCATTGTTATCACTAGCAGGGTTAGCTGTATTAACGCAAAAAAAGAGTAGAAAAAAGTTATAATCAAACATTGGTTTTTGACGTTTTACCTTTCCGAATTTAACTTTAGTCCAGGTAATTAATTCTGGTCATTTACGACTTGCATTAATTTTGGAAAAGCTCCAATATTTATTAAATTTCTATCTCGGGTTAAGCTCAATTCGGAGAAATAGTGTCTACCAACTCAAATAGGAGAAACACTTTGTAATTACCATACATATATTGTTTTTAACTATAGTTACAAAATAAGATGAAATTCGTAAATAAGTAATTTGTAATTTAATGAAAATCAATCAGTTTTTCTGGGAAATACGTTTTGTTGTTTCTGGTCCTTCCGCAACCCAATTAACACGGACTGGTAGAGTGTCGTAGACTTCAAACTTCTCAGGGTCGGGCTGAAGCGTGGCTTTGGCGCTGGACATCTTGCGCCGGCCGGTAACGTCGCTCAGGGCGATATGAAGTGACCAAAATGTCGAAGTTTGTTTAAGTTTCTTGCTCTACCAAAATATGTGCAAAGAACAGAAGTTACGCATTACCTGAATTTTGGTAGGAGGTGAATTCACAAAAGTAAATGGTGGCGGTGTCCTATGGTGTAAATCCGGGCCGCACGGAATAACGCAAAAGTGAATTCTTACGTTTTTAATTAGTCCCAGAATGGCCGGCAAATTTCTTGGGAACGTGAGCTTCGGCCGCGGCGATGCTGGTGTACTGCGGACAATTTCACTTTCGTGCTGTTGCGGTACCCTGGACCTTCGAGGGGGATACTCCAGGAAGTATCTGCCGGTTCTTACGTAAATGATTACAGGTATGTTAGTAGATATTAAGGAGCGGGTTAAAGCATCTCAGTGAAATATCTCTAGGCGCTGGTATTTGCGCTTAGGGATTACGCGGTCGGGATTTGCTTTAAGCGGTTAACCCTGCAATACAGTTCAACAAGCAAGCAAGAGTTTTTGCTCCAAGGATTCGATTTCCCGAGAAAGTTCAGCAACCAAGGTAAAATCGAATTCTAGCGGCTTTGCCTTTACGGAAAGTTTGTGGATTCAGAGCTAACAGTTCAGCTTGCCATTTCCCATGAAACCTGGACTGGTAAGGGTTGGAGGTTTGCTCCGCTAGACAGTTCAGCTTGTCAGATCGGAGGACCCAAGTAGGAAAGAATGAAGGTAGTTGAGAAGGATAAACCTCAAGTTTCTCGGACTGGCACTGCAATCTTCTTTTATACCTTTTCTGCCGCGTTATCAGGGTACCTGCTCTAGCTCCCACTGGACAGGGAAACGACGCCGTCGTTTATACTTCGTGACCACGCACCCAGCGGGTAGGATTTCTTATCACCAATTCACGCGTTGAGTTGATACAACGCTTGATTAGGCGATGTACAAAATTTAAATACATTTTATGTATAACTAAAAGTTAATGAACAAGCTAGCTTTACATGATATTAAAGCGAAATGATGGCCTTGGCCGAGGAGTACTAGGCATATTAAGAAATTAATTACTATTGTTAATTAAATATACGAACACGAGGTTACTACGTTGAACACACAGCTTAAAGTTAAACAAAGCGAAATTGGAGGTTATATTTTACCAACAAAGATAAAGATTTCCGTATATTTTGCATCTTTCTGTTGAATTCAAATTTTAGCCAATCAGAAAACAGACTGATAGAAAATAGAGATGACTTGAACGTTAGCGAAATTTGACCAAACTACAACAGTGACGTCATTTACTTCATTAAAACAGACTGATCAGTTTAGTTTGTCAAACTAACTAATGGTGTGACTGTGGCTTTAGACTAGATCACCTTTTACCCTCCATGCATCTTTCTGTATAATGCATTGTGCGTGTGTTTGAAACTTGAAACGTTAAAGCACTTTCTCTTTTGTTATTACGGAAAAGTATATTTTCAATACCGTTATCTAGAAGATACATTTAAGCTGGCCCCATGGGCATGTTACTAGATATCGTATTTGTTCTACTTTTGTCTCTGCTGATATTTCCAGTTAATAAAACTACCGGGTGATCTAGCTTGAACAAGCGTCCACGTTCGATTAGTAGAGTTAAGCAACGCTCTTTTTGGTCAGAACTTGGATGAGAGTTTCATGACTGCTTCTCTAGGCGCCTCGTGATACGGCTGTCACGGAAATAGTTGGTCCCGAATGTCATAATAACATCATGACAGTCGTAAGTGGGGTTGGAAGTCCCCATAAAATGTACAGCGCCGCCTATAATTAGCCTAACGGCTGTTGGCTGAGTACCAAAAATAAAATAAAATAATAATAAAATAAAATAAAATATCCATAATGAGTAAAATAAAAACGTTCATATAAAGTTGAGAATTTATTAGCCTTATTCGTTCTGTACAATTACTTTAATGAGTAGGTATGTCGACTTATACACCAGCAATGCCAGAAATCCAGCTGCGGTAAGAAGCTACGCTGGTGAAGATGTCAGGGCTGCCCTTGGCGCAAGGAATACCCCAGGATACAACACCGACTTGCGAGCTTCCAGAGATGAGTGGGCCGCCAGAGTCACCTTGGCAGGCTCCTTGTCCTACTGCCTGGTATGTGCAGACGTGTGTACTGTACACTGGGTAACCAGGAAGAGCAGCCTGGCACTGAGCCACGCTGATAGCGGTCAAGCCAATGTGCTGCAAGCTGTTGGGGAGAACCGAACCTGGGTAGCCGGTGAGACCCCATCCAGACAGGATGAGGTATGCGCCGGCCGATGGAGCAGAACTGGTAAGGCCGATGTACTTAACCTTGGTGCCGAAGCTGATGGCACCATTAACTCTGAGAAGAGCAATGTCGTTTTGGTTGTTCTGGGGGTTGTAGCTCTGATGGGGGATGGCCTGAGCTACTCCGTAAGCAGTACCTCCAGCGTTAAGAGTATTTGTTCCAACAACGATCATCATACCGCTTGGGGATTGTCTGCAAAGATGAAATTGTTGCAATGAAACCTAATTTTCACAGTAAGAGCAGGTAGGAATAACATATTTCAGTACTAATATCTCTAAATTCAGTATTATGGGTTTTTCAAAAACTGCTCAAAGCAGATAAGAACATTGAGCTTACCCAACGACGCAATGAGCGGCAGTCAAGATCCAATTAGCGCTGATGATGGAACCTCCACAGAAGTGGGAGTTTGAGGTGGATCTCAGTGAAATTTGGTAAGGATAGGCGCCATCGGGTGCATTTGATCCACCCACAATTCGCCCTTCACCGGCGAATCTGGGCAGAGGAGTGGCTGCAAAAATTTATCTTTAAGTTACGATTACAATGAAAGAAGAGAAAAAAATAAAAATCTATCAAACCAAATACTTTGACTTCGTAAAGCTATATTATCAGAACAAAACAACAGATTTTTTATAGAATTCAACAAGATTATTCAACTTTTAAGTGAGATGTGTCGTTAAATTTAATAGTAAAAATGTAATTGATAGATTTTAAAGAAAACATTGCAATATCCAAAATCCACAAATTCAATTTACTTACCCCAGGCGGTGGCGAGGATGAGAGTAAGTACTACGAGATACTTAGTCATTTTGAACTGAAGCTACGACGCAGAAGTCTGCTATTTATATGAAATCTACAAATGGTAAAACTGGAAAACACTTAGAATTTTGAGTGGCACTTGCGCAAGTTTGGACTGCCCCTATTGATAACGTGATAATAATTCTAATTGTTTTTTGTTTGATGAAAGAACACTTCTCTAGACTTATCATATCCCATTAGTAGATGATTTGACTGATTATTAGAATATGTGGTACGAATATTATTTTTTCACTCCAACAATAACTACTTTATCTAGAAACTTAAAATAGAAAAATACTAATAAACACTTACATAACGAATTGCTACTAAATTATCTGTTTCTAAAATGTACAAATCTACTGAAAAAATAAAGAAATAAAGAGTTGTAATGTAATATAAAACTAGGTAGTTCGATATCGAAATAAAAAACGAATCAAAAGTGATGGTTATGAACAACGACAAGAAATAGAAAAAACTCTTACAGATTAGCAAAAAAGCTAACATAAAATTCAGTTAGGTAGGTACTGCAAAGATAAATCAAGAAATCTGCTAAGAGACTCAGTGCATATAACAAATGGAAGTCATACAAGAACTTGACACAGCATCGAAAAATCGAGAAGAAGTAATTTACAAGCTTATAGCAACAGGAAAGAATGGAGTTCCATCTGACACCATTAAATATGGAAGGATTGCACTGCTTAGCAAAATACATAGATTGCTAACAGAAATTTAGCAAAAAAATAATACCAACAGACTGCACACAGGCTAGTATTACAATGATACGTAAAAAACTGTACTTGATGTGAGTTATAAGATGGAACATCGATTGCAGACCAAATAGTTATAATAAAGCAATTCAATGGCATGCTAAGAACGCAATGCACCCTTACATGCATCATTTAGACTTGAAACAAATCTACAATATTATTCAAACTTCTGTTTGCCCATGAAATAGACAATTGGGTGAAATTGTGCCAAAACAAATTAGACAGCAAAACTAGTTCACGACGTGTGCTACTCTCAGCATTAATATGGTATCATTAGGTGAAGTTTCAATGCACATTGTTTCCAAGCAAGGAGTTTTACGTTGTATTTTGCACTTATGCAAATAGTAGATTATTAGATCGTATAGTAAAACAGGACACAATTTAATTGTATATAAAGCTCTGTACTTTATGCTATTTTTTAATATACGTTTAAATTCTGAAGTGTATTCAATTATGAACAGACATAGGCTAAACATGTCTTACGGGGTAGTTAGGCCTGGCTATTCCATTCACATCTTATCCCATAACCCTTCATCGCTTCACCAAGTGTAAACCTTCAATAAAATAACCTGGTCCTATAACTATACAAATTATGTTCCAAAGTGCGTCTTGAACGAGTACAAGAAATAATCTACGAAACTACACAAATCGAAGGCTTGCATAAATTCAAGGAGCATCGCTGACAAACAGAGTGCATAGAAACCAATTGTACAGATTCCTACGAGAATTACACATACGCAGTAAATTAATGCAAAGTGTTAGAATGACATTAAAAAACACAAGGAACAGAGTAAACGTCAGTCAAGTTTGAAGTCCCTAATGGAGATCCTGTTTTACTTTTTAGTTCTAGAGAGAAAGAGAGGGACATATATTTATCTGGGCGATCATTACAAAAATGGCGATTCTATGGCCCCTTTTGCCGCCGTAAAGTTTTACTTTTTTGTACACATCTGTCAAATGTTACTTTTTTTGTACACATCTGTCAAACTCTACTTTTTTGGAACTGATCTGTCAGAAACTACTTCATGAACACTTTTTACCTACCTATATAAGCAGTTTGATAAACTCTTTATATTTTTCATTAATACTGTCGGTTGTTACACGAATGCTTCCGTGCACCCGTGGTTGCATAATATGCCTAACTACAATCAGCTGATGAAATCTAAATCGACAGCCATCCAGATGGCGTTTTGACAACGGCTGTCAACGCAAAATAAAAAATAATTTTATTCAAAATTTACAACGCAACTACCTAAATCTAAGCTATTAATATCTACTTAAGTATTCATCACTCTTTGAACTTGTTACTACTGTTGTTAATATTGATAGTAAACGTGCAGTTAGTGCAATCTGAAAAGTAGAGCCCACTCTAAGAGCTTGAAGAGAGTGCCTCATTGGTTATTAAAGAATTGTGAATATTGTCAACAAGAAGCCCATTTTCTGTGGTCGTAGTGGTGATGCTAGTGGAAAAATAAGACGTTGGACGACCAGTGGTGTTAGTAGGAACATAAGAAATCGAAGGGCCATCACTGCCTGTCAAAATTTTGTTCGAAATTTCTATTTTGCTGGACATGGAATCTTCTATATAGCCTTCAGCCACAGTCGAGGATTTCCATCACCCAAAGTGCTTCAACATAAGGATATCACCTCCAGCTTCAACCAGTAGTGAGGTTGAACTCCTTCGAAAAGAATGGCCTGTGTAACTACTGGCGTTTGGTAATTGCAAATATTGTGCAATTAAGGATGGTATCATCCCAAATGTATGCACTCCGATCACTTGCGTTGAGCATTTTCCGTTGCGGTAATTTATAAAAAACGTCTTATGTTGTGTGTGTGGTGGTCGTAGGGCTAAATACTTTCTGAAAATCTGTAAAACCTGTACAGTTTCCAGAATTTTCATCAGTGACGGTAAATATTCTTTTTTGCCGGTTTTTGTTTCAATATCACATATCGACATTTTTCGTAATTCTTCACGCCTGCATGCTCCAGTTAGTCCAATTATCATGCAAACCTACACACACAAGGTAAGCAAAGCCAAATCATGATGTAAAAACCCTAATCATACCTTCCACATTAAATAAGTCTCATCAGGAGCTTCCAGCAAAAATTTGTTAATATCATCCCTAGTAAATACGGAGGATTTTTTGGCCAGGTAACCTCTATTTTGTTGTTTAAAAAATGCGACTATTTTTGTAAATTTACTGATGTAAATGTAGTTTTGAATAACTACTGTTGCCTTTACCATTGAATACAGAGACCATAAACTTAAGGCTTTGCATGATTTGGTCTTTTCAGAGAAAAACGCCAAAAAAAATTCTGTCCAGTGTTTTATGTTCTTTGTCTTGCACCAAAATTTTCGTATTGTTTCAGATAAATTTGCTGGAATTTTGCGGACAGCAAACTTAGGGTCGCAACACTTGCAGCCAGAATTTCACCGGGGGTGTCTGAACTATCGCTATCACCCATTTTAAAAGGCTCAAAACACACGCGATGAAGATTATATTAAATTTGACAGGAGATGCTTTTATTTTTAGTTGTCTAAATGCTTTTGTTTTTAGTTGTCTAAGGTAACTATGTTTTTCAAGAAAATTTTCAGAAAAAAAATTATTTTGTGGCAAAAATGATTGATCGCCTAAAAAATGTTGTGTGCACCTCTGCCAAAAGCGCTTTTACGGCCTTGATACACAATATACTATTGTAGTAGGCACAAACTACCACATACAGCTGCAATAAGTAACCCAAACGGGCTAAAAGATAAAACGGATAAAAACTTTAGGTAAAGACAAAACTATCACATGCCAGCAGGAGGTTCACTTGGAATTGACAAGCTCTGAAAACGTAATGTAAAGACGGTCGCAAGTGATGGACAACCTCCGCTGACGCAGTGTCAGTAGGCGCGGCAATTAACGCAAGTACTAAAAATTAACACGCTTTGCAGTATTTTGAAACTACAAGGGCGTCGAACACTCGCTGCAGGGATTTCCTCGTGTCTTACGAATTATTACCTAGAACGGGTAAAGACCATAAAACATTTGAAGACGCAATGACTCCATTGGCTCAATCAGACGGATGAAGCAAGGCCTGGATACACGGGCAGTGGAGTAGGAGGACTACAAATCCCTTCGCAAACACGATTGGCTCAAGAAAGAAGGCATTCTTTACGTGGTCGTGCACCGCGCTGTTTTGACACCCGAGATTTCACTGTTAGCACGCCAGTTGTTAATGCCACACTAAGTTTATTTGTGTAATTATTTGTGCATTGATTTATATATTTGCAAATTATTTTTTTCATTCATCCATTATCTACAGCCTCGTTTACATTTTGTTGTCGAGAACCATTCATACCTCGCGAAAAGTGCAATGGAAGTAATGAGTCACTCGAGACTTACACTACGCTCCCCCTCATCCAAACATACCACACACTCAACCATCCTAAACCAGCTAACTTTACTAATGAGATCAAATACATTTCCACTGCGAAAGAAATTTCGGCTACGGCCAGATTGAAACCCATGTTCACCGGGTTGCTAAGCAGATTGCTAACCCACTGAACCACGTTCCCAAGAAATTTTCTTCTGCAAATAACATCACCGACCAACTTATGTTGAAGACTCTACTACCTTGTCAAAGTTCAAGAAATCATTCTAAGAATTATTTAGAAGGTTGGAGAAGTTAATGAAAGCAATAGGTTTGCATATAGATAAGGAAAAATACAAATATGTGACTATGGAGGGCTACATTAGACAGTAAAAATGGAGAATGTATGTTGGGGAAGTAGGTGCAAGTTCGTGTTTAGAAGTTATCTAACAAGTGAAAGCAATTTCAGTAAGAAACTTGCAGCATGAATGATATTTGTGGTTACCATAGTGTGAGTGCTCTATGCAGAGCTGAAGTGTACACGTGTAGACATTGTTTCTGAAGAATTAGTGGCTTAAGTAGGCTGTGTAGATAGAAGCAATGAAAGTAAGAATGTCAGAAGAAAGGATTCGAGGAATCTCTGGAAAAAAGGCTACTTAATTAACACTAGCAATAAAGGAAAACCAAAATTGTACGTAGTGTAATTATATTTATTGCTATATTTTCATCAGGACATAAATTATTTTACAGCCTTTTGAGTCAAATATATTAATGTCGCCAGTAAAAGTACAATGTGAAAGAAACATGTTTACAAATTAATAAGAATAATTGATAAATAATAAGATAACTAGCAGAGGACTCAATATGAAAAAAGTTCTAAAAATAAAGTAAATGTTTATAGTTAAAAATAAACGCAACAATTTCAGTTTCAATCAAAATCCAAAAAGTTAAAATAAGATAAATTATTTGTAATATACAATAGTAAGCCGTAGTCTTTTAAATAGAGCTTAGATAATAACGAACATTCATGTTGGACATATTTATATGCATTCAAAATGGCAGAGTAATACAGTAGGGGATAGTGAGTCGAATTAAAAACGTATGCGACGATGCATAAGATATTGTTCGAGATATGTTTTTTCGATATCTTATGAGCACTAAACACTGGAAAAACCACCTGGAGGTCATGCATCACATATCTGAAGCGTTTGTGAAGACAAGACACCTGGGGAAAGCACGTAACCCACTTTCGAGACAGTTAAATGGCCCGACACACTTGCACCATAGTCAGAGTGAAGGCAAGCAATACCCAAGAGTACTAGGGCTTATAGCAGCAGGCTAAACGAGTATAATTAAACACTCCTGCAATAATAGTAAACATGTTAGAGGCAGAAATGTAAAACGAACGCCGTATTACCTTCTGTAGTCAAATCTGGATCAAAACCAACGAAATTAGGTCACTGGGGCTAATTGGACTTTAGTGGACATCCATGTGGGCGACAACGAGATGAAAGTAGAAGGTTTTCGCCTTGGCATCGGGGAACGGCAAAGCAGCTACTTGCACCTTATTTCCTCAGCAACCCTCCGAAGAATTCGAATCAAAATTGGGTCAAGCACGCGTCACAGCTAAAGCCACCTATGCGCATATGAATTTTAACGTAATTTGAAGATGTAGCTGTAGAATTAATTAATCTGTAAATTTCCAGCGTTTTGTAGGTATTTCACGCGTGTTTTTAATATGTTGCCGCCAAAGATTATTAATTTAGCTATTGTTTTTAGAAACAGGCGACCGATCGCACGATGTCTCTTAGCCAATAACAGATAGACTGACGTAATGTAAGCCAATTAAGCTTTTATGTAAACAATTGATGTGTGTTTTAGGATGTTGAAGTTTCAGGAGGGTATATACAATTCTTAACGGATTTTAACGCGTCTTTTATTGTATATTGTCATTGTGAGTGGTCGTTTTGTCTTGAAATGTAAAGTTGTACTTGATACGAATATTTCACATTAAAAGAAGCCGTTACCAAAGTGTTTCTTTTTATTACGTGGGTGAAATTTGCTAATAAACAAGTGGTTATTTTAATGAGAGTGTATAAAAGCCTTCCTAATGAGTTTGGAACATGTGCACAACACAATTCACCTTCTGCAAGGGCACCCAGGATACAGCAGCAACATCGAGAGCGTTGCTTAACTCTGCTGATCGAACGTGGACGCTTGTTCAAGCTACACCACCCGCGATCTATACCCCAAATATACTAATAATACAAGGGTGGAAAATATTTCTAAAAGTATGAGAATACAGGGAGGCTCATGAAAGTGTGGCGCACTAATCTTACTGTTTTAAAATAGAATCATGCTATATTTAGATAGTCTAATAATTTTAAAAATTTTATGCAAACAAATCTAAATTTCAGACGGTTTCTGTAAGTAAGAAAACCATTGAATCTATTTTTGTATTTTTGGAAAGCGTTTTAAAGAACTTTTTTCTGATATCTTATATCATACCCATAAATTCAATTGTATTTCAGATATTCGAGTTTGAACATAAAAACAATTTAAGAAAATTTTGGGAGCTGTCAAATTTGTATAATTTTTCTAATAAAATCATTTTATAAAACACGTAGATAGGTACGCTAATTTTAAGGTTTTTGTTATACTCCTGCTCTTACAAATGTAAATTTAGCGGTTCCCAGAACTTTTACTCTTAATTTTTAAAGCTGTTTTGTGAGAAAACTATTGAGGTAAGAGAAACTCCTTAAAGAAGTTTGCGACATACTTGTATATTACAATATATTGCAGTGAAAAGTCAATAATCTACAGCCCTACGTAGGACGACAATTTGCATGCTATGGAATCCTGGCAGGTAATTAAAATTTAATAATACAAATAACTCTGTACGATAAGCCGATCTAAATGCAGCACATAACTTTTGAGACTGCTCTTGTAGTATTAAGAAAATCAAATGAATTATAAAGTTTATCTTGGGGTATTTAAGTGTGAGCTTAATCTGGCCTCGTCAAAGTATGTCAGGTAAAATCTCATTTAAATGTTATAACAAACCCACCTACTAATGAATCAAATACAATAAAAAAATGTCCACCTGATACTACCGGTTATTATATTGGCACTCGCGTAGCCACAACCCCCATAGCGGAGTTACGGTGGATCGGCCAAAATGTCTGCTTATGTTGATGTTGAGTTCTTGAAGTTTAAGAAACGCACTGATTTACTGCGTTGGGGCAAGATAAATTTACACTGCTGTCTATTGGGACGCCTTATCAGCTTTCAAATAATCTTGAGTTGCAGTTTACGAATTTGTTTTCCTCACTCTCACTATTTTTCAGGTTGGCACTTGAACCACTTTATTTTGTATACTCAACTCTCCCATTAAATGTACATGAAGATTTTCTTATATGCGCCCACTTACTTACATGCAGGCAGTAACGTAGACTTGCTTTGTCGTTAAGTCATAATTGGCTGCTATTTACTTCTGGCCGGTTTTACAACGCAAATGTATACCGTGAATAAAGATATTCCTGGTATAAACTGAAACATCTTGTTCTACAAGAACAGAATATATAAGGTATAAGCTATTCTTGGCATAAAATGAGGAATAACTTATCCAGTGGTACACTTCGCTAACTGTGGAATAAGTAATCAGCTGATGCACGTATTAACCTCAAATTTTGACAAGTTTATACGCTGTCAGGCATATTCTGTTTTTAAATTTTTGTCAGCCATATTATTGTTGTTTATGATGGGTAAGTATAATGTGCGTGTATTTGAATCGGATGATGAGGAGGAGATAATAAATTATATTACAAGACCAAGAAGAGCAAACACATGCAGCGAGCGATTCAATTATTTTGATGGCCTGGACGATGGTCAATTTTGTATTTGATTTAGGTTACAAAATCCAACTATAAAATTGCTGAAACGATCGCGTTTATCCTTTATTTGGCATGATGCACTAACCTACCAAGCAAAGTAAGTATATAGTAAAACCACAAAACAAGAGCGAACTGAACTAAGCTGCGAATATGAGGTTATGTCTTTGGTCACCAGTGTCACCAGATCTAAAATGTTAGACTATATGGCATAGTTTAACATTTCAGCACTACCAACGTTGAAGTATTACAGCTGATACTAAGAAAAGCTAACCTTGGAATAAAATTACCTGGTAGAACATTTACAATTCTATTCGAAGTATAAGTTGTGGCATAAATATATTCCAGTTATAACTATACCCTGGTTAATACTAGCATTGTAAAATCGGCCCATAGTCAACCAAATGTGGAATTAAAGGCCGAATAGCTTCAATGGATAAAAATCATATTTTAGCAAGAGCAAAATAACGAATGTCTCAAACTTCAGCTTATAATAGTTGACTTAATTGGTAGAACAAGAATGGCCTGATTATTTTTAAACAATGAGACACAAAACAAAATTTGAAAGGAACTAAAAGCTAATAATTAGAAATATCTAAATTACATGCTATCTAACTAATAAATTAATTACACCATCACTTAGCTCGCATAAGGGACGTTTTGATACCTCACTTGGCATAAATCCAAAAATCTTGCAATCAACTTCCTTATATTTAGCACACACTTATAATTAGACCAATTCAAGCTATTGTAGTATTAAATACAGTTTTATTTCCTAACTGTATGCAAATCTATATGAAATTTTCCTTAAAACTGCATGAAATGTAATGATTTACAAATGCTGCTTGTATGCGTCAAATTCCTTATATGTACACATTTTTTCTTTCTTGCAACACATTTAGAACATGAAATGTAATTATAGTCTATTTCAGGTGCTGCGCTATGGAGATAATGACATATAAAAAGGCAAGCAAATCCAGTGTTAAGTTATGGAATTATAAATACCACAAGGATTATACACGAAAATAAAATTGTATCCCATTCCGATGAGATATGGCTGGGGAGTTTTAAATCGTTAACCATGTCATCAACGATATGGTATGTGAAAATACATTATTATATTTTACCTATTATTAGTGCTAAAAACTAACCACAACTAACGTCTTATAACTAACTTACTCTATGTACAATTATTATTATTACTCATAAATAATGTCTTTATGAACGATTTAACGAAGTCCCATATCATTTATTACTTTCTCTTATTGTGCACTAATTTTCCATTGAAATCTTAATTAAACACACGTGTTTACAACCCATCTTAATTTAGGTTGCTTTAAGTACACATTTACTTTGGTAGACCACTTAAAACTGTTCAAAAACGTTGAGAAAAAGTTTTCAGAAAAACTAATCCAAGATCGAAAGGTTTTTAATTTATTAAAATAGCCCTATAGCCCTAATAGCCAAAGTCTTAAGAGTTGCCATGAGCTCGTATGTATCATCATATTCCACATGAAATACGAACTTATCATAAATTTTTAATATAAATAATAATATTTCGGTAGTTTTTGCTTAGAGAATAAGTGGTGTAGCTATGCTACTTTTTTCATAATTATTTTATTAGCATACATTTTTAATATTTTTCTTGAGACTAAAACGAATGAAGCAGTTAGAAACGCCGGCACGTTTTACCAAAATACAAAAGTCAAGAATGTTATCTTTGGATAAACATATTAAGTTTGCACACTTGCAGATTATTTATATTTAATATATAAGTGCCACTTATTATATTTGAGGGCATGGTGCAATTTAAGCTGTAATTGTAAAAGGTTCAACTTAGAGGTGATTGGACTGCGTAGTTTGTAATTACAACAGGCTCAATTTGTAGATATTTGCAATTAACCGCAATTGGAATCGTTAATTCCATAGAATATCCATTTGTCTGGAAACTGTGGTGATTCACTAACGTTCGAAGTATCCCACACATACATAAGTAGTGTTGGAGTAGGTAGCAGTTGTTTTTTGTTGTTTGTGTAAAAATCGTTATCACGTACATACCAACGACATAATGTTGTACTAAGGATAGAAGTCAATAGGACAGATCTGAAAATGCTTTCTAAGATATTTAACATAGAGCTGCAGTAAGGTCTATAAGCGCTATTTTCTAATAGTCAACTTTAATCATAAAAATCAAATTATTCCAAAAGCGCTATAAATAATACAGAAATGCTAATTATAAGTGGACTGATCCAATTTACCAAGAAAATAAATATCTTGGAGTAGGCATTCATTTAAAAGAAAATACTAAAATATTCTATTTGGCAAATAAGAAAATATATCACAGCAAATAAAACGCAGTTAGTATGCATCCTTATCGTTTGATTGTAATCATATCAGTACAGAATACCTTACAAAATTAACTAACTGGCAATAAAAATATGTTTTAAGTGATACTGATAATGGAGCGAATGCCATGGTATACCTATCTGAATATCTTCAAAACAGTTAACTAGACCCATACAACTTTATATTAAAATGATTAACATTTCGACGCAAAACTTTTAAGGCTCGACATACTTTTTTGAGTCACCCTGTGTATTCAAAGTATTTTAGTAATAGCCGCCATCTTCGTACCTACACACTTTTTGTAACTTTTATATTTTCAGAAATATCTTCCACCCTTCTAATAGCCATGCTCGTAATATAAACTGTTAATCTTTCTCTTGGTAGTCTGTGAATGTGTCCAAACCATCGTATTGGCTGTGTTATGGTTAGTTCTCCATACATCGTTATAATCCCAATGCAAGAAAATACTCGTCCTAGTGTAACGATATAAAATAATAGCCTGTTCCTTGCCAAAGGCGCCATGTAACGTTATAAATTTTTGTAATGTAATTCAGAATGGTCTCTGTCTCAGGCTGTACATACAATAATTACTCTGATCTGGTTCATTTGCTGTAATTACTTTTACCAAGCCTATTCGGTGTGACCGGCTGCGTCTTCGCCAGTCTTGTAGCTAGCACCTGAATCTACTGGGACTCGGTTTTAACAAACTGGCTTTACTAACGACTTGAAGTGATACAAGTTCAAAAAAACAGGCTAGGAAATTATCTCTAAGCTGTACGCCTGTAACTTTGGAAATCGAGGATTTCAGTGTCAGAAAATCATCTCTAGGTACTAAACACGATTTTTCAGTATGCCTAAACCCTGGCCTTGAAGGTATCTAAGAGAAGATCTACAGGCCCCGC
Source organism: Agriotes lineatus (assembly GCA_940337035.1). NCBI lineage: Eukaryota > Metazoa > Arthropoda > Insecta > Coleoptera > Elateridae > Agriotes > Agriotes lineatus. Next base: position 39,055,102 of record OW679203.1, read on the forward strand.
CAACACAATTTTCCGTGCGCCAATGACCTAGAGACCCAAGTGTCAGGGAACAGAGGATTACTTCTAGCCAGTCAACAAAATGCTTCCGTGCGCCTTATGCTTAGAAAGAAAAGTAGTTCTGGGCAGGAAAATTGCTAAATGCAGTTTTACTAACTCAACCAGGAAGGGGGCTTCAGGTCGTGTTATGACCCTCAGACAGTTCAACTTTTCAAGAAAAAGCGAGGAATAAAACTTTTCTCACATAAACGCAGTTTGCGAAAATGAAACAATCACACGCACGCCTCCAGGTGCTAGTTACTGCAAACCGGTTTTCTCGGGTTCTGCTGGCGGTTCCTCGCTTATCTTCAACAAGAGTGATGACGCCTGATGGTGGCCTTAGGCGCCCCAGGCTCCAAGGTCACTCCCGGCTAGAGCTTTGGTTCTAGGCTCGAGTTTGAAAGGAACGGATTAAGTATGAGGAGATGAATGGGCGTGAAAGAGACTGACTGGGAATAGCTTCTTCCACGTTGCCTATTTAGAGAAACCTAATTGGGGCAAATGGGGAGATTTGCGAAGACTCGCGTTTTGCTGGTCGCCACCTAAAGCGCTTGGTGCGATCCGTTCGATCTTGCGGCGATCATCTAGCTTTAGGTAACCTCTTATGGAATCCATATAACTTCCTGTCACCACTGGATGGCTCTTGTGGCGCTGATAGAGCCGTACAAATTGATAACGGTGATTAGTCAATCTACGGACTTGTATTTTTAGCTTTGGAATTATAACGCATATTAATAAAAAGTCATCCATATAATAAGCGTACTATTTATTATATTACCCCTTAGAATATCTCATCATGTAATTTTTGTCCTCTGTGTTTAAGCATCTTTCTACTAATTTCATTATCCCCTAAGCTTGATTTTTCATATGTGTGATAAGCCTTATTATTTCTTCTATGGTTGGTGTGCCCAATTCTTGGCCAATCTTCCTCTTCCCTTCTGAGACGGTGCTTAAAAAAGGATATCGCCCCTTAAGCTGTTTTAATCCCGGGTGGTGGTTGAAAGCAGACCCTACCAATGTATCTGGTTGGTTATTACCGCTCCTTGACATTGTGTTGACTTGTAAAGACAATTCTTCGAAATTAGTACGTACCTGTATTCCCCGCATAAGTCCAGCCCAAATTCAGTCTAGTGTTGAAGCCTCAAACCTTTAGTCCATACGAACTTTATTTCCGCTTATTTCGCTTTTTAGTTGATTTATATTCGTTGAAATTCAATTCTAAATTGAGCTTTGTTCCTGCTTGGTGTGATGTAAGCTGTTCTCGCATTCCAATCTGCTCTTATCGCGTTTTAATGAGTTCTTGACGCCAGTCAGACGGCTGTGATTTACTTGGGATTACCCTTTATAAGCGAAATTTAGTTTCTTCATGCTGGAACATTTTCCGCGAGAGCCTTGAGTGGAACAAGGAACGAGTTAAGTCACGCTTGCGTGGTATCATTGCGCACCCGCATTTTAGGCAAAAACATGAATCAGCGGCCGGCCCTCGAACCGTTCAGAGATCATTTTCCAGCGGGGCTCGTCGAAAGTCAGAAACTAGTGAAATGGTATGTTAGCCGTCGTCAAGCCCCTATGTCAGTGACGTGAAATGTTTAGCCAAGGGTTTCTTTTGTATCGTGGAGTTGTTATCTCCGAATTTACGCTGATGGCGGATTATTAAGTGAAAAACCCCGTCCATGTGGTAAATCATCGTAGTGGAGTCACGAATTTCTGTACAAAATCTACTTGTCAAAAGGTGCTTCATTCTTCCCGTCCCGGGGATTTAATGTCATCATACCTGCTTGAATACCGCCCTTATGCAGTTTTCCTGTCGTTCTTTTCGTGGCATTAGCTGATGAACGACTTGCAGCTTGATGAGAACAACGCAATCAGAACGTCTGAATTTATTCAACTCAAGGTATTTGTCGATTTAATAGTGCTTGTAACACCTAGAAATTTATAGTAGTGTTGTTTTGGCAAATTTTGCCATTGGTTGATTTAACTCGTAAAATGTTGAACAATACCGTCAAGTTTTAACGCCTATATGTCGTCTTGCATTGTAAGTTCAGGTAAACATTGTTGTTGTGTCACTATTTGAGTGATAGTTGATAATTTTGGTCATGTAACGTAGTTCCTTTATGCAGAATTTAAAGTCATTACTGTTTGAAATGTAGCTATGTCGTTTGATAGTCATTGTACCGCTGTTTAGTTTAAACGTCGCAATTTAACCTAACTAACCCCTTTTGTCTATTATTTTTAACTGTAACCAGTAAACATTTCCATGCTCATTATTATTCACATACTTTATTACTTTAATAGTTTTTTGTTAATTATCTACGTTTTTCATTCGTGTGTGCATGCCTTTTTGTGTTTTGTTATGATGTACAGGAATCCAGATGATATAAGCAAGTGCAGCTAAAGGTAGGTTCGATTCAGATGTTGTAACCGCCATCTCAAGCTGTGCCAAGGTAGAAGTAGAAAGGTGAATCACTCCCTTCCACATTCAGAGTGCGTTCACCTGTGTTGCTAATTTTGTTCTTCCGATTTAGCCCGAATGTGATGGCGCATCAATAATTAACATCTTTTATATCGTTTAATGGAATTGTAGCCCTGATTCAAAGGTCGCAAAGAACCTGCCCTCTCGCTGAGCGTTCCCAAGTCGGAGCAACCTTTTGTTACTGTCCATCGTAACGGGGTTGAGGCTACGTATCCAGTGAAAGTTCCCGATTGTGTTGTTTACTGTTAATTCGCCAGCAACCTTCAAGGCCTGTCAATATCTAAGGTCTGTAATAGAGCCGTTGTTTCACGTGGTCTAAAATTTCATTTACAGGCCATCGTATATAAGTGGCGTTGGCTTTCATTTACACTATTATTGTGTTGCAGATGATATCAGCCTGGATTATTCCAGAACCTTACGTGCAGCCACGTGCCGCCTGCTGAATGGAGCACAGTCTTTGGTGAGTCAATTTCCGATTTGGTTGGAAATTTCAACGACCGATCGATGCCAACGACCGGTAGTTTTTGTTTTATTTCACCTATAAAATTCCCGATCTCGCAATGGAAACCCCCGATGCGCTTACCTGCATTCAGTATCCGCCTATCTTCAGATATCAGGAGCGCAGTAGTAGATGCTCAGCACGCTTGTTGTAGTTCCAACTAGCCGGAACGCAGGAATTCATGTAAGACATCTTGTGCGTTCCAATTCAGAGCGACCAGGAGCGTATAAGTCTTACATGTTGTTTACTAAATTTAATTTGAAATTTCATAACTTGAAACTATTCATTTGGTGATTGCAAACTGTTTTTTATATAACTTATGTCTCATTAAACAATCTCTTTTTGCTTATCGATTTAATTATTTTGTATTTTGAATTTCATATAACTCTGTTTTAATTGTTAAAATAGTAGACGTCCCATTTCTTTGATAGCGCACCTTGACGCCAGCGAAAACTTGATTTTATTAATCGATCATTGCATGTAATTGTAAAATGCTTCGTTGTCAAGAGGCCTCTGCGATAAGCGTTGCGTAAGGACAGTTAGCGTGCAAAACATGAAATATGGTCACATGATCTTCCTGCTCTCGTAGACATATTTTTTGTTGGTGTCAAAGACCGGGATCAGGATGTCCTAGATTGTCCAAACATAAATGGAAAACATTAACACTGAAGTAAATTTCTGGCTGGTATAAATAAAAAATAACCATGAAAACATTTTATTGATTAATAATTACAGAACTGTTCACGGAAAATCGCAAGGCCGGAAATAAATTAAAACATAGATGCCGATGTTTCAACTTAAAATTTTCAAATTTTCAACATTCTCATTTGTACTATAACTAAACACAATTGCTTATAAATAATTAAAAAATTTGGTGTCTCATACGCATGCCGTTTCTGTCGTGTAAAAAATTAATAAATAAATAAATAGCTTGCTTCATAAGTCCTGTCGAAGAGGGTTTACATGCTCAATACTTCTATTGACATTGCTCAGAAAGAGTATAATTTTGGCATTCACGACGTCATATAAGGGTGTCGATACACTCATAAAAATAGTTCCAAGTTTCGCATTTGTCTCACTAAAAATCTACATCAATATGGAATAACGCGAACATCACTGGCACTTCTACACTTCATAATACTGTTAGCCGCACGGGACAGCCTAAAACATAACGAACAGGGACGAACCAACAATATTGTTGAGATGCACTCGAAATCAATTTTCTGCCAATATAAATATTGGCGTAAACCGCTCGGAAAATGCAGAGAATTACGGAGAGTGTTTGAATTAAAGCTTATTAATTCTAAGTATAACGAAACCATTAATTTAAGGAAGGTGTAATGTTATCACACCATTGTACTTCAATGTTTGGCCATTTCGTTTGCAAGCACGTCAGCATAGGGTCCGAATCGTTTATAGACTTCAAGTCCGACTCGAGCAGGATCGCCGATCCGAAGTGGTACTGTACCTAAAGCAGAACAAGCATCGTATTGTTTCTGAAGATTCGATAAATTAACCTGCCGACAGTCGAAATGGTCACTAGTGACCATATTTTGAAAAACATGGTCACTAGTGACCGTGTTTTGGAAAACCTGAACCTACCTGCTTGTTGACGTTACTTCGAGCTAAGCCGTTATAGTGGATCAGCTGAAACATGTCGGGAACGGACGACTCCTCCTTGGGAAAGAATTCGTCCATAAATGCATTTAGAAGAATAATACCTAAGTTCTCCGAGTCGAGTTTCTTCGTCATTATATCGACACTGAAACAGAGCAAATTGTACTGTGCAGCGGCAACGATCATCCCCCTACGCACTATTCTTGATCACTAACAAGGGCTAAGGCAGCTAGGACATCTTGAAGACATGAGGTGCTTATGAAGTTATTTCCGTCTGGGTCGAAGCTTTTGAACACTCGCCTCGCCTCCTCGCTTTTGGTTTCTGGGCTTACTAACTTCCTTTCGTCGCTAAAGAGAACTGTAACAGGAGGAAGGAGTTGATTTGTGGCTCCTATTTGCATATACAGGGGGAAGTTTGTTTTTGAATTTACTGGATCTAATCAATGTGACAAAACTTGAAAATCAATAATTGCTGCATTAACCCATCTCTAGCGTTCACAGACGAAAAAATCTGGTACTTATATGATAATTTCAAGGGCTACTTCACTTTCATATCGACAGTAAAAAAATAGATGATTTATTTTTGTATTTCTCATCAATCAACTGAGTAGGTCACCGGTCAAGTGTGCTTATCAGAAGGATCTCAATATTTTTGGGTTGGTTGCTAAAGTGTACGGAGTAGTCAACTTGTTCTCATTTTTGTGCGTTTGTGTAACTTTACTATTAACACCAAATGGTCTCTAAGAGGCTTGTTACAGAAACCCATTTTTAATTAAATTAGCCCCGGGAGCAAATGCAATAATCCAGGATTTTAAAATATTAGTAGCACACACTCGTAAATTGTAGATGTTTAAATGGCATTTTTGGTAGCAAAATGTTGTTTGGAATCGAAAATATGTTGCATATTCAACTGTAAATAGAACGGAAAGTTTAAACCACGACCAGCTGAGAGCAACATAATATGTGTGGAAAATCGCTGTGTATTCATTAGTGAAATTGAATAAACTGTTGATGTAAGTACAAGCCCTGTCCACATGGAATTTTCATATTTTTGGATCATGTGAGAATAAGTGAGAATAAGTCCCTTAATGCAATTGGCATAAATACAATTTAAAAAAAACAGAGCTGGATCTCTACTGAACACGCCTCGTTTTAAACTATTAAAGCAGTTTTTTAATTTCGGTTTTTTAGTTTTAATTCCAACCTAACCACACATTATTGAATAGTGTCCATTAAAGTAGTCAAACGGCTTCATATTTTAGTTGTCTTCTAACTTTAGCGTAATTACCTAGGAAATTTTGAAATCAAGGTCAAACTTTTTATGTATATTTGGTCACAGAATTCCATGTTTTTGCCTAAATCAGTCATTATCATAGATAAAACCCATTGAAGAGTCTCGTACAACTATAAGTACAGGAAGTTTAATTAGAAACTATTTGCTGTCTTAAACATTTAAAGGGAGAAGACAGAGGAAAACACTTGTTGAGATAAGACGAATACTGACAGGTTTAAGTTACGTTTTATCACTAGATCAATCACAAATAGGATATTATTATTTATAATACAGAGATAAGGTTAACAAAGCCGTGTAGAGTAGCATATCAATTTTATTGAGAATTACGATGGCATTGCAAACTTTCTAAGGACAACTGTGTTATCGTTTGTTTAAAATTGTATTTAATCTATAGCTCGACACATTATATCACACAATTTTGATAACAATAGATTCATTTCAGGCAAAATTTAATTAAATACATGTCGTTCCGAAAAATTTCGCTTCATTTGGCTAAAATACAGTGAATACGATTACAATTTTGGGGTAGAACAACAAACGGTAACGAAAAAGTAGCTGACAGTTTGGTAGAAAAACACAAAAATTACGCACAGATGAACATGTCCAAATGGTTCTTGCAGAAAAGGACGAAAGAGGTTCTATTACCTGGAACTATGTGCGCAAGGCAATATCAAAATTTATATTTATATAAGAACGAAGTAAAATAGAGTCTTATTCGTGACGAAGAAAGGTTAAGTCCGGCCTCCTACGGGCTCAGAACTCTTCTAAGCAAATAAAGCTCCGCTCAATCCCATGCTATATACAATATTTTATTTATTACACTAACTAACCTTTAGCTAGAACATTAATACACTTTTAATTTTCAATCAAGGTAAGCATTAGGTTTCCACTTTAATCCCTAGAGTGTAACTTTATTCTTTAGGGATTATTACATATAACACAGAATTCAACTAAGTTTTATTCATTCTGGAAATTTAAATTCCTCACCCCATGAGCTCTGGACTTCTGAGCAAATACAGCTCAGTTCAATCGCAAGTTATATATAATATTTTATTTATTACACTAACTTTTAGCTATAACTTTAATACACTTTAATTTTCAATCAAGGTACGCATGAGGCTTTCACTTTAATCTCCACAGTGCAACTTTAATCTCTAAGGATTAAACAGTTACTTTAGCAGCGAATGATCATACTTTAGGAGTGTGTAAAAATAAATAGAATATTGTATATAACACAGGATTAAACTAAGCTTTATTCACTCTGGAAATTTAAATAATTATTTATATAAAAAGGAATTAAAATAGAGCCTTATTCGTGACGAAGAAAGGTTAAGTCCTGCATCCTACGGGCTCAGAACTCTTCTGAGCAAATACAACTTAGTTCAATCACATGGTATATATATTTTATTTAATACACTAACCTGTAGCTATAACTTTAATACACTTTAATTTTCAATCAAGGTACAGAAGAGACTTTCACTTTAATCCCTAGAGTAACTTTATTGTCTAGAGATTAAACAGTTAGTTTAGCAACAACGGATTAAAATCATACGTTAAGCGTGTATAATAAATAAATAAAATATTGTATATAACACAGGATTAAACTAAGCTTTCTTCACTCTGGAAATTTAAGTCGTTGTTTATACAAGAAGGAATTAAAATAGAGCCTTATTCACGACCAAGAAAGGTTAACACCCGCATCCTACAGGCTCAGAACTCTTCTAAGCAAATAAAGCTCAGTTCAATCCCATGTTATATACAATATTTTATTTATTACACTAACCTTTAGCTATAACTTTAATACATTTTAAGTTTCAATGAAGGTAGGCATGAGGATTCCACTTTAATCCCTAAGGATTAAACAGTTACTTTAGCAACAAAGAATTAAAATCTACTTTCAGCGTGCATAATAAATAAATAAAATATTGTATATAACACAGAATTAAACTTTCAAATTTTCAATCAAAGTACGCACGAGGCTTCAACTTTATTCTCTAGGGATTAAACAGTTACTTTAGCAACTAGGGATTAAAATCATACTTTAAGAGTGTGTAATAAATAAATAAAATATTGTATATAACACAGGATTAAACTAAGCTCTATTCACTCTGAAAATTTAAAAAGTTATTTATATAAGGAATTAAAATAGAGCCTTATTTGTGACAAAGAAAAATTAAGTCCCGCATCCTACGGGTTGAGAACCTTTCTGAGCAAATAAAGCTCAGTTCAATCCCACATTATATACGATATTTTATTTATTACACTAACTAACCTTCAGCTATAACTTTAATACACTTTAATTTTCAATCAAGGTATGCAGGAGGCTTTCACATTAATCCGCAGAGTGTAACTTTATTCTTTAGGGATTAAACAAATACTTTAGCAACGAGGGATTAAAATCATACTTTAAGTGTGCGTTATAAATAAATAAAATATTGTATATAACACAGGATTAAAATAAACTTTATTCACTCTGGAAATTAAAGTTGTTATTTATACAAGAAGGAACTAAAATAAAGCCTTATTCGTGACAAAGAAAAATTAAGTACCACATCGTACGGGCTCAGAACTCTCCTAGGCACATAAATCTCAGTTCAATCCCAAGTTATATACAATATTTTATTTATTACACTAACTAACCTTTAGCTCTAACTTTAATATACTTTAATTTTCAATCACGGTACGCACGAGGCTATACAATATTTTATTTATTACACTAACTAACCTTTAGCTCTAACTTTAATACACTTTAATTTTCAATCAAGGTACACACGAGGCTTTCACATTAATCCCCAGAAAGTAACTTTATTCTCTACGGATTAAACAGTTACTTTAGCAAAGAGGAATTAAAGTCATACTTTCAGTGTGTGTAATAATTAAATAAAATAATGTATATAACACAGGATTAAACTAAGCTCAATACACTCTGAAAATGTTAATAGATATTTATATAAGAAGGAATTAAAATACAGCCTTATTCGTGACAAAGAAAGGTTAAGTCCCTCATCCTACGGGCTCAGAACTCTTCTGAGCAAATAAAGCACAGTTCAATCCCATGTTATATACAATATTTTATTTATTACACTAACCTTTAGCTATAACTTTAATGTACTTTAATTTTCAATCAAGGTATGCACTAGGCTTCCACTTTAATCCCCAGAGTATAACTTTATACCTGGCCTTTAAGGTAGCCCCAGAGAAATAAATCGCAGGGAGTTAAATCTGGAGAACGAGGGGGTCACCCGATGTCACCACGCAAGGAGATAACGTGCCCAAGAAACATTTCTCTCAGAATTTCAAATTAACGAGATTTGTGAGTTGCTGCACCATCTTGCTGAAACCACACATTTTCTTGTCCATGTTTATTAAAAAGATCACCTAATCTAGGCCGGAAAAAGTTCTCGAGCAATGCACAATTCTGACTGGAGGTCACCATTCTCTTTAAAAAAGTACGAACCCCACACACCAAAGAAAAGCGGCACATCACACTGTAACTTGAGGGTTTTGGAGTGGTCGTTGGTGAAGTTTCCGACAGTTATTTTACACCCAATAACGAAATGTCCGTAAAGAGCAGACACAAAGTTGTACAGGTTTCCCAATCCCTTTCAGACAGTTCTTGTGCAATTGCGATTTTGTAAGGGTGCTTTTTGAGATCTAGGTGTGGAATTCTCCGAACACTTCGATCACATAACTGTAGGGTAGCCGTTCTCCTCTTTTGGTTTATTCTTTGTTCTATTTCCTTTTCATATTTAGATCTCTTCTCTTTCCAGTAAGTTAATGGTTTGCTTTCTTTTCTTGTCTTTGCATGTCTTACTCTCTTTGGGTATTTCTTGTTCCATTTTTATTTTAAACTTGACGTGGTCTGAGTCTACATCTGCTTCCATAGAGCTTCTTACGTTTTTTATACCTGCGGCGTGTTTTTCCTAAATTATTACTTGGTCGGTTTGGCCCACTATTGTTCCATCTGAAGTCATCCAGGTTTCCTTATGAATCTCGTTATGTTTGAAACACGTACTAATTATTATATTAATTTTTCTGCCTGCTGCCAGATCAATTTATTTTGTTGCCATTTTTGTTAGTTTCTTGCATACCGTGCCACCGTAAAATGGGTTTGCATATCCCCTCCCTTCCTATTTGCACATTGAGATCACCTTTTACTATTTTTATATCATATTTGAGTATTTTCTTGTACTCCTCTTTCTTTTTCTCTTTGTATGCATGTACGTTTAGTATTATTATTTTTCTGCATTTTCCTTTTAATCTTAGATAGCACATTTTGTTACTTATTGGTGTAGGCCACTGCATGTTATCAACTGTTTTTTTAATAATGAAACTAGTCCCTAGCATCCTATTCTACCCTCCACTGTCGAACAAGGTGTAGTTTCCAAGATTTGTTATTTGCTTTTCCTTCAATTGTCTCTTGTATTCTTGATAAGACTCTTTATTGCTCTTGCTATGTGTAGTATTTCTTCCTTTACTTTGTATTGTGTATTGTCCATGTTTCGTGTCCTTTTCATTGCCTATTTTGTTTTCAGGGCAATTTCTAGTTAAGTTTTTTGCCTTGTGTTCATTCTTGACAGTTTTTTTTGCAGTTCCCCTTTTGTCTTGATTGCTAACTGGTAATATTCTATAGTGTAATGATGCCCTTAGCTAATGTAAGGCTTTAGTAAAAATATAAATAATAAATAGGGCAAATCACCTATATCTATAAATCAAATAGTTTTAATCAAGAATTCTATGTCAATCTCCGGGCTCATTAAAATGATGTTGTAATTACCTGCTAAATAAATGGTTTATTGCTCTTATGTATCTTATTTATTTGCAATTAATTGAATTAAAGCTCCGGTCTAGCATGAATAAAACTCTTTTCATTCTCCCCTCTACGAAAGTGCCATTTTCGATTTTGATAAGGCAATTGAAAGCGAAAGTAAAATATGCTAAGTGATGGGTTGCTAGGTATGAAAAACTTTCGTGCCCTGGACGACAAAAAGCAAAAATGTCAACATCATTCGTTGCATACCATGCCATGAAACTTTCGTAAGCTTGATTGTACCGACCTTTGGATTTGTCCGGCAACAAACTTCTGCACGCAATGTTTGCAGCTTCTTTAATGAAATTCATGTTAAATTATGACAGACTATTCAATGATATTTGACAAATGTCATAAAATAATGCTTTTGTATTGTTACCAAAGTAACGTTAACGACAAGTCACCTGTCTTACTAATTTTATTATAATCACAAAAGTCATTGTATTTTATTAAATATTGAGGGGAGAATGAAAAGTTTAATACATTACACGCTGCGTAAGCTCTTTCAGGTGCTCGGAGTTTTTAAACAGTCTCGGCTACGCTTACGCTTCGCCTCGGCCATTCAAAAACACCTCACACCTAAAAGTAAGCTTTCGCAGCTTGTAATGTAAATAACTATATCACAGGGGTAGGTTCAACAACATTTGCCCTCGCGTCCCGCTCGGCCAAATTAATACGACGTTGTTGGAAGGCACTCAAAAAAATATCCGGAAAGAATTAATGCTCTTATGAGATTATATGTAAAAATCGTACGACACTCATTAATGACTAATAGAAAAATTAGTTCACGAGCCGTAACCAAAACAACAACAAAAAATTCTTGGAAATTTTTTGTAGGTAGACATTACTTCGTTTTAGGGTTTGTGTCGTTACGATTTTCTTACCGAATCTGCATTCCAGCATTAATTCATATCCGAAAATAATTTTTCGTGCATTCCAACAACGTCCTAATTCCACCTAGCGGCGGAAAGAATTAATGCTTTTATGAGATTATATGTGACAATTGCCTACGCGTTTAAGGTCACCAGGTCCAACTGGGGATAAAAAACACAATCGAACCCCATATATGTAATACTTAGTATATTACTAGCGGCTATGAGTGGGAAACTCAAAAAGAAAGTGAGACAGACAACCAACTCTTCAATGTATAATGGTGAGCTGTGCGAAAGCACGGCGGCGTCGTCCGCCCAATGGGAAGTGGTCAAGTTTAAAATTCCCTTCTAAAGGCGGAGTTCGAATTCTCACGCATGCGCACGAGACGCGTTATACTCTAAGTGAAACTATGTCGGCGCCGTAATGTTTTCGGCCGTTCCCAGGCCCTACTAACAATATAGTAAGTAATATACAGGGTGTAGAAATGCTTTACGCACCATAGGGATTTCAATGGTAATTTCTTTATATGAAAATATTTGCTTCCCTAATTATTTTAGAGCAAACTTGTATGGAAGTTTTTTGTAGAGAAAAAAAATCTGTATCCATTTCTGCCAGAATTTATTTTACATTTCGGAAAACCGAAAATTTAAAGAAATAAAATTACCATTTTTCGACAAATCAGTGGTGCCTTGAAATTACTGAAGCATCTCAAAGCATCAACAAATTAGTTTGCTGTTTATTTGTTTGCATCTGTCAAATGTAACGGCAACCATAGCACTTATTGCATCTAATCTGCTTCCAGCATACCACCACAGTAGAGTATAGTATTCCAACCAAAAATTGGAAAGCTATTTAAAATCCAGTACACCATGAAAAGTGTAAGTCATGTCTAAGTTGGTTTCATACAATCAGTAAATAATATTCTAATGTCAATCAGCTTTCAAGTAATGACAGTTCATCTGCAAATTGTACATGTAACTGTTTTGTTAAGGCATTGTAACATTGTGCATGGTTTAAGTAGGTACTAGTTGAGTTTTTAAAACCGTATAGTAGCATAGAAAATTTTGAAAAACTTATATATCTTCTAAACTTCCCAGTGCATCTGTAAAATTTGAAGGTTATTATCGAAGGGTCACTGAATGACAATCAAACAGTCATTTTATGAATTAAATTACGAAGTTACTTACTGTTTTCAATGCTGGCCTATTTTAAATAGCTTTCCAATCTCTGGTTGGAATACTATGTGTAGGTACACGGGTTCTGGCTCAAAATGTGTCACTGCGCAAGTTTTCTGCGCAGGTCTGCGCGGGGTTTTTGCCCAGGTTTGTCAAGGTCGTTGGCCTAGCCGGGGTCAAGGTCGTTGGTCTAGCCTAGGCCAAGGTCACGGGCGGGGGCCGGGTCATTGGCCTCACCTAGATCACGTGCCACTTCCGTGAAGTTTTGGGCTAAATGTCGAATTTTTAAATTTTTACAAGACTTATCAAAATTTTCTCAGGCTCGATAGGATGTTACCCATCGTCTGGGAATGCTGACATGTCCATTCTTGCAGGATGTTGTTATCAGTAAATAGAACCATGACGTCCATTGTTTGAGAAATCTGCACGACATTGGACAATAAAGCCATTGTTGTTTGGAGATTAAAATGTGCAAAGCTGGTAAATAGAACAATGACATCCATTGTTTTAAAATCAGCACGATAATTGGACAATGAAGTCTTTGTTGTCTGAATGAATTTTTGCTGACTGCCATTATCAGATAAACAGGATGTTATTGTCTGAAGCTTCAGACTTGTCCTGACATGTTTGAGAAATGTGCAAAGCTGTTAAAAATTGAATCCATTGTTTGAGAAAAATCTGCACAACCGCTAAATTGAATGGAGCCTTTGTTTGAGAAACGTGCAAGGTTGCTAAAAAAATAAACCGGATTAATTGTATGAAGCCATTGTAGCCTAATAGTATATATCGAAATTCAACCGAATATGTCTCAGTATCGTCATCATGGTGTCTATACAAGGTCTGATTTGTAATGTTATATCCCAAGTGTTCATAAGTAAAAATATGTACGGGGTGTGTTTACCGTCAAGTTTGATGTTATTCAAACAACTTGTTAAGCCATTTTGCCCTCTGTAGCCATTTAATTACATTTCACGCCTTTAGGGCAGATTGTTTCTATTCAAAACCAATTTTCAACTTTTAGTCACAAGCGCAATCTCATTTCCCGCGCATTTGGTTCCGTTCACCCTGTATGTAGACGCGCTTGGATCTTTTGGAACACCCTTTTGAACGCGTGTGACTGCGAAGCCTCGCGCTCTCTTTGTCACAGCCACTTGCTTGTCTTGGCATCTTGTCGTGTGATTGGCTGGTTGATGTCTCGTGCATTTTTTTTACTACAGCTGTGCGAGTTTAACGGTCGTTTCTGGGCAGTTGATCTCAGGCCGTGGTGGAGAGCAGTTAGTCATTGTGTTGCCGCGTAGGCGTCCTCGGGCGTTTCGGAGCTTGGGGACGCCTGCCTTGAGTTTGTGCTGTTGCCGCGAAGGCTATGTTTAATGTCGATTCTTCCTGTCGCGTGAGAGTTCCGGCCCGCAAGAGAGGATAGTTGCATAGCGTTACTTTGTCAGCGTCCCGCGCTCCAAAGGGGCGGGGGCGCGTTTTTTTTTGTGCGAGGAGTTATGTTGGTTTTGGTCCGGGGTCTTGCTGATACAGCTAATTTTGTGACATTGGTTTGTTCGCGAGGATTAATACCGTTTGGTTCTGCTTTTTGTTTTCTAAGACTTCTTTACGGGTCGTCAAGGTTGACCGTTATATGTGTTACTTGGTGCCACCGTGTGTGACCGTAGCTCTCGAGTAGCATGTGCCTTGTCGGCGTTTTGCCACCGTTTTTGTGGGATTAAATACAGCGAGAGTGTGCCATGGTCGTTGTCTTCACGCGATTGCCCTGTTGGGGCCGTATATTGTGTCCCGCAAGGGATTCTTTGGTGGTGTCTCCGGCACCTGCAGCCGTTAGCCTTGCGGCCTTCCCCACGCTGTAAGGCGAGTTCATTGCAGTATCGAAATTTGGAGCCAGGCGAAGCTCAAACAGGTCAGATTATACAGTGTGTATTTTATGTATTAACCGCTTTATCGGCATCATTTAAAAGTTGCCAACTTATTTTGCAATATAACAGGCGATGTTAGGGTACTTATGTAGATTTAATTAAATGATTTGTAACACCAATTTCCTAGTAATGTAACGGTAACGTACCGATTAAAATTCTAGTTCATGAAGTGGTTTTGGTTAAGTTAAGACGCACTAATTCAATTACTAATCCGGATGCTAATTAAGTATTTCAGTTAAGATTTGTTGTTGACGTAGTATTACCGCTCAGTGTCGCTTGGTTCACAGTTTTGTGCGTGACTGTTAGTTGTGAAAACCATTGTTTACGTTTGTTGTGACAGCCTTTTTACATTTTTAATAATGCTTGTTGTGAAAACTCTTTTTATATTTTGATTATTCAGATGTTTATGTGTACGCAGACCAATATATCGGTTTAGTTTATATTGCCTGGTGTTTTCTTTGCGCCGATTGCATGTTAATTTTCAGGGTTATGATATACTTTGTGCAGATACATGTAAGGTGGAGCCTGGAAAGCAGTTTAGAGACATCAAAGGTAAGACGGTACACTCGTCGCTACAGTTTGGGAGTCGTCGGCCTGCTTGAATATACTTGTCCCGTTAAGCTTGAATCTTCGCCAAGGTGATAAGCTAGAAGGTAAACTTATTTGATTTCCCGGTTTTTTCTGGGGCTGCCTTTATATTTTCGTATACCCCACAAACCGGGTGGCGTCCAATTTAATTTTATTATTATTTACCGCCCCTCTGGCCGCTGCCCTTAGGTGATCTCGTAAAGAACCTGCACAGCTCCACTGAATGCTTAGCCGGCTTATCTTGTTGCGGCATGGGTAGCGGCCTAGAAAAACCTTTCGTCCCGATTTTGTTAATTATCGCCCGCGCCGGCCGTTTCGTTGTTGTATGAGCCGGTGCGGTGTCGTAAAGACCGTTTAAGACCGTAACAAACTACTAAACCTTTAAAACCAGAACTGAAATGGGGTACTATGGCTTATGACGGTGCAAGACCTACATTTCACGTATGGATTGAGGTCGATAACAAAATCTACGATACATCACATAAGATTATTCAAGCGCACGTGAGTGGTAAAATACATTTTAATAAATTCCGCTACGATTCCGACGTACTACTGTTTGATAATGACGACCAGAGGATGTTACAAATGTGCATAGACGTAATGAAAACTAAAAGTGTTTGTGACTACTTTGAAGAGGCGCCTGCTATGCTAAAGACGATTAGAAATAGGGTTAATTGTAGAGTGAACAAATATTTTAGAAATACCATATGATGTATATAATAAAGACATTTATAAAATATCTTGTGTTTTATTTGTTGAAAACTTGTCTGAGGCTCGGGGAGTAAGACACGAGTGACTGGGATCTGGTAGTTGATAGTCTCTCGCATATTTTGATAGTTATTAACAGTCGGTTAGTAAACAGTATTTAACATAATACAAAAGTGTTGGAGACATTGAGAGAAATCCTCAACATTGTTTGTAAGCACCGAATGTAAATATTACGTGTTTTTTTCGTACTTTATTAAATACACAGTCTAGAAATTGAGTCGATAGTTATTTATTTCGGTCGGATTTATGAACAGAAGACAGCATCCCTCACTTTAGCAAGACCAAAATTTTAGATTCGATTGTTTTAATATAGATTGAAAGCACTGCTGACAGACAGGCAGAAACTTGTAATGCAGCTGCCAAACCGGGCCTTGTCAAATATCGAACAGCAATATATATTAGTAAAAAATAGCCTTCAGTTAGCAGGTTTGATGTAGTTTTAGTCAATCTTATACACATATATATATAATTCCAGCAGTAAACTCTTAGACAGCAGAATTTTATAATACAAAACAGGAGCAATAAAATAATTGTGTGTACCACACAGCATTTTTCAGTTTATCCGATTCGACAACTTCCGCATATCAATCTCGTAAAACAGACACCTTCTTTGTTCTTGTGTTAGCACCTTGGCTTTAAGAATGTTAAAAGTTGTTTTTTTTGCAGTATAAGACATTTGCAAGCCAATCCGGTAGAGAGATATTTAAGAGGGGTGATACAAATACTTAAAGAAAATATCCATATATATAATAGACTTGTCCGTCCGGGACGCTGTTTCAGCAGCCAAACCGTAAGAGATAGAGAAAAAAGTTATGAAAGTTATATGTTTGGAATGGTCATATCAGGTCAGAAACCGAATTTCAGTCTCTAACACTAATTATTATCAATTATCCTAATCCTAACTTTTTAGGTTAGATTCTAGGCAAATTTTATCAAGGCGAATGCAACTGGTAGTTTGCTACCAACAATGACGTCATATACGTACGTGTGGTGCATACGCGTTCTATTTGCAAAACGGTCTCTTTGTTTTATTAAATGAGACATTTGTCTCACTGGACTGCTAGTCCTTTATCTAATAGACTTGTCTGTCCGTCCGTCCGGGATGCTGTTTTAGCAGCCAAACCGTAAGAGATAGAGAAAAAAGTTATAAAAGTTATATGTTTGGAATGGCCATGTCAGCTCAGGAACCGAATTTCAGTCACGTGACACTTCCGGTTTTCGAGAAATCACAAAAAAGACCGTTTTTCAAATAGGACGCGTATTAAATAAAAATGTTTCAGCAGCCAAACGGAGCTGCGACCCTCTGCGCTTTAAAACGTCGATCGGTTAGGCAACTATTTTGACACCTTCCAGGTCTGGGTACAGTTTTTATTTAATACGCGTTCTATTTGAAAAACGGTCTTTTTTGTTTTTTTAAATGAGACATTTGTCTCACTGGACTGCTAGTAGCAGATAATACATTTGAAAAATCTGCACGACTAATACTCAAGATTATTACAATTACATGCTAAAGACTGCAGACAAAAGGTAAGATATCAAAATTTTAAAATAAATCCCTGAAAATAAGAACTAAATTAAATAATGTACCCCTCATCCTTACTTACCTTTGAAGGCTTACACTTCACCGACTAGCTCAAGATACGGTTTCTTATCAGGGTTTAACAATTGTGGGATTTTTAGTTGTTTCACTTTCATATAAAGGTAAAAGTTCATTAATCAGAAGAAATGGGCGCCATAACTTTATTTAAAAAGTTTTAAATTCAATAAGTTTACAAAGGTTACGTATTCTTTCTAACAGTCCACAAATCAATTGTTATGCATTAGAGGCTTATACCTTTCTAATTTTAATACACATTATGTAATTATTTAGCAAGTTTTATTCTTCTCTGACAAGTTAGAATTTGTTCTAATAAAACGTTAGGATTAATGAATCTATCAGTATCTAGGAGATTTCTTATACCTATTTAATTAATAACCTCCGGTTCGTAAGATGAAAATATAAAGAGCTCTCTATACCCTCGTATTTCTCTTTCCTAGGTCTTAATTACGATTAATGATCGGTATTTAGTTTAATTGGTATCATTCCATGTAGTATAAGAAAGGTCCTTTATGAAAAAAAAACTTATTATTTGACAAGTGACCCAAAAACCAACTTGACAGTCACAGAACGATTTAATCTCACTTCAGGCCACATCACCTGGTAAGTAACTATTGTTTTTACTTGAAACTAATCTGTTATTGAATATTCTTAAGGCTTACGCCCTAATTTAATTATATTTAAGCTATGACGCGGGTTTAAGTCTAACTAACGATATTAAACCCTTTCAGGACTAACATACGGTTAATGCAGAGAACCCTTGAACCTGGACCTCTCCATCTGCCAACATTAACTATGAAGAACTCCTCATCGAACCAAAGAAGTTGCCCTTGACTGGTGAGTGATCTCCTAACTGGTTATAGATTTCTAATTGCGTCCTCTCTTTTCCTTATCGCTCGTTACTTATCGACACACTTCTCCATGGCGAATATACAACTGACCAGAACTGGCGTCAAATGAAAAAGACCGACGAGCTGGTAGTCAAAGAGGAAGCCCTAAGAGCTGGTGGTCAAAGAGGTGACACTAAGAGCTGAATCAAGGAAAACCCTCTATTACGATTTGTATGTATTAGTTTGCCGTCTACCTACCAGTTATATAATAACTGCCCTTTTCAGAAAGAAAATGTTTGTGGAATTTATCCTATCTGCCTGAAAAATTATTATGTTTTAATACTATGCTGTATGAGTTAAATAAAGGCTTACTATTGTCTGCTTGTATTCTTTCTAAGCTAGGATTTTCAATTTGCTTCGCTTCTGCATAGAGAAGCGCCCTTTTGCTTTCTCAATTAAACAGGAAGTAATAATTTTTGTTATTTATTGTTCTTTTATTAACGTAACCATGGGCCTTCTAAATTAAATTTCAAAAAGGGTAGGCAACCCCTCCTATTGGTCTTGCGCTTAAAGTTGCCTATCTATTAGGATTAATTAATATTGAACGATATTCCTGTAGAAGCTACGATATGTACTGCTACAATAAAACCAAATAAAAGCTATTAGGCCACAACAATACTCTAATTAATAAAGATGCTATACACGATACCCAACGGTGAGGGACAGTTAATTTTTACCGGATAAAAAACTTATTGCTTGGAAATCAGGTTCGGATACCTGTTTAATGGAAACATTTTCTTGAATTTCTAGTCGAATCTAAAATTTGCGTCTTACGTAAAAATCTATAAGTCGTTAAGTTGACTGTGTCAAGTTTCCACCAAAAAACTAAAGCTCCTACAGGCCAGATTCTTAAATCAAGTAAATAATACAGCAAGGCATAAAAGTTAGTTTTTGCAGTATAAGACATCCGCAAGCCAATCCTAAACTGGTAGTTTTAAATAGCAGAATTTTATAATACAAAACAGAGCGATGAAAGAGTCATCTGTTGATCATATTTTTTTTAGCCACCCAGCATCTTTCAGTTTTTATAAGTTATCCTATCATTTTCTTTGTTGCAGGTGTTAATAGAAGCTATATTTGCGTGTCGCCAGATGTCAGACCTGTCAAGACTTGTGGATGTGAGCGTCTGGGAATGTGCAAGGTTGCTAAAAATGAACCGGATGTCTGAGGTTTCTGCGCAGGTCTGCGCTGGGGTCTGCGCGGGGGTTTTTGCACAGTTTTGGCGAGAAATTCAAATTCTGCGCAGGTTTGGCGGGAAATTCAAATTCTGCGTAGATTTTGGCGGTAAATCTGGGAATGAGCAACATTGCTAATAAATGTATTGTTAAGAAATTTGCTTAAAATTGACTGAAAATTTACAGTCACTGTTTGTAAGTACCGAATGTAAATATTACGTGTTTCTCTTGTAAGTACACAGTTTCGAAATTTGGCGATAGTTATTTATTTCGGTTGGATTTATGTACAGAAGGACAGCATTCCCTCACTTTAGCAATAAGCAAGTTCCTAAAAAAATATTAATTGTTTTTAATATAGGTTTGAAAGCACTGCTGACATAGAGGCATGCAGGCAGACAGGCAGACAAGCAGACAGACAGACAGACAGGCAGACAGACAGACAGACAGACAGACAGACAGACAGACAGACAGACAGACAGACAGACAGACAGACAGACAGACAGACAGGTAGACAGGTAGACAGCTAGACAGGTAGACAGTTAGACAGCTAGACAGCTAGACAGGTAGACAGGTAGACAGCTAGACAGGTAGACAGGTAGAAAGGTAGACAGCTAGACAGGTAGACAGCTAGAAAGGTAGACAGGTAGACAGCTAGACAGGTAGACAGGTAGAAAGGTAGACAGCTAGACAGGTAGACAGCTAGAAAGGTAGACAACTAGACAGCTAAACAAGTAGACAGGTAGACAGGTAGACAGCTAGACAGGTAGACAGCTATACAAGTAGACAGCTAAACAGGTAGACCGGTAGACAGCTAGACAGGTAGACAGGTAGACAGGCAGGCAGGCAGGTAGACAGGCAGGAAGGCAGGCGGGCAGCCAGGCAGGCAGACAGAGGTTGAAAAATTGTACGGTGAGGGGGATTGACTGTCTCATATGGATGAACTCGAATTAAGATGTATAAGTCCATTATCGACTTTATCAATTGTCCCGGATACCTGATTAATGGACACATTTTCGCGACACAAGATTGGGGGCAACAATATATACTAATTATACTAAGAAAATTCAACTTCTGCGTAGGTTTTGTGGTAAATTCAAATTATGCACAGGTTTGGCGGTAAATTTAAATTATGATCAGGTTTTTGGTGGTAAATTCAAATTCTGTGCATCATTTTGACGATAAATTCAAATTCGACACAGGACAAATGAACCACTTTAGATTTGACAGAGAAGTTATATTTGCTCATCGCCAGATGTTTAAGCGGCTGTGGGCGTCTGGCCGACGCTTATTGTCTGGGAGATGTCATTGTCTGAAAATGATGATAAATTTTTGGAGGGCTAAAAGTCTCATTTGAAACTTTACAAGATTCCCATGATGAGTTTTGAGGCTAAAAGTCTAATTTTTGAAATGTTTACAAGATTCTCTCTTCGCTTAAACAAGTTTCAAAAGTATTACGTGTTTTTCCAGTACTTTATTAAATATACAGTTTCGAAATTGCGCCGATAGTTATTTATTTTAATCTGTTCTACTCTTACAAGCATTCGAACATATAGAGTAAGACTCATAACTTCGAATAAGTTATCCTATCATCACCTTTGTTGCAGGTTTTAATAGAGGCTATATTTACGTGTCGCCAGATGTTTAAACAGATGTAGGCGTCTGACCGGATGTTATTATCTGGACATCTGTCGAATGCGGTTAATGAGAGTGGGTCAATGACCTCCATTATGTGAGCCGGATGTGATTTTTTGAGAAATGTGCAAAGTTGCTAAAATGTATGTCTGTCTATCTGTCTGCCTTCATGCCTGTCTGTCTGTCTGTCTGTCTGTCTATCTGTCTGTCTCTCTGTCTGTCTGTCTATTTGTCTGCCTGTCTGTCTGTCTGTCTGTCTGTCTGTTTGTCTGCCTGTCTGCTTGTCTGTCTGTCTGTCTGTCTGCTTGTATGCCTGTCTGTCTGTCTGCCTGCATGCCTGTCTGTCTGCCTGTCTGTCCGTCTGACCACCTGCCTGCTTGTCTGCCTGTATGCCTGCTTGTCTGTCTGTCTGCCTGCCTGCTTGTCTGCCTGCCTGCCTGCTTGTCTGTCTGTCTGCCTGCCTGCCTGCCTGCCTAAATGCCTGCCTGCCTGTCTGTCTGTTTGTCTGTCTGCCTGCTCGTCTGCCTGCCTGCCTGCTTGTCTGTCTGTCTGCCTGCCTGTCTGTCTGCCTGTCTGTCTATCTGTCTGCCTGCCTGCCTGCCTGTCTGCCTGCCTGCCTGTCTGTCTGTCTGTCTGTCTGTCTGTCTGTCTGTCTGTCTGCCTGCCTGCCTGCCTGCCTGCCTGCCTGCCTGCCTGCCTGCCTGCCTGCCTGCCTGTCTGTCTGTCTATCTATCTGTCTACCTGCCTGTCTGTCTGTCTCTCTGTCTGTCTGTCTGTCTGTCTGTCTGTCTGTCTGTCTGTCTGTCTGCCTGTCTGTCTGTCTGCTTTGTTAAGTTATTTTGCTGTTTTAGATGCTTAATTGCATTTCACGCCTTTGGGGCAGTTTGTTGCTATGTTAAAACCATTTTCAATCTTTGCGCGCGAGTTCAATCTTATCTTCCGCACATTTGATTCAGGTCATTTTGGTATTTTAAATAGCCACCTAGGCTTTAGGGCAGCGTGCTCGTATGCTAAACCCTTTTAGTTCTTTATTTGGCTCCATCGCCTAATTCCAGAATCATGATTTCGCAGATATTTGGCCCCAAAAGCAGTATTTCGCGTCGGTTGGAGCTCCCCTCTGATGGCGTTTTTCCGAATTCCGAATCTTCTAGAAAGCACGCTGTTGTGGCGTGATACCATCGTGGCCGGCATTGGTTTGTTTCATTTTATCGCCTTGCGATTGGCTGCCGAGGTTTAGTCACGTGGGGACGCGATCAAGGTGACCTTTGCCAACGCTTCCCTCTGGGCATTCAGCCGAGAGCCGTCGAACGAACAAGTGGTCAGATAGTGTGTGAGTTCGTGCGACGCTCCCGCCCTTGGCGGGGGCGTCAGCCTTTTTCCCGTCGAAGTGCTGCTTCAGCACGTATGTGACATACGGTTCCGCCCTAAGTGGCAGTTGTCCGCAGCCCGTTGCAGAGAACGCTCGTGTGGTGGTTGTGAGTCGGAGTTTTCGAATTGTCTTTGGCGTAGCGTGGGTGTTTTTGAGCCCAGTTCCTGCTTCCGTAAGTAAGGGGTCGTGCCCCCCTTCATCTCGACCTACGAGGATTTGTTCCGCAGAACGAAAGTGGCCCATTTTTTTCGTCGTCCCGTTGTACGCGTCATTGACGCGTCTCCCGTCGCCATTAAGGCGGTTGTGCATTCACCCCTATAGCCGTTGTAACATCGAAGGTACCTGCCACCTACGAGTGCAGCCTGTCGCAACTCAACTGTACCAGGCTCCCTCGCCGCCTACGCATTAAGGTATGTGTCTTTAACCTGATTACCGCTGTGAACGCGAGTGCTAATTTAAATCTTCGCTGCCCGCTGCATAAGGCGACGCGCATATTTGGACTCATTACTGCTCTTGTGCATTCATTCAGACTTGCAGACTGTTCATGCCGCGAGTGCTAATTTAAATCTTCGCTGTCCGCTGCATAAGGCGACGCGCATATTTGTACTCCTTACTACTTATTACTGCTCTTGTGCATTCATTCAGACTTGCAGACTGTTCATGCCGCGAGTGCTAATTTAAATCTTCGCTGTCCGCCGCATAAGGCGACGCGCATATTTGTACTCATTACTACTTATTACTGCTCGTTACTGCTCATTACTGTTCATTACTGTTCACTACTGTTCAACATCTGTCGTTAAGTTTAGAGCGCGCGTGCCAGCTGGTGCCTTTAATTATAGGTTAAGTATAGATATAGGGCGACGCACTCTGCTGCCCCATTGTAACCCGAAGTTCAATATATGATTGGTTAGTTAAGGGAACTATTGTTTTGTTTCGACTTGTGCATGTTCTGTTACAGATAGACGCCCCCTTCATTGTACTGAATATTGTACGACGGAACGAGGAAGCTTTGAGCGTGCAGGTGGGTGAGACAGCTGCGTAGTCGCGGTTGGATTGACACCTAATTACAATCCTCGCATAAGGCAATCCCGAAATTGTTATTTGACCTTGCAACTCTTGAGTAATCCTATTGGCGAAGTATTTTGCATGCTTCGCTCCCGTCTAACCGTCCAGGCCCGGTTAGCCGGGTTAAGACAGGCTTGGTGGCGCCCTCATAATTTCGACATACCCTGTATATATTATGCCACCACACGCTTGCCCAGAACGTATCGTGTGACTCACGCCCGACTCCCTGAGCTTCCCAGCCGTGGCCTTTTAGCCTATTTCGAACCGATTTCAGGGCAAGTGTGCCAGTTTTTCAGGACTGATTCCGTGGTGCGATGCTCACCTTGGGTGGGTGTCGTAAAGTTCTTTTAATACCGTAACACTATTTAACTATACATAACAAAGATATTAACAAATATAAAAAATATAATTGAAAGCTAGTAGTACAGTTTCATTTCAATCGTATTGGTTAGTATTACTTGAGGTAGTCTCTTTTTTAGCCGAGTGCATTGTGATTTATGTCCTAAGTTGTAGTAGGTTGCTCCAGTACTGTTTTGCAATTGCTCGAAAAAGGTTTCCGCAGATGACTTAATAAATTGTTGAATAGTGGCTATTCCCAGTTCCATGTGCATTTGAGTGTTGCGGATATACCACATTTTGTTGCAATGCGGAGCACTTTATTTTGAAACGACTGCACTTTTTTAATTTGGGTATCAGAAGCCGCGCTCCAAATAACACACGCATAAGTCAGGACCGTTCTCACGATGCACATATACAGGGTGATTTATGACATGTGTGCCAAACGGTAACCAATGATAGGGGAGGCCATTTTGAGTAAAAAAATTTATAAAAACATATGTCCGATATGCTTTTGTTACTGAGCTGTAGCGATTTTAAAATTTTCTTTAATCGACTATTATTATAGCAATTATCACGTTACCTATGAAACAAACTACGAGTAATAACAAAGGTAAATAAATATTTTGACAGATGCAAGTGTTAGGTGTTTGTGTATTAGGTACAATGGAAGATTTTAGTGCTATAGAGTATGCAGATATGGTATATGTGTATGGTTTTTGTAATGGAAACAGGAAAATTTTAAAATCGCTACAGCTCAGTAACAAAAGCATATCGGACATATGTTTTTATAAAATTTTTTACTCAAAATGGCCTCCCCTATCACTGGTTACCGTTTGGCACACATGTCATAAATCACCCTGTATATTTATTGATTATGGGATATAACTGCACTAGTCTCGTATGAGTATCTTTCAGTTTTATTTTCGATGTGGATTCTCCAAGTTAATCTTCGATCTAACCATAGTCCCAAGTATTTTATTGCCGCATCTTTTGAGTTCCATGGTATAGGTATGTTACTTTCTGGTGGATCTGCTGGCCTTCTCAGAGTGAATATTTTCCCTTCGCACTTGTTAGCATTTAAAGATATTCGCCATTTAACGAGCCAATTATTTAGGTCCGTTATTGTCATTTGTAGATTATTTCTAGCTATGATAATGTCGCTGTTCTGCGAGATTATTGCAGTATCGTCTGCATACATGGATAGGGTTGTTTTTTGATAGCTAGGTATATCACTCATATATACAGTGTGGTCCATTAAGTGTGCAACAAATGGGACATTTTTTTATTAGTTGTAAAACCGAAATTTAAATACCGCCGAAAGTTAGTGCATGTTCGATAACCATATCAGATGCCCTTAGAATGGCTTCAAGTCAAACAATATACAGGGCAGGACAAAAAATATGAAATTCGTTCAAGAATAAAGTTACCTTATTTAAAAAAATATAGCAAAATTTTATTGAGAAAAGTTGTTTAGAATCAAAAGTTATGCTCAAATACAAAGTCACGGCCTCCTATTCTAATTTTGATTCTTTTTTTGTAAAATTTTGTATTATCCCCGTATGTTACATATTTTTATTATTCTGATTTTATTAAGAGTTTTTCATATGTAAATTATTATTAGTAAAGCATTTGTCTTGTTAAGAAGAATATTTGCGAAATTCTAAAGTTCTGTTAAATATCGTTGCAACAAACATGAAGTGGACGCTTACCTAAAAAAATATAAATCCAAGTAAATTTTACAAATACGCTTCAAGTTGCTAAAAGTTATTTAAAAGGGATGTGGTTGTGGCTACTTTAAATACATATAAAATCAAAATAATAAAAATATGTATCATACGGAGGTAATACAAAATTTTCCAAAAAAGAATCAAAATTTGAATAGGAGGCCGTGACTTTGTATTTGAGCATAACTTTTAATTCTAAACAACTTTTCTCAATAAAATTTTGCTATATTTTTTGAAATAAGGTAACTTTGTTCTTGAACGAATTTCATATTTTTTGTCCTGCCCTGTATATTGTTTGACTTGAAGCCATTCTAAGGGCATCTGATATGGTTATCGAACATGCACTAACTTTTGGCAATATTTAAATTTCGATTGTACAACTAATAAAAAAAATTCCCATTTGTTGCACACTTAATGGACCACACTGTATATTAAATAAAAGAGGACCAAGAATGGAACTTTGGGGAACCCCTTTCTCGATGTTTCTAAGGGTTGATTTTTCCCCATTTATTCTTACAGTAAAAGTTCTGTTCTGTAGAAAAGATGTGCAGATGTTATGTAGATATGCAGGCATTCCAGTTCTTAATATTTTACATTGTAGCCCGGTGTGTAGAACGCTATCAAATGCTTGGGCAGCATCTAAGAAGGCAATCAGAGTGCAATTTTTTTTTCAAAACCTTTGTTTATTATTTCAACTAATCTCAATAGTTGCTGTGTAGTGGAATGTTTCGACCGAAACCCGAACTGAAATGGGGGAATTGTGTTTGACTGTTCCAAAAAGTTGTTCATTCTCGTGTAAACGACTTTTTTCAGAATCTTAGAGAGTGATGTCAGTAGACTTATTGGCCTGTAATTGGAGACGAGCCTTTTATTTTTCCAGGTTTGGGGATGACTATGATGTTAGCTGTTTTCCATTCTTTCGAGAAATAACCTGTTTGTAGACAAACGTTGAAAAATGTGCAAAGGTGTGTTACAGCTTTCCTTGGGAGGTGTTTCAGTATTGTATTGGTAATTAAATCATTTCCAGGTGCTTTTCTGTTCTTTAATTGTTTTATAAACAATTTTAGTTTTGCCGGACAGGTGGGAGTAATATTTGATAAGTCTAGTGGAGGATTGTTAGATATTGTATTTAAAACTTCATTATGCATGTCATTATAAATTATTTCCTTTGGTGTTTTGAAGACGCTTTCGAAATAGTCCGCGAAAGCGTTTTTCTGCATCACTGCAGTAGATTTGAGAGTTTGTAGTGATAGGAGGGACTAAGGTTGACTGTTTTAAGATTCGCTTTGTAGCTTTCCACATCTGTGTGTCATCAGGTTCTATATCACTTATATATTTTTGATACTTGTTCATTTCATTATTATGTAGTTCCCAATTTATCTGGTGTACCAGTTTTTCCTTTTAATTTTAAATGTCTTGATTCTAGTGGATTGCCATAACCTTCTAGAGCGGTTTTTTTCTTTATTTATTTCCAAAATATGGTTCGGAGTTTGTGCCAGATTATATTGTTTCTGTGATTTGTTTACTATTAGTTCCTTTTTGTATAGAGTCTTTGATAGCATTGGTGTAGTCTGCGATTGCTAAATCTATATCTTCAGGTGTTTGTATAGCACTACACGGTTTCAGAGCCAAGATTAGTTCTGTTTGAAATAGTTCCCAGTCTACTTTACCTTTTATTAAACTTTCTTGACTGTTGCTTTTTATAAAACACATTACTTTTTGACTAAGAGGAAAGACACAATTTTTTGTGTAGTACGATATCTAAAATATCGGGGAGATGATCTATTCTATGTGGGTAGCGCGTATATTCAGCTGGAGGGGATAATTGAATGGCGTGGTGGTTAATTATAGAAAGAAGTCTAGTGCCATTAGCGTTACCTGCTCTGCAGCCCCACTCAATGTGTTTACTATTTAGATCGCCGCACAGAACAGTAGGAATGGTTTCGTTAAATAGCGCAATTATGTCTTCTTCCCATATTCTTTTGTTTGGTTGATTGTAAACGGATATCATTTTCAGTTTGGAGCAATTTTCAAGTTCCAAGATAATAGCTGTAGCCGGCATATTGATGAGATGTGGTAGTTCAATTTCATAATGTTTAATTTTGTTTTTAACCATTATTGCTGAAACTCCGGAACCAATAATTGTACTATCACTTCGATAAATTTTAAATCCAGATATTTAAAATTTTTGCTCGGGTATGATGTGAGTTTCAGAGAGGCAAGCAAGATCAATATTATATCTTGACAGAAAATCTACGAAGGCTGGACGTTTTGCTTTAAGCCCATTAGCATTCCAGTTGACTATTTTAAAGTTTTTTATGCCTGGATACACTTATCGTTAAATAGTAAAGATTCGTTGGCGCCCTTTTGGCTTTTAATCAATTGTTAGTACTTAAAGAGCTGCACGTAGTCTTCTTAAACTGGCCAGCCGAAAATTGTATCCAAGTAGTCATAAAGTTTGTTTTGTTTGAGAGAATTAGCCGACGAATCGATTGGAAGCTAACACCTTTCCAAATAGAGGTACGGACTAAAACATGTTTCGATGACATTTTA
>OW679203.1:39083597-39320265 GCA_940337035.1 Agriotes lineatus
AGTAGTAACAGCTAACTTAACAAGTGTACAATCTGCATTGCTGCAGCTGATTTCTAGATTTTCTCAACAAACTGCATTGCATCATCAGAGCAAATCATATAAGCATATATTACAACAAGATCAGTATTCACGTAAGATATTAAAGTTTTGTGTTTCCGCGTGCCACAAACAGCTCGACCACAAGGGGAAGACTCGAGTACCTGGAGATCCACAATCCTGTAGGTCCGGTGACCTGCATGCTTGAGCTGTGCGAGCTTTTCTCCAAGTGGAGGTGTGCAATCGCACGGTGAAAGGCGCTTCGGAAACAAGATATTACTTGTCAGCGTCGCTTGACAAGACATTCAACACCGCTTACAGCTCTGTTCACCAGGTGCTTCATGTGGTGTCAACAGAACCCAAAAGGAAGGATACCAAGTGGGGTAAAAACAGGCCTTAAATATCTACCAAATTGTTAATCTGAGTGCAAGGTGAAAACCAGATGGACGTACTTAAGCCGAAGAGAGGTTAAAGGTAGATTTTGCTTCTCAAATACGTTTAAATTCTAGTGTAACCATATGAATTTCAGCAACTGCTTACAGAATACATTAGTGCTGAGCGAAATGTTTCAGAATATCAGACGATTCAAATCCACTTATCGTAAACCTCTATAAAATTTAGCACACAAACACACACAGCACTAGAAGCAGTCTATCAATCAATCTCCCCAAGATGGTACAGGAAATAGCTCTCTCTTTGCACTGTCTATATTTTCCAAAAATCGCAAAATTTCCCTAGGCCAAGAATTTTCGAAATTCACAGAAATGCAAAAGAGAGTTAGACAACTGAATACACACCAACGTATTATGATGAAAATAGCTGGCAACAATTTCCGATTAAATAACTTACTTTTAAATCAGTGTAAAATTTACACGTATCATTGTGTTTTTATAAACAAGTAACTTTATGTAGCTTTAGCCACTATTCGGTGTTGTACCTTAGACCTGGCACATGGTACAGTCTTCTTCTTTTTTCTTTCTGTTAGGCCTGATGGCCTGTTTTCCCAGAGTGATACTTATCCCTGTTCTCCTGAGATAGACTGCCAACTATCTCGCCATCGTTTGAGGTGGTTCCGGTGGTCTTGATTCATGGTACAGTGATGTTAATAGATGAAGGAAAGTAATCAAGAAGCGGGCGAGCCCCTGAAGAAACACATGGAAGGACGGCCACAAAAACCTTCAACGTTAAGAGGACTACTTTGATGATATACATCGCAAAATGCAGTTAAAAAGTTTTCATATTACCTACCCTAAATACGAGATTTTATTGGTGCAATACTGGAAAGAAGCTGCTGGTTGCCACCGCAAATTGGCTCTTACCTAATGACGTCCGAAGTCTAACTTTTCAGCTTTCAACTAACAGATAAGTAATCCCTGATTCTTGTAACAAGGAAAACAAAATTGAAGAGCAATGGTTTCCTAATGTATTGTCGTGCAAGATACAAAAATGAACTAGCATTACGAAAACTGGAGACAATAAGTTTGTCCCCTTCTATTAGATTCAACAGAAAAACCAGTCGAAAACATGACCTAGAGAGACATAACCTTTCACTCAGCTCCATATGTAACTGTGATGAAACAGGTATAACAACTGTTTATATCCGACCAAAAGTTGTAGCTTCTGAAGGCTAAACAACTAAGAATCCTGACTTATGTTAAACGTGGACAGAGTGTAACCATGAATTCTACATTTAACGCTACGAGAAATACCATCCGTTCTATGTTGATATTACCAAAAGCGAAATTCAAAGATTATATGTTGGATGGAGCTCGACTGGGTACAGTAGGCGGCGCTCATTCATCAGGGACGTCAGGGTGGTTAAATGAAAAGTTATTTCTAAATTTTATAGAACATTTTATTAAGGAAGTAAAACCATTTCGTGAAGATCCAGTCATTCTCTTAATGGTCAACCATGAAAGCCGTATGTCAGTACCAGTTAGTAACCAGGCAAAGAATAACGTTGCGATTCTTCTAATTCTAGTTGCTAAGTGACATGACAGTCTTTTGTTGTAAAATTTGTGTTAAGGCCAGTTTGAGCTTTTCAATTTATCACATAAAATTATAAATAATAAGTCTTTAGTTACACCAATTGTGAGTAAAGTTATTAACTAGTGTGCAGGGCATTGTGGGTATAGTTTTCCAGGTGCTAAGACGTCCCAAGTGAAGCAGATTAGCCAGCAGTAAGATTCGTCCAAGTGCGAGTAACATCGGGAGCCCATTTCCTTAAGCAGCATCGCCCAGCAAGAATAGTGCCTGCTACGTGTAAGGAGGACCTTCAGGAGCCCGTACGTGTAAAAATTCCAACCAACAAGCCATTCTCAGGTGCATAATTCCCGTGGTGTCAATGGGGAGTGTATCCAGCGTCTGAGAGGTCTCCGATTATGGTAGGATTCCACAGGAAGCCTTTGCTGCAGTCCCGGAATTCGTGGAGTTCGTCAAGTTCAGACTGTCTGCGAGGTGTAGCGCAAGGTTTTAGTGGTTCAGATACGTCCAACTTCGAAAAATTCAGTTTTCGTCCTTTGAAAATGCAAGATGATGAAGCATTTTTCAGTTTTGGCCGGATATAGAACAAACACGATCGCTTTACGTCACACTAGAAACAAAACGAGCTTAGCAGTTGCTACGTCACAGTATTAATATTTACCTGATGCTTCCCTGCCATTTTGATGTTTTAAAATTCAATTTAACGCTGTTTTTGCACTGGCAGATCATATTGTTTGCTAAATCAAATTTAGAGGTTACCTAAACGTCAGATGGAAATTGTGCATTTCCCCGAGAGTATTTGTCCTACAACGAGTTAGTTGTCCTACAAAGTTTTTCTTAGTTTTATGAATCTACACACTGAACAACAATATCCTGACGAAGAACAGAGACGTCATTAACATTGGCTGCTTTGATAGTTTCTACACATGTGGTAAGACCATTTTGTAAGGTAATTGAACGTCACCATTGGTGGAAGAGAAATGGGTAAGTCAACATTTCTTACTGATACTAGGTACAAAGTGAAAATTGAAGCAGCAAGAGGATTTAACTACTAAGATATGTGTAGTGGTCCCTTTAATATCTTTTAAGACCGTTAGTAATCGGCAGATGCTCGTCCACGTCTTCAAAATTCATTTTTAAAGTGAGAGACGTACGCGTAGCATTCCACGCTAGCGTTATACAAAAAATACGTTTGTTTTAAAAGCATTCAGTGTATTCAATATTATACCGATTTTTATTTTGTGAAATGGATTCTACAATTACAATATGTAACTTAAAATGTACGTAAATAATACTTTAAGCAATTAATTAACAATCACTTGTAAATTTTGTGAAAGCGTTCAACAAAATCCCGATTCGAAAGTCTGTAAGTCAAAACCCTTGCTGCATCGAGCCCTGAAATCAATTGTAAATTGTTAATTAAGCCTTGCTGTAAAATATGTAGGTAAAATCAGCTGCCCCTCTGGCTTCTGTCCACGATTTTGTATGACGATGCAAAATGCACCTCAAAATGCACTTTACATACTAAGTTCATTTACGCTTTCAGTATGAACCAATAAGGCTTTTCAGAAAGCATAATGTCTTAATAGCGTATTTTCTATAAAATTTGACACTTTACATACGTAAAAGTATGTTGTTATTGGATACTATTCAATAATAGTATCTTATGTATCAAGTACGCAAAATGGAGTTTTAGGGTACGAATCGTTTTTAAAGAGGAAGCGACGAAGACGCTTCTGCGAGGGCGAGCGGGGGTCAAGGCAGGCTCGAAACAATTTATTTAGAAGCGCCTCCGAAAATTTGACATAGTTTTAAGTAGCAGGTTATGGAAGTCTCGAGTTTCCGTAACAAATGATGTATGCACAGGGGCGCCTCTTCAAGCATGTTCAGGCCGATATCCAGCTGTGGTAAGATTTTCCTTTTTAGTTTTTTTTGTGAGTTCTAATTTTGTGGTAAATAGGCCTGCTTCTATGCCTAATACTTCCAAACTTCTGACTGCCAGGCATCAAGCTCATGTGGATTGCAGTTATTTGTCAGTCTACTCTTGTAGCCGAATTTCATCGTGACAAACGGCTTTTGCGCCATGAGGGCCAGATGCGAGCAGTTTGACGGAGACTGAAATTTGCTTGGGCTAAAGCAGCAGCGTGTATCCGCTGCAGGGCCCTATTCAACAATTGCTTGCACAGGCTGGCGAGACCCTCCATAAGATCGCTACTATAATGCTTCCAACTGTTTCGTGAGTACATGCATTTATTTTCAGCTTGCTTGTTTTATGTATAGGTAAAGGGCTATTGTCTAAGAATAGGCTGTTCTACAGGTCTTCGATTATCAAACTGTACGCGATAAATAGTAGCTTGTTTGCAACGCTTGAAGCGTTAGAATTTCATCAGTTAGGGTGGCTGAAATTTTGTATGTACCTAATACTTATCTCCACAAGCGTCCTTGGACACCCGGCTTATTGTAGTTTCCATTTTAAAAGTTTTCAGGTCTAGGTTTGAGCGCTTCTTTATTTGCGCAGCGGTTAATGCTGCTGGCTTTCGGAATTTTTAATCTGTTGTATGCAATGTGTTCCGAATTTTAATAATTCATATTTGTGTGGTATTATTTGAGTGACTCCAATTCATTTATTTATTACTTTACAATTTTGAGCCTTACTGAGCATCCAGCTTTAATTATGATGTTAATTACAACCCTGTTGATGATATTAAGTTCCATTAACTGTTGCTGGTTTATATTTTCCTTGTACTGTACTACGATTTCTCATAAACCTACTATTGTTCTTTTTAAGATTTTTGTTGAAGTAAGAGGCTTGCAAGGTAGGTAGCTAGATTTTTGTTGTTGTGTTTAACGACAGGCGCCCATTTTGTGTTAATTTATGAGTTTGTATTTAACATTAAGAATCATTGTCTAGTCCTTACTCACACCATTTTTTCTACCGAGAGTCTGCCTGCCCCTTGTTTAGGGGGCGGTACAAAATAATTGTACTATATTATTTTTCCTGAAAACTGTCACAAAAACATCTTGAATGGCAAGTGTGTTGCCTATGCTTAAGGAGTAATCGCCAGTCATCTTGTAATATATTCAAAGGCGTATGTGAATCGGGTAGTATTTGATAATTTTTAATATTTTGAATATAGATATTGAACAACGGAATCTATCGCTTACAAAATAATGTTAAGCGATTGTAAAATATTTTTTCTTCAAACGTCAGTAAAATGTGACGTTATACTGATCGATTGATGATGCTAAACTGTCACTTCATTGCCATGGCATCTAAACACTTTATTTTCCGCTCGTCAGCGGCAGATAAAGTTATTATCTCCGCTGACGAGAGAAGTTTCGTCGGATTTTGTTCACAACTATGTAAATAAGTATATTATGCAACGAGCATTTAATGATAGCTATTAAGACACGAGTATGAGAATTACGACACGAGCCGTAGGCGAGTGTCGTAATGAATATGAGTGTCTTAATAGCCATTAAATGAGAGTTGCATACACTTTTTTTTCTACGACTAGTCGTAATAGTGAAAAAAAGCACTTTATTTTCACAATTTTTTAAAATTATAATGGAATTTCGAGTTGTAACTAAGGAAATATTATGGAAAAACTTTTATTATAAACAAAACACAAAAATGTCACAAAATCAAGGTTTAACAAAAAAGAAGGAAATTTTAGAACTATTTTTGATTTACAGTTATATTTGTGATGGTACAGTTATTAAAATACAACTGCGGCGCTTCTGGTAGTTTTGTGACAATATTGGTTGATGCCATTGTTGATGTTGATGGAGTAGTAATGTTTATTGAATTGTTGGTTTGGTTATATTCAATTGAATTCATAATTTGATTGGCTACGCTGACTTTATTTTGAATTGATTCGTCAATGTAGTTTTCGGCCACTATTGTGGATTTCCATCCTCCGTGACGTTTTAGTGACGTGATATCACCACCAGCATCAACCAATATTGTGGCAGAACTGCGGCGAAAGCAGTGTCCGGTATATAAATTGGGATCTGAAAGATTTAAGTAAGTAGCAATTTCTTTTCCCATGTTTCCAAATTTGTTTATTCCTACGTTTTGTACTGTGCATTTTCCGTTTACGTAATTGATAAAAAAAGATGGAGTTGTACAATTGTTTGGACGAAGATTCATGTACTTCTTGCATATTTCATAATACTTTCCCGTTACTGTGAATTTTCGTGTTGTTTTAGTTTTTGTATCTTTAATTGTGATTAAAAAGGTTGATGTATAATCATTTACATCTCTACATGATATATCATATATATCATACAGTCGGCGTCGAACATCTCGGGTCGCAGACCCGGGACTCCCGGCCAAACAAGCCATACGCTAAATAAATAAAATCTCTAAATTCCAATTTGTGTAGCTCATTCCTTCTACAAGCTCCCATAATACCAAAGATACATGCCACCTATGAAAAAAAAAACAGTTTTTCATGTACATTTGATTGCAAACTAAGATTTACTTACCTTGGACAATAAGTATTTAACATCTGGGGCTTCCCCAATAAATTGCTTTATGTCATTTGTGGAAAAAAAATTAGATTTTTTTGGTTTATAGCCTTCAGATTTTCTTTTTAATAAGGCGTGCAATTTGGGATATTTGGTTATGTCCACTTTTTGTTTAATAGATAATGTAGATTTCAAAATTGAATAATATGTCCATAAACTTGTGGATTTTTTCTTTTTTGATAACTCATCAAAATAAACAATTAAGACGTTTTTTGAAAAGCTGCTAAACTTATTTTTGTCCCTCCAATCCATAAACTGAGAATATAATTTTTCGTATGCTTTTGCTGATTTTACGGGTAATAAATTGTTTGCGACATTTGTGGCCTGTTCCACAATTTCTGGTGGGGTTAAATTCTCAATTTCACTCTCATTATCACTCATTTTTACCTATTTTATTTGCAACAATCACAAATTTTAGGAATTTACTAGGTAAACAGTGACTATCAATTGTTAAAACTGATAAATTTTAGATCTGTCAGATGGTCATGGCACTCTTTGATATTAACCGAATATTGGTTATAAACTTGTATCTTAATGAAAAATTTGAATCTTAATGGATATCATTAAAGTACAGGTAGAAAATATATAATAAATCAATTAAAGTATTGGAGTAGAAAAAATTTATTATAAACGTTTGAAGAAAAAATACTGTATGTTATTCGGAGCAAAAGTATCTTTATTTAGCTCGGCTGTACTTATCTGCCTCGCAAGCTCGGCAGATACACCACGTAAAGTATAACTTTTGCTCCTAATAACATAATATACTAATTTTAGGCATCCGTCCTAAAAACCATGCAGTAATGATTGTATAATATTTAATAAGTATTTCTTTATAGGACGATTTTTAAAGATCTGTACAGGGCTATTTTGAAAAATCGACGTTTTGGTTGGTTTATAATATCTGTTAACTGTGGTTACTAAAGAAATTAATTACAAATATCTCTAGATTTTTACGAAAGTATAATGCTTGTTTGTGGTTGTAATGCTTCAAGATTTAAGTAAAATTAAGACGAAATACAGGTGACTAAAAACTGTACGTAACTTATCCGAAAATGCCCTTTACAGGGCTCGTAGACTTGCCTACGCGTCCTGTAAAGATGCTTTTTCCGGACATGTTACGTAATAGTTATTTACTATACAAGTGGGATAACAGCATCATTAATATACGTGTGTGTAAGTTACAAACGAGTGCGTAGCACGAGTTATGTAAGCACACAAGTATATTAATGATGCATTATCACGCATGTATTGTACAACATTTTATCTACGACTGCTTAAAATTGAGAAAAGTGCATTAAGAGAAATGTCAGATCTGTCATTTTCAAAAATATTTTAGTAGGCAAATGTCATTATGTCATTCATTTGACACTGTTTCAGTTACGTAATGAAGTCATTACGCAACTGAGTTGCGTAATAAAACCATTACATAACTGAGTGGTGTAATGAGCTTTAAGCTGAAATAGTGTCAAATGAGTGACGTAATGAGTTACTTGTCCCACTGGAGTAGATAAACTAATATAAATAAATTTCAGATAAAATGGAGGTCTTTCTTTTGCAGACGAAATGGTATTTAGGCACAGGACGTGGCGGAATGAATGTTTTCCTAATTTTTAGAATCTGCATTGTTCTTGAAACTTCTGATTATTCCATCATAAATTTCCGTATATAACAAGTTGGTAAAATAAAATGTTCACATATAGTTAAAAATTTATTTGCATTAGTCGTTTTATACAATTATATCAATGAGTATCGACTTATACACCAGCAATACCAGAGATCCAGCTGCGGTAAGAGGCCACACTGGTGAAGATGTCAGGGCTGCCCTTAGCGCAGGGAATGCCCCAGGAGACAACACCGACTTGCAAGCTTCCAGAGATGAGTGGGCCGCCAGAGTCACCTTGACAGGCTCCTTGTCCTACGGCCTGGTATGTGCAGACATGTGTGCTGTACACTGGGTAACCAGGAAGAGCAGCCTGGCATTGAGCCACGCTGATGGTGGTCAAGCCGATGTGCTGCAGGCTGTTGGGGAGAACCGAACCTGGGTAGCTGGTGAGACCCCACCCAGACAGGATGAGGGGTGTGCCGGCCGATGGAGCAGAACTGGTAAGGCCGATGTACTGAACTTTGGTGCCGAAGCTGATGGCACCGCTAACTCTGAGAAGAGCAATGTCGTTTTGGTTGCTCTGGGGGTTGTAGCTCTGGTGAGAGATGGCCTGAGATACTCCGTAACCAGTACCTCCAGCATTAAGCGTATTTGTTCCAACAACGATTATTATACCATTTGGGGATTGTCTGTAAAGATGAAATTGTTTTAATGAAACCTAATTTTGACAATAAGAGCAGGTGGGAATAAAATATTTTAATACTAGTATCTCCATATTGAATTGTATGGGGTTGACTTCAAAACTTCAAAACTAATTAAAACACTGAGCTTACCCATAGACGCAGTGAGCGGCAGTTAAGATCCAGTTGGCGCTGATGATGGAACCTCCACAGAAGTGGGAGTTTGAAACAGATCTCAGAGAGATTTGGTAAGGGTATGCGCCATCGGGTGCATTTGTTCCACCCACGATTCGCCCTTCACTGGCGAATTTGGGCAAAGGGGTGGCTGCAAAGATTTATGTTTATGTTGTGATGGCCAAGCAAAGTCACAAAAAATAATTTCTCCAAGGCATATTTGTCACATCACACACTCATCCAGTACAAAATTGATATATAGACATTTTCGTTTAGTAAAGTTCTAGCTCCACTATGAAAAAAAAATTTAGAAATGATCAACACGCATTTATAACTCTTAAATAATTTTTCATTCACATCTACTGTCGCAGATTTTTAAGCATTCGAATGTGGCTTTCCAGAAATTAAATTTAATTTACTTACCCCAAGCGGTGGCGAGGATGAGAGTAAGCACTACTAAATACTTCATTTTGAACTAGTGAAGCTCCAACGCAGCTGTCTGCTAGTTATATGAACTCTATAAGTGCTAAAAATTGGCAAACACTTAATATTTTGAGTAGCACTTAGGTAAACTGAGATTGTCACCATGTGATAATTATTAGAATTGATTTATACTTTATCAAACAGTACTTCCCTAAACTTATCATGTCACATTAGTAAAGAATTGATTGATAGTTGTTAGAGCATGTGAAATAATGTAAAAACAATCGCTGAAGCTCTACATGTTGAATTGCATTTTTAGTCTTTTCATTTGACCTAATATACGAGTAGTTATTTGCCACTTCTGGTGAAATTAAAACGCATGTTGCCCTTTTAGGTAGCTAGTTTGCATACTCTTTGTACTAATAAAAGAAACTAACGTTCGCGCCTGTACAAATTAGATTTACACATAAATACATAATGTCCTAGAATTTCAAAGTCGTCAACTTAAGCCACAATATATCTCTTGCGCGGCAAAACTTGGTGATGGAGACAAAGACTCAGCGATACACGAGTGCATGAGTACCTAACCATGCCACATCCCCACCTAGATTCCACCAGGAGAACAACCAGATATTGGGAAGATTCGCAGGGCATAAGAAAAAGATACTCGGTTTGTTAAGGAGACCTGGGTCCAGCGATTTGCGAGTCCAGCTCCGCTTGAGGGAGCCACCAGCCTTTAGTTCGAAAGGGGGGACGTAGGCTCAGCCACCTGCAGCCAGAGAAAGTTTTTCTGTCTAGCGCGTCCAACTCGAAGCCACCAATTTCGAAACTGCCCTCCAGGTTGCCGCTTTCGGTATCGAAGTATTTCTCTAAAACTAGCCCTTGACATATTCAGCAAGCCGCTGCTTTTGATACCAAAGAACACCCTTAAAACCTGCCCGTAATTGGTCCTCTAGACCGCCGCTCTCTGAACCGGGGAATATCTCACCCTCTCCTGCGACTTACTGGCTTAAGGCTCCGTAACTATGCCGTTAAAATGAAATTTAAAGCCCCAAAAACGTCTTTCACAATTATTACGCTGAGGGTGTCGGTTCATAAAATTAACGAAAACTTTGTATGACAAATAACTCGTAGTATGCCAATTTAATTCGGGTATTAGAGCAAATGCACAATTTCCATCTGACGTTTAG
Organism: Agriotes lineatus; assembly: GCA_940337035.1. Taxonomy (NCBI): domain Eukaryota; kingdom Metazoa; phylum Arthropoda; class Insecta; order Coleoptera; family Elateridae; genus Agriotes; species Agriotes lineatus. The sequence goes on from OW679203.1 coordinate 39,094,220, forward strand.
ATAACCTCTAAATTTGACTGCCACAACAAAATGATCTGTGGTCGCAAGAAACAGCGTAAATTGAATTTTAAAACACCAAAATGGCAAGCAAGCATAATGTAAATACGATTAATACTGTAACGTAGCAACTGGCAAAACTGAAAAATGCGCGTCATTTTGCACTTTCAAAGAACGCTATCTAAATTTCTCGAAAACGGAGGAACCTGGATAACTAAAACCTGGTGTTACACCTCGTAGACAGTCTGAACTTGATGAGATCCAAAAAGACTTACTCCAAAGCTTTCCCTGTGAAATTACCTTGAAAAGGGCTGCTTCGTAGGCGGGATACGTTTTCTGGGGACGCTTCATCGATGGTAATTCTCGTGGTTGTTTCCTGCTCCGAAACTCTGTATACAGGCACTCAGGAGGAACGGCTCTACACATTGGACACAAAATTCTTGTTGGCAGATGCTGCTCCCTTATGGAAATGAGCCCTCGAAGTTACTAGCACTTGGCCGAATCTTGCTGCTGGCTAAACTGCTACACTTGGCACACTTAACACCTGGAAAACTATACCCACAGATGCCCTGCACACTTGTGAATAACATTACACACAACTGGTATAAAAAAGAACGTTTTATTTATAATTTAAAGCTCAATCTGGCCCCAACACAGATTTTACGAGGTTCTTTAGTAATAATAACAAAAGACTGTCACGTCACTTAGCAACTAGATTTTTAATTTTTATAAAAGAAATTAGGATTGATAATATGTTGAACCTTATGGACTACAGGTTTGATGTCATGTTTTTGCCTAACTACTAAAATTGTCTTTTTCTTGGAATAAATGTCACTACATTTTGCTCTGCTTTTAAATCACGTTTGTTTATAATGCACTGATAAACTTGGAGTTTCTTTAGAATCTCACTAATTGTCTTTCGATCCTTGCCTTCCATTTTTTATTGCTTTATTGTAATTATTATTTTGCTAGCACTGTGTCGTTTATCTTTCAACTAATTTGCCGTTTGCTGGCCTATACTTTTAATACATATTCTTTCTATACTTAACAAATCATTCTGTATCATTTTATTCACATTATGTCTGACATTAATAAGCTCAAATCCGTCAGTTGCAAATTAAATTGCATTAGCGGTTCCCAACATTTATCATATATGAAACTCTGAACATAACCCTTCTGAAACCTGCTTTATTTCATGCTAACTTTTAGCTCTCAAATGATTAGTTATTGCTGTTCACATTAAATTCATTTATTAATGTAAAGTACTGATTATCTAACAATAAATAAAATATTTAATTATGTGCTCATGTTGACCTTATTCATTTAATTAATTAGGCAATCAGAATTGATGTGGGCAGTAAACCATTACAATATCTGTTAGTGAAAGAAATGCAACATAGGAAACGCAAAAGAAGAAAGGAAAAACCTAAAAGATATATATAATAATTTGAACTTGTGAGTTGAGGTAAATAGAAAGGTTTGTTGAAAAAACGAACAGTCCAAGAAAATAAGGAGAATGTAATAAAATCATATTCAAGATACGAAATTGATATTCAAAAGCCTCCAAGAAAATTTCAACAAATAGCTGGGGAAAAGAAAAATAATAGAAGCCTCTATCCCATAGTCACCTGACATAGACTAGAATGATAAGAATGCATAGATAACCTGAATACGCAGTCAAACTATGCCCTAGCAGATAAGAAGCTTGGTTGAGAGCGAACAGAAATAAGATAAAGAAGAAATCAAAAAATACGGCCGAGAGATATATGAAGGTTAATAGGAAATTGTTAGGTCGTTTGTCAAACTAATAGATAATACAGTTAGAAAACAATGACAGAGAAAGAACGAAACCTTTGCTAATATTAGTATTCCACAGACCACATATAGGATGTCCATTATAAGCTCATGAATGGCACACAATCAGGCGCGTAGAAGCCGTGGAGGCCACAGGGGCCAATGCCTCTCCCCCTCCCATATAAATTTTAGAAGGGCCTGGCCCCCGTAAAATGTTTTCTTTTCTAGTTTTATCATAACTTATTTTACTAATTTCTTATAACAATTAACGTGAGAATATATACGGTTGAATTGTAATAAAAACCCCCCTTCTGTAAATCGCCTAATTTTTTATCACCGCTGAGTGACCGAAATTCAGTTTTCTAGAAAGTAGTCGGTGCGGTTGGATATAAAGAATTAAATTTGACTGCTGTAATAATACGCTTATCGAATATATCCTATGTTTTGTTAGATGCAATGTTTTTCCCCCTTATAAGGTACTATAGATTTTGTCGATTTTTGAACAACCTGATAAGTTATATTTGTTAATTTATTAAGAACACTTGTTATTTGTACAGGTTTAAAATAATAGATACGTAGACAAATAGAGAATAGAACACTGCTGGAGCCTGTGGTTTGAATCTGACAGAATTCGTTGAAAACCTCTAACCATTTCAGTAGTGATTTGTTGAAGAGCGTATTTTCGCCAAACTTTGTCGTGTTAGTTTCTCTCCAAGGCTATTAAAATTACAGCTTAGCTGTCGAAATCCGTATTTAGCGGTTATTAAATATTTGTGTGGTTAGGGGTTTTCAACAAATAGTGTCAAATAGAGAATAGGCCAATAACACCTAAAAACTCTAACGTCACGAGCTCGTGACGTCAGCTACAGAAGGCGATTAGTATGACCGTCGCGTGCGCTGTGTGTACAGATCGCAGCTACATATTGATTGCAATTATCAATTATAATTGAGATTTTGTTAATAGGCAGGTCACTTAGCGTCTTCGCTAGTGTTTGGTGGTTTTCGTGTGCCTGATTTATCATCAGTATTGCATAAAAAACCTCTAAACAACCGTTACAGGTGGTTGCAAAATAAATATTTTACTGCACGGTGATTTGAGGGCGATTCAAAACTGGATTACTGCTATACCAAGGGCAGACTTCACTCAACTAAACACACCAAGTTATGCAAGTTACATTTTTAAAGGAAATAATATATGGACTATAACGGATCTGGTTTTGAAATTTCTTACAGAGGAGGTGTTACATCCCGATAATTTAGTTTATATATAAATAAGATGATTTGCGGAACATTTATACGTGTTATTTCTGCAGGTTTAAAATAATAGGTGCACGGAGAAACGGAAAATAGGAAAATATTACCTAATGAACACAGACCTCAGATCCCTGAAGTTACGGGCTTGTAACTCTGATATCAGCTAAAGAAGGTCAGTCATGGCCACCGACGTGAACTATAAGTTGATTGTAATTATCAATTATAATTGAGCATTTTTTAATAGACAACTCGCTTAGTGACTTCGATAGTGTTTTGTGGTGTGCGCGTGACTGATTTACCATTAGTATTGCACAAATGAACACATAAATAACCGTTACAGATGATTGTGAAATAAATGTATTATCATCGCATTGCGATTTGCTAGGGCTTCAAAGCAGATGCCGGTAAATAAAAATTGTTAATAGCAGTTTATTGCAATTATATACCATATTTGGTTTAAAATAAAACTAAATAAATTTTTATACCAAATTATCGAAACCCAACAAAAGGGTTATTTAGCTCATTTTCTTGAGTGCCATTATTATGACGGGGAAAGAATAGCGACTATTAACTCTACAACCATTACTTTGGTTAAACATCATTGTAATAAAATGAATAATAATCGATTTAGCAAAGGAGACAAGTACATTTCAAGTTATAGCCGTCGTTGCTGGAATTCTATGACAGCTCCTATTTTTGTATTAAGGTTTGATTGTATATTTTTCACGTTTCTGATTTGTAGTAAAACTTTTAAGGTAAACGAAAAATTCGGTTAGATAAACTAAAGAGACCCCTAAAACCTTTGTATTTACATTTTGGCTCTAGGATTAATAGGGGAACAAATATTTTAGAGTTATGACTTTAACATGAGATTTCCTATGTTACGCGAGCAGCGTACATGCATAGTACAGAGAAGGTAGAACATTTATATCTAGGCGATCATGTAAATGATGTCATAGGTGCTTTGCCAACTTTTGTTGTGTTTTACTTTCCTCGTCCAAAATATGAACAAAGTACTGTAATCCCAAAAATCACTTTCTGAGATTTCTTCAGATCTTCACGTTTCAGGGTCTCTAAATGTCGAAAAACATGTTTTCTGAATTCCCTTCTGTCTGTCCCTCTGCCCGTCTATCTGTTGGCGTTATAGCTCAAAAAATATTTGTTGGAGGAAAACGATATTTTGCATGCGGATTATATGTGTGGCTAGCTCGAAACCAACATGTTTTCGGTCAAATATATAGGGGGTAAGCACTTTAAAAGAATAAACTGTCTATTTCTACTTTAACTCAGGATAAAAAATTATGTTGCATATAGGGCAGGTTTTTACCTTTGACGGAAATGGCACCTAACCAATACAGGATAAATGTTGTAAAAGGACAAAAATGTGCCAACACACTCGACGTTGGAGTCGAACGGGGCTGGCGATCAGGTCCTTCCGGAATGCTCCCAGCCGCTGGCATCGCCCTGAGTTCGAATCTAATAGGCGGCATCTTTTTTATTTGCAAATTGATGTAATTTGCATTACTAACACCCGTATTCATAGTCGTTCGCCAGCGACTCGCCGGCGAAACGCCGTAGTTTTGCCACGCCTTTTACGAGAATGCATAGTCGCTCGCGCATGCAGCGCGTCGCCAGCGCTCCGCCGAAAACCATAGTAACGCGCATCCTTGGTTTTACCGGCGAGCGACTATGCAAGGTTAATTCTCGTAAGGGGCGTGGCAAAACTCCGGCGTTTCGCCGGCGACTCGCTGGCGAACGACTATGAATACGGGTGTGAGTGTTTCCTTTTATTGTTTCAGTGTTATTAGTAACGTTAAGATATTTTCACTCCTATATGATGCGCTCTTACAAGAGAAGCTTTGTATAAACCCTTTTACAAACTTTTTTTATATACATTTAGTGTAGAAATATCTACTTTCTACTTATATTTTATTTTCCGAAAATTATTTATTTATGCATTTCAGTTCGTTTAGCATATTCTTTGCGTGTGTGATAATCTGATAATAAATAAAAGAGTAAATGTACTATTATGTAGCATTGAGCTAAAAATTGATAATAAACCATTCAAAAATATTGTTACGATCCTGAGGGCCGAGGGATGGATGAGTCGGCAACCTTGGCGATTAATACGCGAGTGTTCCAGAACTTCTTGAAGCAGCTGCGGAAATATGAGTCACAGCGGTCGAATGCTCGGAAAGCGCCCTTACAGCCAGCTGCAAACCACCGCCGCCGGCAGACAGCCTTGGGAAGAATGAGTCATTGTTCCGGAGCTTTCGGGAACGCGCTCGAGGTCAAATACTCGCGAATATGCGTCATGCATGTGCCAGAAAAGCGAGTAAAGCCTCGATTGTCCGAGAATGACTCATTCGTGATATAAATACGTGTCAGCAGGAATCGACAGTTCAGTTCGAATTCGGCAGCAAAACGCGTAAGAGCCGTGTAGAGCTCCCACATAAATAAAAGCCCGTGTGTACATATAACTAATAGAAATAAATAACCATATATAATCGTTAGTGTTTAAGAGTGATATAAATAAATAAATGTATCGATAGTTCGTTAGTGCCTGTATTAATTTGTAATCTGCTTGATAATTCTCGTGTGCTTGTAAATAACAATAATCGTAATAATTCATTGTTGTAAATAAATGTTTGAACCCATGTTTGTCGTATAATTTTAAATAGCCCGAACGTTAAAAGCGTAACAATATTATAACTCCTACTAATGAACCAAGTATTATGAAAAGCATACATATTTATTGAAAATATGACGGCCCCCACAGTCTAAAAAACATTCCTACGCGCTTACGCACAATGATACAGTATATTATAGAAAGAAGTGACGCAAAGATAAAAAATTATTGACTACAAAATTCAAAAAATAGAAAGCATCAAGCAACTGGTGGAAAGATAATGAGCAATCAAAATTTATTCGGGTTAACCTATTTAATGTAGAGAGGAAAAGAATAAAAGTTACGGGGAAAAATTAAGGAAAACTGAAAGTTATTATAACAACAATAAACTTGCAGAAAGTAATTAAAGTGACTGAAAGAGAATATCAATCCCAGACTTTGTCTTTTAACGATAACCGCAATCTCATTGGAAACCAATCGACAAAACATTTTGAGAGCACACTGAATACCTACTGCTAGTATTAATTCGAAACAAGCAAAAAATTGTACCGCTTAGCTTTGCACTTGAGAAGATTATCTAAGTCAATGGAATGAACAAGTTGGGAAGAAATTGTCTAGTTCCTTATAACTTTTGAATAGGCTCATAGCCCAGACTAACTCAATATTTTCGACGATTTGTGGTCAAGAGTTGGATTAGATAAATGGCTCTTATACGTTTTCAATCTAACCAGCAATCCAAACAAATATCACTTACCGTTGAAGGGCTCTCTCTATCACACACACTCACAACCCTAATAAAAAAAATGAAAAGGTATTGGTGGATCAGATAAGAGACAATCCTAGAAAAAAATTGTACCAAGGCTTTAATAAAGATATATAGTCGAGCGCGAAAAAAAATCACAAAGATACCATTATAAAATTAAGATATCAACGGTTGCACACAAAGCGCATATTAAAAGCGATTAAATACAACCACAGTTAAAACAGATTACAACAAAATTTGCATTATACAAATTGCACTAGGTTCCTTATATTCAAAGAAACCCAGAATGTAATCAATATTAAATTATGGGGGTGGGCTAGAACCAACTAGCAAAATTTGAACTGAATGAGTTGCAGCCTCATTAGGCTAATACAGTATGGCTATTAATTTACAGTACTGAAACGGTAGGCCTACTCTTGTTTAAGCCTCTAACAATTGACACTGTAATTTAACATAAACATTGACGTTTGGTTTTGGTTAGACGTACTAATATGTTTGCAAGTTCGTAAATAATGTTATCTACTGAAGAACAAGTTTTTTTAGTTGAGCACTATTTTCGCTCATACGTTTTAGGTAGACAAAATGGTCCAAGCATTAAATTCTTCCGCGAACAATTTTCGGAACATTTCAATAAACAGGCACCAAGTAATCCTATTGTACTGAACATTATAACCAAATTTAGAAGAACTGGAAGTGTGCTACACCAAGGACAAGGTAATGCTGGACGACAATACAACAGTTAAAAGAGAAAATTACAGAAGCGATACGGCAGATGCAACAGCCTCTATTTTCAAATATGGCCACAAATATGCAAAAACGATACGAACTGTGCGTCCAACGTAATGGAGGGCACTTAGAACATGTTATTCGTAAAGCTAATACCCAAGTGTTAATTTATTATTACTTATTATTTTAAGTGAAAAAAGTTTGAAATTTTCAGTACTATAAATTAATAGCCATACTGTATTTAATGTAAATCACGTTGCACAATGCTTATCGCAGAGACCTCTCGAGAAGGAAGAGCATTTAGAATTAAATAAAATTGCTTCATAAAAAAGCTTATTTGAACGCCATGGTGCGCTATCAAAGGCAGCATTTTGATAAATTAACAACTTTATTTAGTTATTATCAAGCAGATCAAAAGGTCGTAAATAATCAATACTTGGGTTATGAGTGAGAAGCGTGAACGGATTAAATTGATTTCATTTGCCCATTGCTACGTTTTCTAAAATTTTCTGAATTTCAAGCAACCGCGACTTTTTGCGGCCCGGATAACTCAAACTTAGCTAACACCATGGGACTGTGATGGCTGCTGCAGTCCTAATAGCCACTGGGCTCTAGAAGTCATCCAATGGTGATATCCTATTTCCAGCCCCTGTCTATGTCTTCGGCTTAGGTAGTCATTTTCACAAAAGAGCACCCAACACATGAGTAGCACAATCAAAACGAAGTGCCAATTCGAGATTTTCAAAATATCTAAAAAATAGTCAAAATGAATATAGGCAACCTGTTCCACGCACAGGCGCTTAAAGTGACCGAATTCCGCGGATATATAATATTTGAAAAATGAAGCTGTGGAACCTAAAAAAGTAGCAATTTACAAAGTCGGTAGAAAAGTATCGCAAAACCGGCGAAAACCCATTTCAAACCATTCTATGCAGATGTCACTGTTATAAATAGCACAAGAGAAAAATTAAAAATAGTTGTAGCATTGCTGGGGGCGTCAGCGTAAGAATTTGAATGAAAAATAGACCAAAACCTAATAATACCTGCATATAGTAGCAAGAAGATAACAACATGGTGTTACAGGTAAAAACGCCAATTAAAACCTGGTAACAAACATAAAGGGGGGGGGGCAGTTAGCTCAATGGGACACTGATGGGTATATTTTGACGAGCACAAGTGATTCAGTCTTAATTTAGGTAAGAACGTAGAATATCAATTATAATAAGCTTTCAAAGGCCACCGAATTATGTACTCGGTGGACAATGTTGGTGGCGTTCCTTTGTAATGCTAGCATCTGCATAAATTTATAAAACAAACATTAAAAATGCATTAAATTTATGCTTCGCTTATTTAAGCGTTATCAGACGTTGCATCTATCAGGCGCGTGGTTTTTCGATAACGAGAAGGCTCTCCTTATACTCAAAGTTGAGCTGAAGGACCGATCGCAGTGTTTTCCCACTCCATGGGAACCCAGAACCGCTGCACTGATAAAGCCGCCAGAAGAATATAAATTGCACTTCCATTTCACTTCACTTGAGATTTCTCCTCCTTGAGTCCATCAGTCCTGATCCTGCCCAGTCCGATCTTGAGTACATAGACTTTTCCTTATCCCAAACTCCTCTTCTTAAGTTAGATTGAGACGGCAACTTCCCGCAGTGCCCGCATCGTAGCTTATTGACCTGAAAACCTGATCTGAAGTTAGATGGAGACGGCGACTGCTTGCAGTGCCCGCCTCCTAGCTTATTAACCTAAAAAACCTGGCCTAAAGTTAGGCGTTAGACGACGACTGCTCTCAGTGCCCAACTCCTAACTTTCTTTCCGCGTTATAATCCGCCACTATAATAGTCCCAAAACTATTTAATAACATGGATCCTAGGAATCCAAATTACACGTTCCACCTAAATGTGCTTCGAGTCCTGTGGCTGCATGCATGAACCTACCTGAAGGGTCCGCCCTGAACGTTTAGAGACGGTCTCCAGAAGCCGGAACTCAGAGGCCGTCTTTAGTATCGACCGCAGTGAAATTCTTCGTGAGCCGCCGGGATGTCCACGCCCGCGGCCAGCTAAAATTTGGGTAAGAAATCCAGGCCGAATTTCGCATCGCCGTCACTTCGACGGATACTCTACGAACTCCTAGGACACCTACAAGGCCCGCGGAAACTCTTATATTAGCGCTGAGGTGCAGATATCACTTACATCAGCGTGATTTTGCCTTTGATTCTAGCACTGTAAACACCAACAATACTGTGATTTGGAGGTTATCTGGCCGGTACATTAGCTCTACCAATAATCGGTCCGTCTCCGACAAACGGGTGCGTTCGGAAATTACCCGTAAAGCTTGCTAAATCATCCGTTGTACTCGTCTGCCCTACAGCTCCGTCAGCAGGGTTGCAGCTCACCAGGAAGTAACGAAACACAAAGCCCCAGACAAAATTGTTATTTCCACAATATACAATTCACTTTTACATTGAATGATTACTTATTTTGTAATTATAGGTAAATACAATATGTTCTTGGTAATTACATGGTGTTTTTCCTAAACGCATATATATTTGAGTAAACGTGTTTCTCTAATTTGAGCTTAGGCCGTGATAGAAATTTATGGCGCCCTTCACAGGGGTCTAGAAAGTTTCATAACGTTACACCTTAATCAAGAAGAGTACGATTTCAGCGTAGGTGGCGTCGTAAAATTACGGATTACTTGTGTAGCTACCTGGTTTCCATCTACTAGCGCTTATCATTTAAACACAATACGTACTTAATCAACAAATAATTATATTAAACTTTCAAATTACAACACTAATGTTTTCCTAAAAGGGCCTTAACGGTGACGTCACGGCGTTACCCTCCAAACGTCGAACGCGATATTATTCTTTCTCCTAAATTAAGTCGGACTGAAGTCGATAAAAAGATTAATGTTTGCTCACTACTTTTCTGTTGTATTCGCTACGTAATGAAAATGTGTTTCAATATTGATGTTTCTCTTTCTGAATCTGTTCTGATAGACGTCTATCTCGTTGTTGCTAAAGGTAAAGGTTTAGGGTCATTTCAATTCTCCCAACTGGGGGCGGGCTGCTCTTCAGCCAATATCGAGAATTTCAGGATGGGTGAGAGAAAGGAGGGGTGGAGAATGGACGAGAGGCCAGGAAAGGTGGAGTAGTACTACCCCTGCATTCGCCTCAAATAAGGTACTCTGTTGACTCGGGAAAATTACCTGAAAACCTAAATCAGAACAGACGACCACGGGAATCGAACCCACGATCTTCCGAATGCTAAGCAAACGTGGTAACCACTAGTCCACAGAGCTCGGTCGTTGTTGCTTGCAGTGCTCCTATTTTATAGAGATTTTTTAGGTTCTAAGTCGCTAAAACTACACCATTGCAGTTTTTACATTGCCGTTTTAGTCCTTGTCGGTTCACTCCTGTCCGAGACAGTTCTTTAGACTTTATAGTAGTTTAGGTTTTTTACGGGAAGGGGTTATTTTACCTCCTGGAGTCGTTCGCCTCATGCTCAATCCCTTTTCAGAGAGCCATTTATCCCGCTTTCATCTGCCCTGACCTCACCTCTCACCAGTTAATTATTGACGTGGTATCCGGTGAAGTTCTTCAGCTTCCAGACGTTGATCACCGTAATTTTCATATCTTGGAGGTAAATTCCATAATTTTATTTGGTTTGGGTTCTTGTTCTTTAATTTTTAGTGCTAAATTTTCTCGTTACATTAGCTGTAGGATAGGTGTATTTCTATCCATTATTTTCTTCGTTTTATTTAATTGATGTAACTTCTCTCAATTGCTTCATGATATTCTTGAACATTTCCATTATTTATCTTTCACGTTTGGTTTAGTTAGCAAATTTACTATAGGTACATAGTTTTAGGCTGAATTAGCTATTATATGTATCTTTCTATACAGTGCATTGTACCAGGTGCTTGAAATTCTGCATTGAAGCACTTTCTCTTTTGCGGTCACATAAAAGTAGAGGTACTTTTAAAAGTGTTGTGTAGAAGATAAACTTAAGCTGGTCTCATGGGCTCCACAACACGTTAGTATCGTGTTTGTTATAAGTTTATCTATGTTGATACTTCTAGTTAAGAAGATATCTATTCACTAAAATAAAAACGTTCATATAAAGTTGAGATTTTATTAGCCTTATTCGTTCTGTATAATTATATTAATGAGTATGTCAACTTATATATCAGCAATGCTAGAGATCCAGCTGCGGTAAGAGGCCACGCGAGTGAAGACGTCGGGGCTGCCCTTGGCGCAGGGAATACCCCAGGAGACAACACCGACTTGCAAGCTTCCAGAGATGAGTGGGCCGCCAGAGTCACCTTGACAGGCTCCTTGTCCTACGGCCTGGTATGTGCAGACGTGTGTACTGTACACTGGGTAACCAGGAAGAGCAGCCTGACACTGAGCCACGCTGATGGCGGTCAAGCCGATGTGCTGCAAGTTGTTGGGGGGCAGTGAAGATGGGTAGCTAGTGAGACCCCATCCAGACAGGAGGAGGTATGTGCCGGCCGATGGAGCAGAACTGGTAAGGCCGATGCGCTTAACCTTGTCGCCAAAGCTGATGGTACCATTGACTCTGAGAAGAGCAATGTCGTTTTGGTTACTCTGGGGGTTGTAGCTCTGGTGGGGGATGACTTCAGCTACTCCGTAAGTGGTACCTCCAGCATTGAGAGTATTTGTTCCAACAAGTATCCTGATACGAATTGGGGGTAGTCTGCAAAGATGAAATTGTTGCCATAAAACATCATTTTTACAGTAAGATCAGGTGGGATCAACATATTTCTGTACAGCTACTCGTATCTAAAGATTCATTGTGGGTTTTTCATAAACTTTTCAAGGCAGATAGAAACCATAAGCTTACCCATACACGCAGTGAGCAGCAGTCAAGATCCAGTCAGCGCTGATGATGGAACCTCCACAAAAGTGGGTACCGAAGGCTATTCTCAAAGAAACTTGGTGAGGATATGCGCCATCGGGTGCATTTGTTCCACCCACAATTCGTCCTTCACCGACGAATTTAGACAAAGGAGTGGCTGCAAAAATGTTTACAATTACAAAAAATTACTTCCTGTAGATCTATTATGAGAACTGAGCTATTTTTTAACGATAGCTAGTTATTAGAGATTATCAACAAGCATTTTTAACTTTTAAATAATTTTTTACGCATGACTACTGTCAAACTAAAAAAAATATGCATGTTGTAGTTATTTAACCATTAGGATGTGGCTTTTCATAAATTAAGTTTAATTTACTTACACCAAGCGGTGCCGAGGATAAAAGTAAGCACTATTAAATATTTCATCTTGAACTAATGAAGCTTCAACGCATCAGATTGCTATTTATATAAAATCTACAAGTGCTAATATTGGCAACCACTTACTATTTTTAGTAGTACTTGCATACATTTGGACTGCCCCCTTTGATACTGCGATAATTATTAGAATTGTTTTATTTTTTATCAAACAACACTTCCATGCACCTCTATCACGTTACATTAATAACAATTGACTGATAGTTCTTAGAACATGCAATTAATTATTATTGTGTGTGTAAGGATCATTTTTATTTATGTTTTGCAGACAATATCTATGTTTAAGACTTAATTTGCAATTTTATATTATTGTAAGTATGTTGCAAATTTACCATATAAATTTAACTAAGTAATGTATTCACAATTTTACTCACGTCCCGTTTTCTAATATAATTATTCTGTTACTATTTTAAAAAATTAAAAATGTCACATGTTACCCTTTCAAGATAACAGTCAGTAGCCAAGAGTTTGTTGGTATCGATTTATTAGATTCAGAACACATTAGAAATATTAAGTACAATGAACTTTATATTATATGTTATTTTTATAACTAACTTACTCATAAACGTGTGTATATACAAAATAAAACGAATTTGAGTTAATAGTCCCCGGTTTAGGGGTTTATAACCCGGACGGCACTCCAACAAAACCGATTATCAGATCGAAGGGCACGACGCTACGTTTCGTTATGGCTGCAACTAAAACTAAAATGTTAAATGTCGACACGGACCTGTTTGTTTACACTCAGTGCGACTCCTTGGGGTCTCTTCTCAGTTGTAAAGGGTGGGTGCTATAAGCCTGCTGGCACCAATTTGTGGGGATAACGAGCGACGTACTGGACCAAATTTATTTTTGGAAACCAACGTTTTCTCCGTGGCGCCAGCGCCGGAGATGGATCTATGGCCGTCTTCGGGTTTAGAGCTGAAGCTGCAATTTGGTCTGACAACGTCGCAGGATTTCGCCGATGGCCAAGAGAATGCGTCGTACCACTTAAGTTATGCATTTAATTAGCAACAGTGATGGTTGGTCTAGTTATAGAGAGCCCTTCTGAGGCCCGAAATTCCTCTTTTTATTAATTAAGGAGCACTGGGCGGGCTCGAAGGGTGTCAACCATCACTACGGAGATCGGCACCGCAAAGGGTGTCTCGGTGGAGGAGGAGGGGCCGGTTTTTTAAGGTGTTTTTTTAGTACCGGATATCGGTGCCCCAGAGGGAGTTGATATCGGCACGCCAAAGAGTAGTGTAGAAGCAGGTTCTGGAGGTATTACCTGGTACCGATATCGACACGCCAAAGAGGAAAGTTCAGGCTCAGGAGAGTGGTCAACGTGCTGGAGTGCCTTTACTAAAATGTCTGTGGATCTGGATTTCGGGCCAGCAGCGATTCCCTTTTATAGGCAAGGCATAGTCCGGATTGGTGCGGCGGGCCACTTATGCTGGAGGGAAACGTGGCTTCTGGTGACGGCTCTGGTGACAACTCATTTGGCATGATCAAGCTATGGCTTCGGGCTCGACTGGAAAGCCTTTTCTGACTGGGGGCGGCGTAGCTTAATACAATGAATGCCTAGAGTTGTTGGCTCCTCCGGGTAGTGCTTTCACAGGCTGAGCATCTTCTTGTTATACCCTTCTGGTCTTCCATCATTTATATCTTCGCTTGAGGGAATTCAGATAGGGATGCACCGTGGCTGACTGCTCGCAAACTCGCACATCGTTTGGCAGTTGCAAGTTTTCGCGCGGTGTCAGTTGTGACTAAAATTGACGGCGTTCAAATTCTAGTATATTATTTACGCGTAAATTTAATTTCTACATGCGCAAACGTCACAATAACAAGTATAAGAATAAAATAACTGGCAAAAAAGTATGTAGTAGTAGACACAGTAATTTCAATTTTGAAAATGACTATCAATTAGTGAGAACAGCTATTAGATTAAAGAAATTCTGCAATAGAAATTAATAATTTTTAAACTACCAAAAAATTGTTTCAATACGTTAATAAAAAGACAAATCCTACAAAAAATCTTTATTTATTTCAATCGAAAAGGAAGAGAATAAAAAACAACACACCAATACAAGAAACTGTAACAGCCTGAAAAACTTGACACTAGAAGCAAACAATAGCAAAAGTTTCTTTGAAAACAAAACATCATAACAGTATTCAAACCCCCGAGCAAGATCTCACAGGTTCTTTCTTCACCCAAAGATAAATTAAACACTATGTTATTTAAAAATGTTTATAGAGTCCTTTGCTCCTGTAATGTCGTATACATTGGCGAAACAGGACGTTTAGGAAAATCTGATATCTCTTAACACCAGCATTGCCTCACGTCGGGTCTCGTTTTATTATCACCCATCGCCGAACACCAACGGCCATACGATCTTTTTCGATAACACTTCTATTATCTGAAAATTCCTAGTCTTCGTTAGCAAAAAGATTTGCGAAGCCTGTTAAGTGATATTGACGTCATTAAGCTATCCTTGTTATCTATTCCACGATTGGGTATTATTAGTGCATTTAAGCTGAAATTAGTCTAGTTAAGATTTCTGAAGACGGCCCTGTTTAAAGTTCAACCCTGGATCTTAAAGCTACATGTTAAATTCCTTTTGGCCCAAACAATAATGCGTTCACGATCCGTAGAATTCGTCTTAGCAAGCATTCTTCGTTCAGTGCACCAAGTGCGTATTTGTTTCGACAATCAAGCGTTGAACGCCTAAATTCGTAGAACGCGTCGTTATCAGTGTGATATTCGAGGACTGTGGAATGTTCATTGTAAACTGGGGACTTCCTTTGGTTCTTGCCAATTCAGCAATTGCATCATCCGTTAAAGCCTTCTTTGTTGTGCTTCAGCCCACGCATTTTACGTCCAGCTTTGGGACCATTGGAAATAAAGTTTGATAAACCCTTAGTTAACCGCACATATAGAAAGGAGCGGTTTGGGGTTCGAAGTTTTCTTCCATTGTATTCTTCGCGCGGAATTCGATTTGAAAAAAAAATCTGTACCCAGCATTTGAGTGAGTCTTAAGACTGCATGCTGCAACTATCAGGTAGGCGCCCTGCATTGTACCAATTAGGTAACTCTGGTGCCTAACTTAATGTGCGATTTTATATTTTATTGTGCGTCAGTGCTTATAAACGTTGCGTACGTCCGCTAGGACCTATGATCTGTTTCAGTTAATGTTTACCAGGGGCTTTACTCCTGGTGTCCGTTTTATGTCACCTGTTTTGGATAATACTGTGTTTTTTTGTGTCTTTGTAACTAGCCCTTAAGATATGTTTTGGTTTTGTGCCCCCCCCTTTTCATATTCACGTAGGATATCTTATTACTAAAATTAAGCTCACCTCCGGGTGTTTGTTTTAATGTACCGATTTGTGTAAACTGTCATTTGTTTCTTTAAATAATAAACTTGTTAAAGTCAGTTCATTCTTTTTATGAATTTTGAAACCCCTTCTGGGTCATTAACTAATCCAGTGTGGCAAAGGCCAAGTGTAATTAATTTTGTGAAGTTAAAGCATGCTCTTTTGATTAAGCGAGCCCCGAGATTTGGGCCAGTTAGTGTTCTTTGTTATTCTTTAGTGACGGTGGCCTTGAAGGTAAGTGATTTAATGACAAGGTCACCCGGTTACTCGGAGGAGGCTTGGTAACCAACAGGCTGAGGTGTTCATCAACGTACCTGGAGGACTTCTACATAGGCTACGTGTATTGTTCTTGGTTCTAGACACGTCAACCACCCCTAATCAGAACCAAGTGGCGCTCAGGCATTTCTTTTTCTTTTAAGCAAGCTTTAGGGTAAGTACCCCGTCGGTTTTTCATTTAAGTCTTCGAACCACGCCTTCCCGACTGAGCTAAGTGCGAGGAATCGGAGCAACAAAATCTGCTCCAACACATTCAGATCTGTGTTCTTTTTAGTAAAGCCGGCGAACCCTGTAGTTTGTACCCGTTTTTGAACAATCAATACGACCTATGTCGATATGATGAATTTATACCGTAACAAGCCCTTGAGATTTACAAACACTCTAATAATCTCAATTCAGACGAAGGCTTTTTCCTTCCCTCCATGTGAAAAGGCAAGTTTTTAAATGACGCCCACCGTCTGCGTCATCCAGCTGTGACGACGGTTCTCTAGAAATCTGTGTCTTTTTCCTTCCGATCGTTAAAAAAGTTTCGCCTCTTGTGTGGTTCACGCATTGAGTTAACGTGCTCATCTATTCCTTCCATTGCAAAAGAGTTTTGCCTCTAGCATGGTTTATACGTTGCGTTACTGTGCAAACAAGTCAAAATAAAAAAGCCAAGTTAAATAGTAAGCAATACAGAGTGTTAAGTGAAAGAAAGGCCAATATAAAATAACAAATAGTAGAATTGCAATTCAATGAAAAATACAAGGATCACAGGTAAATACTAAAAATATTATGTAAAGCGGGAAAGTAGCAAAATTATAGAGAACATTTAAGGTTACTGCAACAAAAATGAACTTCCAGCACAAGTTTAAAGTGACTAAAACAGTATATATCAAGCGTAGACATTGTATTTCAAAGATAAAGACAGCACACTGATTGGAGAAAATCAGCTATTGTTAAGAAATGAGCACAACATGCTGTTTAACTTTGTACTTAGGAAGATTATCTGAGTTACAGAGATAAACAACCAGAAACGAATTTTCAAGAAGTTACACCTACGCAGATGACGTCACCATCATAAATTAAAAAAGGATATAGTGTGAAACGTGAATCTGTCATGTCATATGTAAAGAATGGAAGAGAAACGAATGACAAAAATACTACGACAAACCAAGGAGGAACACTTCATCTATTAATTTCATAAAAGGCATGGAGGGTGTTTAGAGCCAAAGGAAAGATATCTAGATTATAAAAAGAAAAAAGAAATGAAAAGATCTGTATAAGAACCAAAAATTATTGCAGCAATAAAAAACAGAGAACAAGTTAGTGTGGTGATGCAGAGAATGGGAGACAAAAAGTAACAAAAATACTACAACGAACCAAAGAGGAGCAAGCCAAAGAAACTGCCAAAAACAAAAGTACTTGATAATTAAACATAGGAAGCAATAAAGAATAAGTAATGGATAAAAAAATTGCAAATCAAGCTTTGGATTAGAAGGCCTGTAGTGCTGTACTTTATTATTATTAACATTTGAAGTTCCGAGGGCTTTTTAAAATGTTTACTTTTAAGGCATGTTGTATTGTAATGCCACCAACAAGTAATGCATATTCTAGACTGGATAATTTTTCCACAATTACTTTTGCTCAATTACTAAATTTAGCCCTATGGGTGGTCAGAATTGCCAAGGACTGATTTATAACTCAAAGACGAAGTACACATTAAATCCAATGTATTTATTACTTTATAAATTACAAGTCAAGTTCCCTTAAATTAGGGTTACTAATTTCATGTACGTACAATGTTAAACCAATCGGAGGATGCTGCCAAACTTGTCCTGGACAGAGCGGAAACCCACTTTGGTATATCCTTGGTAGCCCGTGTTCTGGAACTAAATACGATAGCGCCGAATGTCTGTTTTGTTTACATTTAGTGTCAAATAAATATTGCTAAATTTCGAATATGAACCCGGTTTAGGTGCTCCTCGAGGGTGAATCAGGTAGTACTGGTACTAGACGATCTCTGGGGCTACTTTTACGGCCGCCGGAGTGCCGCGATAAGCTTAATTTTTATCTTGTAAAAGTGCCACAAGGCGATTCGCCGGGACTTGCTGCGAATTTGCAGATCAAAGCTTCGGGATTGGAAGTTGTGATTTCTTCTAGTGTTACCGCGGGACGTCGCCGAAGCTGAGAAGGATTGCGCGAAACTCTGCCTCACGCGTCGTCGCGCATCACTGGGTCGGTCGGATTTACCTTCAATCCACGCATTTAAGCTGTTCAAATGTTTCTGATTTAAAGTCGATTTTTGACATCCGTATCTACTAACACTTTCCTTAACAGACTTATGTATCCTCTTTTTGGGGTTTTTCTTGATTTTTATTCGTAGTACACTATTTAATTGTCTTACTACAATTTTTATATTTTCTTTATTATATCTACTCCATTAATCCCCTTGATAATTACATATTTTACATGGTTTTATGGTTCTTGGCTTTATTTTAGGCCTTTCCTTTCATTTCCTATGACCATGTACATAATGTATCATGTCATACGCTTTTTCGTAGATATATGAAGGCTCTACACAGTTCGTCTTCGTACCTATTATTTACTTTTTCCATAAGTTGTTGTAAACAAAATACATTATCCACATAGTACCTTCCTGTCAGGAATTCACCTTGTTCCTCGATATTGTCAATCTCATATTCTATTTTATTCTTTAAAATTTTGGTATCAAAGTTTCTAATCGAACTGATGACACTAATACGTCTATAATGACCGCATACTCGGCTATCTCCGTTCTTAAATATAGATATTTCGGCAACTTTCCACTCTTTTGGGATTTTTTCTTTTGCTAAACATTTGTTGAATACGTTTGCGAGGTTTTCAAACAAACAAGCAGGCCCGTTCTTTATAAGTTCAACGGCTACATTTCTTAATACCTTCTCATTTTTTTGAGTAAAATTTTGTATACGCTTGTCGAGACATTGGAGCTACAAATTTAAGTACTGGATCACCGGATCACCTTGATATAGTCCATCATTAAATCAAAAATATTCAGATAAGGTTTCGTCTATGTTCATCTTAGTTAGCATATGATTTAAACACATCTTTAACAATTTTATTAACCTTCTTCGTCAATTCAGATCTTCTAATGCTTTCAATAGGCTTGACTGAAATCGATAGAAAAGTGGCAAAGGTCAATCTTTTCTCATTGCTATTATCTTGCGTCTGCCGCATAGTAAAAACGTGTCGGAACGAAATTGAGTAGTGCCATTTCTTGCATATTTTCTCCATATTTTTTTCATAATTTGGTCCTCTATGGGGGCTTTGTTGTTTTGCAGTAGGTGTTTCTGGATTGTTTCTTCTCCTTCTATATCTTTAATACCACGATTTATTATACTTTCCATCTGATTTTCTTTTACAGTGCCTCCATTCCTGTTTCTTGTTCTTTAATTCTTTTAGTACTAAATTCTCGTTATATTAGCTATATGACAGTTGTATTTTCATTCATTTTATTTAATTGTTGTAACTTTCCCTAGCTGCTTTGTGATATTCCTGAACATATTCAATATTTTTTTATCTTTGGTTTGATTACCAGATTTACTATACTGCTATGAACACATTTTAAGCCTTTATGATTATATTAGCAGTTAACAGCATTTTAAGCATATCAAATATTATTTTATAAAATGTTCCAGAAATGTGATAATTTTGTAAATTGTATAAAATAGCATTGGCATTGATAATAATTTGTAAAACAATATTGAAAATAGTGTTAACCTTGATTTGAACAAAATGATCAGACTAGGCTTGGAAACAATGTAAAACAATGTAAGATCGAAGAGAAACAATTGGGGAAAGGAAGCCAAACTGTGAAATGATGTTAATTTGGCTTCTCCAATAGAGAATTGTTAAGTTGCGAATAAATACCCTTTTCCCAATTCAGTGAGTTTGATTTAATTTAATTTAATTTGAATTAATTCTATACCCATTGGGTGTACTGTAGTAGTGTGCATTGATTCGTAGCATCTCTGCAGAAGTTTTAAAAAGTGCTTATTTGGTGCATCTGGTGTTGGCTAGTTTCGAGAAGAGTAATTGGAGCCTTGTGAACTAGAGGTAGACAGCGACCTTCGTGGAGAACAGTTGGAGCCCTAGGTGTAAGGCAACGGCTGAATTGAAGGTACTTTCGCAGCAGTCGAGCAACAGGAGTCGTTCTGCGGGAGTTCAGCCACTTGTATCGGCAGACCAACGAAGGAAGAGGGGGCCAGTAATCGTGGGACTTGCTGGGGCTCGAGTTAAGCTCTAGTTTTCAGTCCAAAAGCAACAGAAAGGTCAGAAAACCTCATCCTAAAAGATTTAATTTGGTGAATTTCTTGGTGGCGTCAGTTTTTTGTGCACTTCCGGCAGAAGCGTCCTTTGAGTGTTTTTAAATACGTAATCACAGATAATTGTCGTTTAATAGCGGACTTGTTTTACGAATTGTGAGGTTGGATTGCCATATCTGAATTAATTTTCCTTTAGTTAAATAATATCTTGTATTGTAGCGATCCCATTAGTTAAGTCATCATTATACAAAGTATTTATTTTTAAATTGTTAAAAATAATAACACGATAACCAAATTTGATAACAAATGTATTTCTTATAATTTATACCAATCAAAATAATACTTGCTAAGATGTGGAGATGGGTCCATATGAGATAGAGTCATTTATTTGACAAGTAATATAAACCATAACAATACACAGTTTTAGACTGGATCACCTGTTCGTGATATGTAGTGATAGGTAATTAAAAAAAAGTGTAGTAAAAGTATTTTATTAACGGAGATAACGAATTAACTATGTAACTTAAACTGAAGTATCTCACAACAATCGTTCGAAGTGATTACCTTTGTTTTCGATAAACATCTGAGCGCCTCGAATCCATGCTGCACCACACGTACGTACTGGACAACACGTAGAAAAGTTTCTCGACCCGAATAATATCTTTGACGAAACCATTGCGCATAAAGCCGAGCTGCAGTTACTGAATTTTGCTGTACTTCCCTGTAAGTTAATACCATGTTCATGAGTTCTGAGTTGGTGAAGTTAGGTGCCATAATTTTTCATTTACGTATAAAAGCTTCAATTTGACAACTAGCGACGAAGAGTGACAGATACAATTCAAGGTAAATGCGATAATTTTATATTTTACTAGATCACCACTCTCAACATAATTAATTCTTTATCTCCGTTAATAAAAAACTTTTACTTTTTTTTAATTACCCATCGCTACACATCACAAACTATCAGTTCTCGTAATTATGCGTATAAGTCCAGAATTACCCTATATAGTGATAGAAGATATAGTCAAGCTGATCCCATGTTGGTATCGTCTTTCTACGTTTTTGCCTATGCTGATATTTCCAGTTAAACAGAGTACCTATTCCTATTCAGTAAAATAACCCTGTTCACATAAGGTTGAGAATTTATTAGCATTATTCGTTCTGTACATTTATATTAACGAGTATGTCGAATTATACACCAGCAATGCTAGCAATCCAGCTGCGATAAGAGGCTACGCTAGTGAAGATATCAGGTCTGCCCTTGGCGCAGGGAATGCCCCAAGAGACAACACCCACTTGCGAGCTTCCAGAGACCAGGGGACCGCCAGAATCGCCTTGGCAGGCTCCTTGTCCTGCGGCCTGGTACGTGCACACGTGTGTGCTGTACACTGGGTAACCAGGAAGAGCAGCCTGGCACTGAGCCACCCCAATAGTCGTTAAGCCGATGTGTTGCAGATTGTTGGGTATCTGCGAAGATGGATAGCTGGTGAGACCCCATCCAGACAGGACGAGGTATGTGCCTGGTGATGGTGCAGAACTGGCAAGGCCGATGCGGTTAACCTTGTTGGCAAAGCTGATGGCACCATAAACTCTGAGAAGAGCAATGTCGTTTTGGTTGTTCTGGGGGTTATAGCGCTGGTGGGAGATGGCCTGAGATACTCCGTAAGCGGTACCGCCCGCATTGAGAGTATTTGTTCCAACAACGATCCGCATACCACTTGGGGATTGTCTGCAAAGATGAAATTGTTGCTATGAAATCTAATTTTCACAGAGAGAGCAGATGGAAAAAACATATTTCTGTACTAATATCTCCAGAGACGGTATTATGAAATTTTCAAAAACTTCTCAAAGCAGACAGAAAACATTGAGCTTACCCATAGACGCAGTGGGCGGCAGTCAAGATCCAGTTAGCGCTAATGATGGAACCTCCACAGAAGTGGGAGTTTGAGCTGGATCTCAGAGATATTTGGTAAGGATAGGCGCCATCGGGTGCAGTTGATCCACCCACAATTCGCCCTTCACCGGCGAATTTGGGCATAGGAGTGGCTGCAAAAATCTTTAAGTTACGATTGCGATTCAAAAATAAGAAAAGCTAAAAATCAAACTCTGCAAGGTATGATTATCAAGTTTATTAAGTATAAAACTGACCTGTGGCTTACTAAACTAAACATTTTTATTCAGCAAAGTTATAAAACCGAATAATTTGGCTTCGTCAAGCTATAATATAAGAGCAAAACTATTTTTAACAACTACGGGTTACCAACAAGTTTTTTTCAACTTTTAAATTAGGCGTATGGTCAAAGTCAATTTACTTACCCCAGACAGTGGCGAGGATGAGAGTAAGTACTATTAGATACATATTCATCTTGGAGTGAAGCTACGATGCAAACGCCTGCTATTTATATGAAATCTACAGATGGTGAAACTAGAAAACACTTACCTACATTTTTGAGTGGCATTTGCGTAAATTTGAACTGCCCCCATTGATAATATGATAATTATTGGAAATGTTTTATACTTTATCAAACAACAATCCTGTACTTATCATGTCATATTAGTAACCAAATTAACTGATCATGTTAGAATATGTAATTAATTACTTGTGTGTGTGTGAGCATTATTTTCATTTATGTTTTTGCATACAATATCTACGTTTCCCTTTTTACCCATTTTCTAATATTGTTATTCTGGGTTAGACTTGCTGTTACTAATTTTTTAAATTAAAACTGTTGCTTTTTCGGTATTCATAATTTGCATACTGTTTGCTATAACACATTTTAACCCTGAAGTTAACTACAAAAAACTAAAGAGAAGACATTTCTTTCGTTTTGAATCTATTACTAATCAATTTTAGTACTTCTATACTGCTGTACAAGCAAATAAAACTGCAAATATACCTACTTCATGTGGGGAGCAAACAAAAACAAATACTAAAGTAAGTGAGCAGATTGAAAAATACTTATTAGTAAATAGAGGATCAAGGTAAAAAATCAACTTTGTTATTCTTTGCTAGACTATCATGTGCTTTTTCAGAAAATGTAGTTACGACAAAAGATTTCATGTAAAAACTGAACGGAAGAATTGGAAGCTGCTTTACAGACACACAAATATGATATAGGTATTAGTTTTAGGCATAGCTGGAGTCAGAAGAATTGGTGAAGAAATCGTTGAAGAAACTCTACAAGAAAAATCTTCAATTACTACAATCGGAAAGGGACACAATAACAATCCATACAGGATATCTAGAACGACCTTGAAAACTTGATACTAGACGCAACCAGTAGAATAATAAAGGAAAATTGAGAAAAAATGGGCACGTAAAAGGCAAAAAGTTCATCTAACTTAAACAAATACTGAAAGCAAGCATATTTAGTAACAAAAGCCTAAATAGATTACGTAGAAATTAACAAACTGATAAGGAGTAAAGAGTAAAAGCATTATTTGAACGAAAAATACTGAAGCAATGGACCCACTCTGAGATAATATTGGTACATCAAAAAAATAGAAAAAAGATAAGGGCACTAACTATTGACCAATAAGATTAATATCAAGTATCTATAAAGTTTCCACCACAATTCTTCAAAAATTAATTTATAAACAACTCGATAAAGAACACATTCCAGAACAATTTTGCTCCATACTCCATGATTGATCACCTACATGCTACATGCAAACCAGTGAATATACAGGGTGTTATTAAAGTCGACCGTCTCACTTCTGGAGATGCTAGAAGACGCAATATGAAGTCGGAAAATCCCTAACCATTTTTGACTTAGATGCGTAGTTTTCGTAAAAACAAATGTTGAAAATTAAACAGAAAGTTGAGAATTGCTGTACTTTGCCTTAAATTGGAGGCTTGATGCAGTATCTTAAGGTAGGCTGGGAAAACAATTGTCACATACGTCGTCTACATGCAACATTGATTAGCTCAAATACACAAGAACTCAGTAGGTACCTACCATACAGTGGTTCACAACATTTTCGGTACCAATTTCAACAGTGAATTAAGAAATTATGCCTCTAAGTCAAAAATGTATTAGGACCTTTCGACTCTAAGATCACTTTTACACGTGATTTTTTGTAAGTAAAATACGATTCTAAAAAAATGTTTGGGTCAAAGTTATAGGCAGTTAAATTATCTACAATTAGTTTTTTTTTACTAGAATAAAAATTAGTCGAGTTATGGATATTATAATTTTTAAAAATTATAAACATGCAAAATACGCCTTAATAATAATGATATAGAAAGTACATGTGATGTATTTGTTAAACATTTATTCAAAAACATTATTTTTGTTCATTTAAGTACAGGTAATTTTCGCACTTTTAAAAAAATCATAACTTTCGGGTTCAACTATTTTTACTAATTTACAATTTTTATCGCAACCGCTTAATCAATCGCGACCAAACGGAAATTATATGAAAGGTATCATAAAACGGCACAACTCTTGTAAAGACACTAAAGTGATTTGCATTTTAGGGACTGTTATGATGTTCTTTTCCGGGTTCACCACTTTGAAATTAAATTGGTTCAATAAGATATAAAACCGGTTGTGGAAAACAATAACAATACTTTTATTTTCATAAAACATACAAATTACACATACGTACACATATGCTAATCTGTAGCAAATACAAATGTGAATACAAATAAAAATTGCGAATTATATGTAAACGAACGCCGTAACCTGATGTGGTAGTTAGAGGCTGAGCAATCTGACCCGCGTCCTCGTCTTGCCAGAGTGACACAAAACGGATGGAGATGTAATGTTAGAATCCCAGAGTGTCTACGTTTATATACGGATCGCTTATACAAGAGAAAGGGTTTGCTATTCTTTGTCCAGCCAGGCACGGACTGAGGGTTGAACTAACTTTCGCCTGGAAAAGGAATTCCATTTTTTAGACTAGAGTTTATGATCCATTGTTCACCGGGCACGGGCTGTCTTAGAAGGGGTTTGTTTTCTCTTTCGCCTGGCCCATTGTTAGTCGAGTCGGACGTCCGTCCATTTATTGCCTCTGCAATTGCCTCTCAAACTTGACGTTAAAGCGACTTCTAAAATTCACGGCACAACTGCTGCACCTCTGCACAATTGACTTTGACACTAGCAAATAGCATTTTGAACGCCGGTGTTTAGTTATATTCAGTTTAGTGTTAACCTACTCCCTTCTGCCGAAGTTAGTTAACGGGCCCCGTTAAACGCAATGGTCACGAGACCATTTTTGGGTATCTACAATTTGCTATCTGGCTTGCTTTGAAGAGTGTTATGATAGCCATTGGCTTATTTTGGTGCTATTAATTATTACAAGATTCAACGGCTACCAGTTTAATAAAAAAATCATCTATACTTTTTTACTAAATATAATTAGCGCCATCTGAAAGAGAAAATTTGCGTTCAAAAATTATATCTTGGTATTTTCACAGTTAATATTAACCTGAATAATGAATTATATTTTTATTTTATCAATTTAAAATTGCCCTATTTATGATTTGAATATTAATAATTATTATTTGTGCTAGCTTTTATCTAGATTGCTTATTTCTGAAATCTGATGTTCTGATTTTTAATTTTATTTTATAAGTCAAAATAACTTCTGTCAAATGATATGTCAAACAGATTTGAAAATTAAATGACAAATACCAGATCGTTTCACTAGTACACAACAATATTAAAACAGTATGTAATTCTTTAATAACTAATTCACCTTTATAGTCTTTATTTCCTTTTCTAGTAATTGCCTTACTACTCAATATCACCCACATTTCACTTGAACTCAACAATGTTCTGGATGTTGACCAACCTGCTCTGCTCTGCCTACGAATCCAACCTCTTAAGTACCTTTTCGCAACAAAAGGTTTCACTGACAGACAAGATGCCCAACTGTTCAAAATTTAGTGATCCAAAATTTTCCATACAGCATGTAACCAAACAGACCAAATCTGCAGCCACCTAACTCCAACATCGCATCTGCCAACTTCCTAAAACGTGCTTCCTCAACCGATGGTCCTCCTTTTGAACTCTCCCTTAACACCAAACAGTTTGACGTAATCCAATTCGATTAATATATGATGTCAAATGTAATTCTCCAATAAACTTGACTTATTATTTTACTCCATTTATTCACATGTGAAGATTTATTCTGCTTTTCTATTAGCTTTTTGCCACATACTTGTAAGCTTCCTTAGCGTTATATCTTTACCTGTTCTTCGATTAAATTTCATTTTTATCTCACCACGCCAAATTAGTATTTAACCCTTTTTATTATCCAAACATTACTTAATAAAAAATAGGGTTTATTTTAATATTTTAATTACAACAAAATTAGTTCAGCTACATTTTTTTAAAAATTTGTTATTTCTAATAATTAAAAACAAAGTGCTTAACGATATTATTTTACTACTTTTTACACTATCTCCTAATATTTGATTTTTACCTACTATGTATAATAATTTATTTCGATTGAGTATTTGTCATTTCCTTCAAACCTTAATTTTTTTATATATTATATTATTTTTTAATCCAACTGTTTCTCAATTAGCCATATTCCACTCAATTATAAATTCTATTTTCTTTTCTAATTGCATAATAATTATTCACATTCCCAATTCATATTTAAATAGATCTTGATTATGTTCAACTATTGTACTCCCTTAATCCTTTCTAAAATTGATTTTTCTCCATGCCCATCTAGTAAGTTACACTTACTTTGACATATCCATTGCAGGTAAGCTGATTTTACTGTTTGTTTACTGGTTGTCATGACATTGGGGACGTAAGTACCTACTCCCCAAGGGAAGTAAGTAAATTGCGTGTTATTACAGTAATTTTAGTTCTATAAGTGATCTGAACGGGTTTGAACTTAACTGATCCTAACCTATTTGAAATTTAAAAACTTGCCCCAAGGGCCCCCTTGGAGATGAACGGAGCCCCGGGGGCCCCCATGGAGAGGGGCGATGCCCCGAGAGCCCCCTTGGAAAGGGGCGAAGCTTTGACGGCCCCCTTGGAGAGGGGCGGAGCCACGAGTGTCCCCTTGGAGAGGGGCGGAGCCCCAATGGCCCCCTTGGAGAAGAATGGAGCCCCGAGGGCCCCCTTGGAGAGGGACGGAGCCCCGAGGCCTCCTTGGAGGGAGGCGGAGCCTCGAGGGCCTCATTGGGGAGAGGCTGAAGCCCAAGGGCCCCCTTGGAGAGGGCGGTGCCCCGTGGGCTCCCTTAAAGAGGGGCGGAGCCCCGAGGCTCCCTCAGAGAGGAACGGAGCCCCGATGGCCTCCTTGGAGAGGGCCGGAGCCCCGATGGCCCCCTTGGAGAAAGGCGGAGCCCCCAGGGCCCCCTTGGAGAGGGGAGGAGCACCGAGGGACTCCTTCGAGAGGGGCGAAGTCCCGGGGCCCAGCTTAGAGAGGGGCGGAGCCCCGAGGGCCCCCTTCTTTGGTTAGGCGGCGGCAGGGTTGTGTAACAGAACAGAATGGCCCAACGTAATAGACCTAAAGATGGTGGTAAATTGAATAGGATATTTTATTCAAATTTTTGTTGGGCATGGAGAAAAATGTTATAAGCATGCTCGGGAAGTGACTATCTATAACCAGTCTCGAACTTTGCCAGCCCTCGCTCGCTCGGGCTGGCAAACTCGTTCTCGACTGGTAAAAGCTACTTACTTCCCTTGATGCTTAAATAACTATTTATACCCCTGTGTATATCATTACAATACGGATCTTTATCTGCGCCTCAAACACTTACGCTTTGTCTTAGATAAATACGTTTATGGCCAATATCAATAGAATAAATCCGGATGAATTTCTTGGATTGGTTTAACCGTATTGGTGTAATTGGTTTTGCCTGGAACATACGGTGCATTTGCTAGCCATCCGCAGCCTGTAGAGCGGCCGTTTCCATGACCCGCGCACTCCATGGTTTCCACGTCCACCAGCTCAGCACCACGTGCCGTGTGGACCTGAGGTTTTTGTAGTGCTTTAGTTATTGTATTGTATGTTAATCTGAGTTTATTAGTATGATCTTTTTGAATTGCGATAATAGTATTTTGTGTATAACGATATTTGGTGCTTACTTGAGTAATTAAATATTTTATTAATTGGTTTACTTACCCGGTTATTTAGCAGCCACGTTTAGATTGTTTTGATATGTATTGCGGCTGCTTTAGTAATAACATTTTCTTGCACGCGTAACAGCCTAGTGTGTTGACATCAATTTGAGTTTCGCTTTAACTGTCAATTTTGTGCTGCTGTGGCTATGCTACCGCCGACGGGTTTAGTAGTTTAACTAGTAGCCCGTTTATAAATTTATAGTCAAGTTTAGGGTTTAGAATGACCGCAAGTAATGAGGTAATGACTTGGAGCTTCAGAGAATGCCTTATGAATTTATTATAGGTCCTAGCACCCCTGTGAGATCTCATAAACTGCAGGTACCGCGCCTCCTAAATTTTGTTTACAGTAAAGTCAATTTATTAAGCCAACTCTCGGAGTTGAATGTTGGCCTTACTTTATGCTTGCGCTATTCGCACCTCTTGTTTTCCACTCCGCCTAACGGAGTATAGTTGAGTATTTTGATTTTTCTGTGTTTTTGATCTTAGGTTACTTTAGTCATGCCACGCGTTGTGTCGATCGCCGCTTCACGGTGACCGCAGCTGTATTTATGTTGAGACATGCTTCGGCGTTTACTTAATTGGTTTCAGATTTGAGTACTATCTAGGTGATTACGTAAGCATATAGCGCCCTTCTGGCTAGACTTGAATTACCGTTGTTTTATAGGTCAACATGTGATATTTATTGATGTTAACTGTGTATTGATTGTGATATTTACTGGTGTTAATTATGTATTCGGCTGTGATAGATTCATATTGTTGGTAGATTTGTTTTATATGTATGTGTATATTGGTGGTATATGTCTTGTATGAGTTTGTCGTTATTGCACTATAGAACCAATCCTGAATAAATATTGTTACTAGTTTGTTTTACTATTATTTGGTTTGCTGGGTTTATCTCTTATCTTGGGGAGGTCCAACCCAAGAATTTGTCGACGTCGAGGACCTGGCGCCCTCTCCCATAGTTTTGTTGCAGCTTTGCTGGAACCCCGACTCTCGCGACTAGTTAGCCAACCTAGGCCGATATTTACCAGCCGGCAAAATACCAAATATAACTTTCGCCACCAGGTAAGGCCGACCCTTAATCCTTCGTCACATAGGTCATCCGAAAATGAAAGCAACATCAACTTTTGGGGTATGGTGGAAGGCAACAAAAAATGTTTTCGGGTTTTTCTTATAAATAACTGGTTCATAACATTTCATTGTACTAGCGAAACGGAGTGATGCTGAGTGTCGAAGTATTCTTGGAAAGCACCGAAGAGCGCTTTTCTTGGGTGGGGGGTACCGTATATTTTCTCCTATAGAATTCACTTCCTGAAGCTTGCAATGTAGCATGCTGTGAGAATGCTTAATTATTTTCAATTAATATCAAGATATCAAAAGGGTATCTTGTGATAACAAGTGTAAGAGAATAAAGGGTGGCAGTAAATATTAGCAACCAAGAGGTTGTTTACAAGAGTTGAAAAGTTTCTATAATTAAAAGAATCTCAATCAAAATATTCACATTAAAGGTCTAATAATACCTTTAATTGTGAAGATATAATTCAAATTTGATACGTGTTAGTAAGAATAGCCTTCTGCATGATGAAATACTGACCAAAGGGTCAATATTATTCTTCACATAGTGAGTTGGAGATTTATAGAAGCCATTTCAAGTGGTCATTGGTGTACAAGTCATCAGTTTAGTGAGTGTTGGTGTGTGGCATGCTGCAATACCGTTTTAAGAAATTATTAAACGGTCAAGTCTGTCTACAACGAGCTTTTATGGGTCCTCATCATCTCCAAGTAGGTGTTTGACGACTTCGATCAGTGTGAAACTGATATTCGAACCACATCGCAAGTACGAGTTCGGCTGTTGAAGGTTAGTGTATTATAGAACAGTTTGGATACGGCAAATTTAGAATTTAAAACTTGTATTTAGATTTAGAGAATCTTAGAATATTAAGTTTTCTAAATTAATATTGTGATTTGAGTACTCGACGGTTTCGATCTTTATAATTAGAAATTTATCATTTTGGTCTAGTTATTTTAAAAAAGTATTTAACTTCATTTGCTGGAACTTTCATTTAATTAAATAATTTTGACAACTTTAATCTGACTATTAATTTGTAATGTCAATTCAAACGTTTAATACACTATAACAGTTAATTAGATTCAAACTCAAGTACTAAGAGTGTGATTTAAATAATCAAATTAATATCTATTTGGTCATTCTAAGTACAATTTATTAATACAGTTTATATTTGACATTAACTCATTCAGCTGGGAAGTAAAGAGAGTCTCAATTGCTAAATAAGCTGGCTAGCCGAGGTATATTTAAACATGACATAATTTCAAAGTCAATTATGAAAGTATGAGATATGTCAATATATGATTCAGTTGTAAGCAACAAGGTAAGTTAGAATTATATATATTATTATTGATATTACTTCTGTGAATTAAGCAAACAGGGTAAATATCACTAGTTTTTATTATACATAAAAACTCCTACAAAAGGGGTTGTGTAATAAGCTGCAATTTTAGCACCGTCTGTCAATTACTTCAAAAAGTACAATCTACAAGATCTAATAATATTGACGCAAACACAGTTTTATTTGTGTTAACCCCGTAGCAATCAGATCACCGTGTTATAGTTAATCAAAAATGATAAGCTTTCTTAAGCTGTTTAAACGCATCCTTATCAATTTTATGAAACCTTTGTTACGGTTAATTTGCACTTATAGCATGCTTTACTAGAATTAGCTAGATAAGATACTAGATAATTGGTTTGAAAATTCCCTATAGCTTAGGCAACTTTAGTTACACTTAAATTGTAGCTGTCCCTCTTCTTGCAATGTTTTTGGGCATTTCTTTATTAGTCCTGATAATCCTGGAAAAAGTGGATTGATTCTCTGCAGTCATTCGGCCAGGTCTGTCCTAGCTTCGTATGAATAAAGTTGCGCTGAGGTCCGTTGGTCCATTTCAAGCTGTTACATAGCTTGTCCTTTTTTTTTTGTTTGGAGTTACATTAATTGCGTATGAATTCACATTTGCCCTTATTGCTTTTCGCGGATTCTTTGGTTCAACCTCGCCAAGGTATCCTCTGGCCATCTGTCATCTTAGGGTAACTGGCTAACTGCTGCGCATTTTGGCACCGTTACTATAGCTAGGGAGTTCTCTTTTAGAGTGATTCGTACGAGCTACGATATAGCCCTGCTTTCTATGAACCACTGAATACTCGTGCTATTTTACGAGCTATTGTACAGTCAGATTAAGCTTAACTCGAGCTTTTGTCTAGTCAAGATTTATTTGGGTGGAACTCTAGCTCCCCCAAACCTGTCGGACCGCAACGACGTCTTTGGAAGCTTCCCTGGTTCAACTTGCCTCAACGGAGACGTAATCTGCCTCATCGCTGCGCCTGCAGGCATTTCGCCGATAAGGTTAGACCTGGTGGAAACTACATATACATTACGTAGAGCACGCAGCTGCCTTCTGATAGCCACTCACGATCGGGACACTTGGTAGTTTTGTGTCCCTGGGCGCCTCCAGAAGTTAGCTAGCCAACTCTTGGGCTGTACGGTAGTTGCTTTCGCCAGCGAGGTTGCATCTACGTCCTGGTTTCGTCAAAAAACTTTGCCGTTCGCCGAAGGCTGCAGGTTACGTTATTTTTAAATGTATACAGAATCGTACTATTTATTACTATGTATTTGTGAAAAGCTACGTACGATGTTATTTGCATGTATTTCCATCCATGGTTTCATTAACTTTTTTTAACTGCGGTAACTTTTCCCACCTGCTTTATGATATTTGTGAACATTTTTATAAATTTTTCCTTCAGCATTTGGTTTAGTTACCAGATTGACTAAAGTCGGAACCAAATTTTAAAAAAACGGCAATGTTGTTTGTTATGTACAAAATCTAGGCATGCGAAGTACGAGGTACCTTAGACACCAACTACTGTTGACATATGGTCAAAGTAGGGTAACCAGATTTGAACTTCGGAAAAAAAGGACACAAAATAATATTTATTTACGATCGATCAATAATAGGCGTTTTTTAAACCTCATTTTTAGGCGTAAAACTAGTCTCTTTCGCCTTCAGATCAAAAATATTTTTTCGGCCGCTAAATTACGTCAGCGAGCGTAAAATAATTTTATTGTCGATGACATCAGTTTCTCTGGGAAATACGTTTTGTTGTTTCTGGTCCTTCCGCAACCCAATTAACACGGACAGGTCGAGTGTCGTAGACTTAAAACTTCTCGGCGTCGGGCTGGAGCGTAGCTTTGGCGCTGCACATCTTGAGCCGGCCGGCAACGTCGCGCAGGGCGATATGAAGTGACCAAAATGTCGAAGTTTGTTTACGTTTCTTGCTCTATCAAAATATGTGCAAAGAACAGAAGTTACGCATTACCTGGGTTTTTGTAGGAGGTGAATTCGCAAGAGTAAATGGTGGCGGTGCCCTATGGTGTAAATCCGGGCCGCCCGGAATAACGCAAAAGTGAATTCTTACGTTTTTAATTAGTCCGGGAATGACCGGCAAATTTCTTGGGAACGTGAGCTACGGCCGCGGGGATGCTGGTGTACTGCGGAGGACCTTCGAGGGTATACTCCAGGAAGTATCTGTTCTTACGTGAATGATTACAGGTATGTTAATAGATATTAAGGAGCGGGTTAAAGCATCTCAGTGAAATATCTCTAGGCGCTGGTATTTGCGCTTAGGGATTACGCGGTCGGGATTTGCTTTAAGCGGTTAACCCTGCAATACAGTTCAACAAGCAAGCAAGAGTTTTTGCTTCAAGGATTCGATTTCCCGAGAAAGTTCAGCAACCAAGGTAAAATCGAATTCTAGCGGCTTTGCCTTTACGGAAAGTTTGTGGATTCAGAGCTAACAGTTCAGCTTGCCATTTCCCATGAAACCTGGACTGGTAAGGGTTGGAGGTTTGCTCCGCTAGACAGTTCAGCTTGTCAGATCGGAGGACCCAAGTAGGAAAGAATGAAGGTAGTTGAGAAGGATAAACCTCAAGTTTCTCGGACTGGCACTGCAATCTTCTTTTATACCTTTTCTGCCGCGTTATCAGGGTACCTGCTCTAGCTCCCACTGGACAGGGAAACGACGCCGTCGTTCATACTTCGTGACCACGCACCCAGCGGGTAGGATTCCTTATCACCAATTCACGCGTTGAGTTGATACAATGCTTGATTAGGCGATGTACTAAATTTAAATACATTTTATGTATAACTAAAATTTAATGAACAAGCTAGCTTTACATGATATTAAAGCGAAATGATGGCCTTGGCCGAGGAGTACTAGGCATATTAAGAAATTAATTACTATTGTTAATTAAATATACGAACACGAGGTTACTACGTTGAACACACAGCTTAAAGTTAAACAAAGCGAAATTGGAGGTTATATTTTACCAACAAAGATAAAGATTTCCGTATATTTTGCATCTTTCTGTTGAATTCAAATTTTAGCCAATCAGAAAACAGACTGATAGAAAATAGAGATGACTTGAACGTTAGCGAGATTTGACCAAACTACAACAGTGACGTCATTTACTTCATTAAAACAGACTGATCAGTTTAGTTTGTCAAACTAACTAATGGTGTGACTGTGGCTTTAGATTAGATCACCTTTTACCCTCTATGCATCTTTCTGTATAATGCATTGTGCGTGTGTTTGAAACTTGAAACGTTAAAGCACTTTCTCTTTTGTTATTACGGAAAAGTATATTTTCAATACCGTTATCTAAAAGATACATTTAAGCTGGCCCCATGAGCATGTTACTAGATATTGTATTTGTTCTACTTTTGTCTCTGCTGATATTTCCAGTTAATAAAACTACCGGGTGATCTAGCTTGAACAAGCGTCCACGTTCGATTAGTAGAGTTAAGCAACGCTCTTTTTGGTCAGAACTTGGATGAGAGTTTCATAACTGCTTCTCTAGGCGCCTCGTGATGCGGCTGTCACGGAAATAGTTGGTCCCGAATGTCATAATAACATCATGACAGTCGTTAGTGGGGTTGGAAGTCCCCATAAAATGTACAGCGCCGCCTATAATTAGCCTAACGGCTGTTGGCTGAGTACCAAAAATAAAATAAAATAATAATAAAATAAAATAAAATATCCATAATGAGTAAAATAAAAACGTTCATATAAAGTTGAAAATTTATTAGCCTTATTTGTTCTGTACAATTATTTTAATGAGTAGGTATGTCGACTTATACACCAGCAATGCCAGAGATCCAGCTGCGGTAAGAAGCTACGCTGGTGAAGATGTCAGGGCTGCCCTTGGCGCAAGGAATACCCCAGGACACAACACCGACTTGCGAGCTTCCAGAGATGAGTGGGCCGCCAGAGTCACCTTGGCAGGCTCCTTGTCCTACTGCCTGGTATGTGCAGACGTGAGTATTGTACACTGGGTAACCAGGAAGAGCAGCCTGGCACTGAGCCACGCTGATAGCGGTCAAGCCAATGTGCTGCAGGCTGTTGGGGAGAACCGAACCTGGGTAGCCGGTGAGACCCCATCCAGACAGGATGAGGTATGCGCCGGCCGATGGAGCAGAACTGGTAAGGCCGATGTACTTAACCTTGGTGCCGAAGCTGATGGCACCATTAACTCTGAGAAGAGCAATGTCGTTTTGGTTGTTCTGGGGGTTGTAGCTCTGATGGGCGATGGCCTGAGCTACTCCGTAAGCAGTACCTCCAGCGTTAAGAGTATTTGTTCCAACAACGATCATCATACCGCTTGGGGATTGTCTGCAAAGATGAAATTGTTGCAATGAAACCTAATTTTCACAGTAAGAGCAGGTAGGAATAACATATTTCAGTACTAATATCTCTAAATTCAGTATTATGAGTTTTTCAAAAACTGCTCAAAGCAGATAAGAACATTGAGCTTACCCAACGACGCAATGAGCGGCAGTCAAGATCCAATTAGCGCTGATGATGGAACCTCCACAGAAGTGGGAGTTTGAGGTGGATCTCAGTGAAATTTGGTAAGGATAGGCGCCATCGGGTGCATTTGATCCACCCACAATTCGCCCTTCACCGGCGAATCTGGGCAGAGGAGTGGCTGCAAAAATTTATCTTTAAGTTACGATTACAATGAAAGAAGAGAAAAAAATAAAAATCTATCAAACCAAATACTTTGACTTCGTAAAGCTATATTATCAGAGCAAAACAACAGATTTTTTATAGAATTCAACAAGATTATTCAACTTTTAAGTGAGATGTGTCGTTAAAGTTAATAGTAAAAATGTAATTGATAGATTTTAAAGAAAACATTGCAATATCCAAAATCCACAAATTCAATTTACTTACCCCAGGCGGTGGCGAGGATGAGAGTAAGTACTACGAGATACTTAGTCATTTTGAACTGAAGCTACGACGCAGAAGTCTGCTATTTATATGAAATCTACAAATGGTAAAACTGGAAAACACTTAGAATTTTGAGTGGCACTTGCGCAAGTTTGGACTGCCCCTATTGATAACGTGATAATAATTCTAATTGTTTTTTGTTTGATGAAACAGCACTTCTCTAGACTTATCATATCCCATTAGTAGATGATTTGACTGATTATTAGGATATGTGGTACGAATATTATTTTTTCACTCCAACAATAACTACTTTATCTAGAAACTTAAAATAGAAAAATACTAATAAACACTTACATAACGAATTGCTACTAAATTATCTGTTTCTAAAATGTACAAATCTACTGAAAAATAAAGAAATAAAGAGTTGTAATATAACATAAAACTAGGTGGTTTGATATCGAAATAAAAAATGAATTAAAAGTGATGGTTATAAACAACGACAAGAAATAGAAAAAAAAACTCTTACAGATTAGCAAAAAGGCTAACATAAAATTCAGTTAGGTACTGCAGAGATAAATCAGGAAATCTGTTAAGAGACTCAGAGCATATATAACAAATGGAAGTCATACATGAACTTGACACAGCATCGAAAAATCGAGAAGAAGTAATTTACAATCTTATAGTAACAGGAAAGGATGGAGTTACATCTGACACAATTAAATATGGAAGGATTGCACTGCTTAGCAAAATACACAGATTGGTAACAGAAATTTAGCAAAAAAATAATACCAACAGACTGCACACAGGCAAGTATTACAATGATACATAAAAAACTCTACTTGATGTTACTTATAAGATGGAACATTGATTGCAGACCAAATAGTTATAATAAAGCAATTCTATGGCATGCTAACAACGCAATGCACCCTTATATGCAATATTTAGACTTGAAACAAATCTACAATAGTGTTCAAGCTTCTGTTTGCCAATGAAATAGACAATTGGGTGAAATTGTGAGGAAACAAATTAGACCGCAAAACTAGTTCACGATGTGTAACAATTACGCTAGACGTGCGCCACTCTCAGCATTAATGTGGTATCATTAGGTCAAGTTTCAATACACATTATTTACAAGCAAATAGTTTTATGCAAGAGTTGTGTTTTGCACTTATGCAAACAGTAGGTTGTTAGCTCTGTACTTTATTTAATTTTTTAAGATACTTTTAAACTTTGAAGTGTATTCAATTGTGAACAGACAAAGGCTAAAAATGTCTTAATGGGTAGTTAAGCCTGGCTACTCCATTAACATCTTATTCTACAACCCTTCATCGCTTCACCAAGTGTACCCCTTCAATAAAATAACTTGGTCCTATAACTATACAAATTATGTTCCGAAGTACGTCTTGAACGAGTGCAAGAAATAACCTACGAAACTACACAAATCGAAGGCTTGCATAAATTCAAGGAGCATCGCGGACAAACAGAGTGCATAGAAACCAATTGTACAGATTCCTATGAGAATTATACATACGCAGTAAATTAATGCAAGGTGTTAGAATGACATTAAAAAACACAAGCAACAGAGTAGGGGTATGAAGTAAACGTCAGGCAAGTTTGAAGTCCCTAATGGAGATTCTGTTTTACTTTTTAGTTCTAGAGGAAAAGAGAGCAACATATATTTTTGTAGTAGGCACAAACTACCGCGTACAGCTGCAATAAGTAACCCAAACGAGCTAAAAGATAAAGCGGGTAAAAACTTTAGGTAAATGCAAAACCGTCACATGCCAGCAGGAGGTTCACTTGGAATTAACAAAGCTCTGAAAATGGAATGTAAAGAAGGTCCCGAATCCGAGGCAAGTTGAGCATGCCAGCGCATAAAGCACCAGCCTCTACACCGCAAGGTAAATGAGGTTACAGATAATACATACATACAATTGATAAATAATAAGATAACCAGCAGAGGACTCAATATGAAAAAGTTTTAAAAATAAAGTAAATGTTTGTAGTTAAAAATAAACGCAACAATTTCAATTTCATTCAAAATCCAAAAAGTTAAAATATGATAAATTATTTGTAATATACAGCACTAGGCCGTAGTCTTTTAAATAGAGCTTAGATAACAACGCACATTCAAGTTGGACAGATTTATATGCATTCAAATGGCAGAGTAATACAGTGGGGGATAGTGAGTCAAATTACGAATATATACGACGATGCATAAGATACTGTTCGATATATGTCTTCCGATATCTTATGAGCACAGCACACTGGAAAATCCACCTGGAGGTTATGCAGCACATATCTGAAGCGCTGGTAGAGACAAGACACCTGGGGAAGGCACGTAACACACTTCTGAGACAGTTAAATGGTCCGACGAAGGTAAGCAAAACCCAAGAGTACTAGGGCTCATAGCAGCAGGCTACACGAGTATAATTGAACACTCCTGCAATAATAGGTCCCGGGTGGTGTAGCTTGAACAAGCGTCCACGTTCGATCAATAGAGTTAAGCAACGCTCTTTCTGGTCAGAACTTGGATGGGAGTCCCACGGCTGCCACGCAAATAGTTGGTCCCGAATGTTATAATAACATCATGACAGTCGTTAGTGGGGTTGGAAGTCCCCATAAAATGTACACCGACGCCTATAATTGGCCTAACGGCTGTTGGCTGAGTACTAAAATAAATAAATAAATAGTAAACTTGTTAGAGGCAGAAATGTAAAAAGAACGCCGTATTACCTTGTGTAGTCAAAACTGGGTCAAAATCAACGAAATTAGGTTCCTGTGGCTAATTGGACTTCAGTGAACATCTATGTGGACGACAACGAGATGAAAGTAGAAGGTTTTCGCCCTGGCATCGGGGAACGGCAAAGCAGCCACTTGCATCTTATTTCCTCAGCAACCCTCCAAAGAATTCGAATCAAAATTGGGTCAAGCACGCGTCACAGCTGAAGCCACCTATGCGCATATAAATTTTAGCGTAATTTGGACATATAGCTGTAGAATTAATTAATCTGTAAATTTCCAGCGCTTTGTAGGTATTTCACGCGTGTTTTTAATAGGTTGCCACCAAAGATTATTGATTTAGCTATTGTTTTAAAAAACAGTCGACCGATCGCACGATGTCGGTTAGCCAATAAGAGATAGACTGGCGTAGGTAATGGAAGCCAATTAAGCTTTTATTTAAACAATTGATGTGTGTTTTGGGGTGTTGAAGTTTCAGGAGGGTATATACAATTTTTAACGGATTTTAGCGCGTCTTTTATTGTATATTGTCATTGTAAGTGGTCGTTTTGTCTTGAAATGTAAATCAAGTTCTACTTTACTGTCTCTTGGGAGGCCTTATCAGCTTTCAAATAATCTTGAGTTGCAGTTTACGAATTTGTTTTCTTCACTCTCAATTATTTTTCAGGTTGGCACTCGAATCACTTTATTTTGTAGACTCAACTCTCCCAATAAATATACATGAAGATTTTCTTATATGTGCCCACTTACTTGCATTCAGGCAGTAACGTAGACTTGCTTTGTCGTTAAGTCATAATTGGCTGCTATTTACTTCTGGCCGGTTTTACAATGTAAATTTATACCGCGAATAGGATATTCCTGGTATACACTGAAACATCTTGTTCTACAAGAGCAGAATAAATAAGGAATAAGCTATTCTTGGCATAAAATGAGGAATAACTTATCCAGTCGTACACTGCGCTAACTGTGGAGTAAGTGATCAGCTGATGCATGTCCTAACCTCAAATTTTGAAAAGTTTATACGCCTTCAAGCATATCCTGTTTTTAAATTTCCGTGAGCAATATTATTGTCGTTTATGATGGCTAAGTATAATGTGCGTGTATTTGAATCGGATAATGAGGAGATAGTAAATTATATTACAAGACCAAAAAGAACAAAAGTGATTCAATTATTTCCTTGACCTGGACAATAGACAACTTTTTATTTGATTTACGTTACAAACCCAACTGTAAAATTAGAAACGATCGCGTTTATCCTTTATTTGGCATGACGCACTAACTCACCAAGCAAAGTAAGTACATAGTAAAACCACAAAACAAGAGCGAACTGAACTAAGCTGCGAATATGAGTTTATTTCTTTGGTCACCAGGGTCACCAGATCTAAAATTTTAGACTATATGGCATAGTTTAACATTTCAGCACTACCAACGTTGAAGTATTACAGCTGATACTAAGAATAGCTAACCTTGGAATAAAATTACCTGGTAGAAAATTTACAAGTTGTGGCATAAATATATTCTAGTTATAACTATACCCTGGTTAATACTAGCATTATAAAACCGGCCCTTAGTCAACCAGATGTGGAATTAAAGGCTGAATAGCTTCAATGGAGAAGAATCCTATTTCTTTATACAGGTTTAGGTATAAACAAACCAAAACAATTTTATAGTTGGCAATTGTTATATACTGTTTTCTGTTTCTTGACGCAATAAATTAGTGCAGCTTACCTAGCAAGAGCAAAATAACGAATGTCTCAAGCTTCAGCCTCCAAAAGTGTATTTAAAGACTGTTTTTTTGCTTATAATAGTTGACCTAATTGGTAGAACAAGAATGGCCTGATTATTTTTTAAACAATGAGATACGAAACAAAATTTGAAAGGAACTAAAAGCTAATAATTAGAAATATCTAAATTAAATGCTATCTAACTAATAAATTAATTACACCATCAGTTTGCTCGCATAAGGGACGTTTTGACACCTCACTTGGCATAAATCCAAAAATCGTGCAATCAACTCTCTTATATTTAGCACACACTTATAATTAGACCAATTTAAGCTATTGTAATGTTAAATACAGTCTATTTCCTAACTTTATGCAAGTCTATATGAAATTTCCCTTAAAACTGCATGAAATGTAGTGATTTACAAATGCGGCTTAAATGCGTCAAATTACTTATATGTACACATTTTTTCTTTCTTGCAACACATTTAGAACATGAAATGTAATTATAGTCTATTTCAGGTGCTGCGCTGTGGAGATAATGACATACAAAACGGCATGCAAAGCCGGTGCTAAGTTATGGAACTTTAAATACGACTGAAGGACTATACACAAAAATAAAATTGTATCCCATTCCGATGAGATATTGCTGGGAAGTTTTAAATCGTTAACCATGTCATGAACGATATGGTATGTGAACATATATTATTATATTGTAAGGTACCTACCTATTATTAGTGCTAAAAACTAACCACAACTAACGTCTTATAACTGACTTACTCTATGTACAATTATTACTATTACTCATAAATAATGTCTTTATGAACGATTTAACGAAGTCCCATAATCTCATTTATTACTTTCTCTTATTGTCTACTAATTTTCCATTGAAATCTTAATTAAACACATGTGTTTACAACCCATCTTAATTTAGGGTGATTTAAGTACACATTTACTTTGGTAGACCACTTAAAACTGTCCAAATACGGTAAGAAAAAGTTTTCAGAAAAACTAATCCAAGATCGAAAAGTTTTTAATTTATTAAAATAGCCCTAATACTCTAATAGCCAAAGTCTAGAGTTGCCATGAGCTCTTGTGTATCATCATATTATTGATGAGAGCTCTTCGCACATAAAAAATGTGTTTATTTTTCCAGTTCCACACGGAATACGAACTTATCATTAATTTTTTAATATAAAATCAATCTTAACGTGGACATATTGGTCCCTATCCACAGCAATATGTACTTGTACCCCCCAGTAGCAAAATGGGACTTAAACAACGCCATGTATATGGTGAATTGCTGATTTTTTTTTCTCAGCAGTGTAGACCGCAATACATATTTCAGTATTTTTTGCTTAGAGAATAAGTGGTGTAGCTATGCTACTTTTTTTATAATTAATATTTTATTAGCATAATTTTTTAATATTTGTGTTGAGACTAAAACGAATGAAGCAGTTAGAAACGCCGGCACGTTTTACCAAAATACAAAAGTCAAGCATGTTATCTTTGGATAAACATATTAAGTTTGCACACTTGCAGATTATCTATATTTAATATATAAGTGCCACTTATTATATTTGAGGGAATGGTGCATTTTAAACTGTAATTGTAAAAGGTTCAACTTAGAGGTGATTGGACTGCGTAGTTTGTAATTACAACAGACTCAATTTGTAGATATCGAACGTCCTAATTTGGTCTCGCGTCACGCTCGCGCAAATTAATACGACGTTGTTCGGACGCACTAAAAAAAATCCGGAAAGAATTAATGCTCTTATGAGATTATATATGAAAACAAATATCTTTCAGTAGGCAATTATTAAAAAAGGAATATTAAAATTTTTATATTGCACAGCAACTAAAACGCAGTTACTATGCCTCCTTATCATTTGATTGTAATCATATCAGCACAGAATATCTTACAAAATTAAGTAAATGGCAATGAAAATATGTTTAAGTGATACTAATAATGGAGCGAATGTCATGGTATATCTGCATATCTCCAAACAGTTAACTAGACCCATTCAACTTTATATTAAAATGATTAGCATTTCAATGCAACACTTTTAAGGCTCGGCACACTTTTTGGAGCCACCCTGTATATTTAATAAAAGTATTTTAGTAATAGCCGCCACCTTCGTACCTACAAATATTCTGTAACTTTCATACTATCAGAAATATCTTCCTCCCAATCTAATAGTCATCCTCGTAGTATCAACTGTTATTTTTTCTTTTGGTAGTCTCTGAACGTGTCGTAATCATAGTAATGGCTGTGATTTAACTACTTGTGTTATGGTTAGTTCTCCATACATCGTTATAATCCCAATGCAAGAAAATACGCGTCCTACTGTAACGATATAGAATAATAAATTGTTCCTTGCCAAAGGCGCCATGTAACGTTATTAATTTTTGTAATGTAATTCACAATGGTCTCTGACTCGGGCTGTACATACAATAATTACTGTGATCTGGTTCATTTGCTGTAATTACTTTTACTAAGCCTATTCTGCGTGATAGGCTGCAGCTTCTCCAATCTTGTAGCTAGCCCTGGATTTGTAAATTATGCATTCGAGCGGCGGGTGGTCTACAGGGACTTGCTTTTAACAAACTGGCTTTACTATCGACTTAAAACCATACAAAATCCGAAAACAGGCTAGGAAATTATCTCTAGAAACATCTCTAAGCTGTGCGCCTGTGACTTAGGAAGTCGAGGATTTCAGTGCCAGAAAATTATCTCCAGGTACAAACACGATTTTTCAGTATGCCTAAACCCTGGACGTGAAGGTATCAAAGAGAAGATCTACAAGCCCCGTCAACACAATTTTCCATGCGCCAATGACCTAGAGACCCAGGTGTCAGGTAACAGAGGATTATCTCCAGCCAGTCAACACGATGCTTCCGTGCGCCTTATGCTTGGAAGGAAGGGTAGTTCAGGATAGGAGAATTGCTATATGAATTTTTACTAACTTTAGCAGGAAGGGGGTTTCAGGTCAGGTTAAGGCCCTTAGACAGTTTAAATTTTTAGGAAGAAGCGAGGAATAGAACGTTTCTTACATGAACGCAGTTTGCGAAAATTAAACAATCATTCGAGCTCCTCCACGTGCTAGTTACTGGTCTTCTACAGTCCTGGACTGGCGGTTCCTTGCTTACTTTCAACAATAGTGATAACGCCTGATGAAGGCCTCGGACCCTTCAGGGTCTAAGGTAACTCCGGGTTGGAGCTCTGATTCTGGACTCGAGTCTGAAAGTAACGGATTAAGAATGAGGGAATGAATGAGTATGAAGGAGACTGACTGGAAATAGCTTTTTACACATTGCCTATCTAGAGGAACCTAATCGGGGAGGTTTGCAAAGACTCGCGTGTTGCTGGTCCCCACCTAAAGCGGTTGGTGC
This sequence comes from Agriotes lineatus, assembly GCA_940337035.1. Taxonomy (NCBI): domain Eukaryota; kingdom Metazoa; phylum Arthropoda; class Insecta; order Coleoptera; family Elateridae; genus Agriotes; species Agriotes lineatus. The sequence continues at coordinate 39,137,884 of OW679203.1, forward strand.
GATCGGTTCGATCTTGCAACGACCATCTAGTTTTATGTAACCTCATATGGGGCTCATGTGTCTTCGTGTCACCACTGGATGGCTCTTGTGGCAGTGATAGCGCCGAACAAATTGATAACGGTGATTAGTCACTCTACGGGCTTGTATTTTCAGGTTTGGGATTATAACACATAATATTCATATAAAAACATCGATATATTAAACGTACTACTTATTATATTACCCCTGGGAATATCTCATCATGTAACTTTTGTCCTCCGTGTTAAGCACCTTTCTACTGATTTCATTATGCCCTAAGTTTGTATTTTTCGTGTGTTATAAGCCTTATTATTTCTTCTATGGTTGGTATGCTCAATTCTTGTTGTTCTTGTGGTTGTTCATCGTTAGTAATTCATCGAAGTATTCTTTCCATCTATTTATCCTACATGTTTCGCTTCGTATTAACTCTCCTTTTTTATTCTTGCTATATGCAGTTGCTTTGGTATTCTATTTGTTTCTCTTTTATGTCTTGATAGAAGTGTTTTACTTCGTCGTTCTTACGCGTTTCTTCATTTGATTTTTCATTTGTGTGATAAGCCTTTTCATTCCTTCTAGCGTTGGTGTGCTCAATTCTTGTGGCTGTTCGTCGTCAGCAATTCATCGAAGTATTCTTTTCATCTATTTATCCTATCCGCCCTGCTTCCTATTAACTTTTTTTAATTCTTGCAGTATACTATGTTACTCTGGTATTCTATTTCCCTTTTTTTACGTCTTGATGGAAGTGTATTACTTCGTTGTTCTTAAGCGTTTCTTCATTTTTTTCATGTGCATTTTCATTTCTACGCTGACACTTCTTATTTTAAGAGTTCTATTCACGATAACTTGTTTTAAAAAGTCCACTTGAAACAACATACAAAATGATTAAATTTTATTTCATTACTGAAAATATACGCAACTGTATGTTTTAGGATAAGAAGTAAGATATTCAATGGTCTTACAGCCAACTATTACTTGTAAGTCTAAAATGGTTTTTTTCGCGTTTCGCAATATTTTTTCATGCTTTTGCAAATTGCCATTTTTGGTAGATTTCCAAGCTCCTTTCTTAAAAATATAACGGTACTGTATCCTTGGAATTAAGTCACTTTGAGCGCCCATATGTGGGCAGGTTGTCTATATTTATTTTAAACAAGTGTTGGTGTATTTTGAAAATGTACGCATTTAACTTCAGAGTACAGCTCATTTTCCGGTTATTCTCTTTCGAAAATGGCCAATCTTCCTCTTCCCTTCTGAGAGGGTGCTTAAAAAAGTATATCGTCCCTTAAGCTGTTCTAATCCCGTGTGGTGGTTGAAAGCAGACCATACCAATGTTTCTGGTTGGTTATTACCGCTCCTTGACATTATGTGTTGACTTGTAAGGACAATTCTTCGAAATTAGTACGTTCCTGTATTTCCCGCATAAGTCAAGCCCAAATTCAGTCTAGTGTTGAAGCCTCAAACCTTTAGTCCATACGAACTTTATTTCCGCTTATTTCGCTTTGCAGTTCATTTATATTCGTCGAAATTCAATTCTAAATTGAGCGTTGTTCCTGCTTGGGGTGATGTAAGCTGTTCTCGCATGCCAATCTGCTCTTATCGCGTTTTAATGAGTTCTTGACGCCAGTCAGACGGCTGTGATTTACTTGGGATTCCCCTTTATAAGCGAAATTTAGTTTCTTCATGCTGGAACATTTTCCGCAAAACCCTTGAGTGGAACAAGAAACGAGTTAAGTCACGCTTGCGTGGTATCATTATGCGCCCGCATTTTAGGCAAAAGCATGAATCAGTAGCCGGCCCTCGAACCGTTCAGAGGTCATTTTCCGGCGGGGCTAGTCGAAAGTCAGAAACTAGTGAAACGGTATGTTAGCCGTCGTCAAGCCCCTATGTCAGTGACGTGAAATGTTTAGCCAAGAGTTTCTTTTGTATCGTGGAGCTGTTATCTCCGAATTTACGCTGATGGCGGATTATTAAGTGAAAAACCCCGTTTATGTGCTAAATCATTATCGTAGTGGAGTCACGAATTTCTGTACCAAATCTACTTGTCGAAAGGTGCTTCATTCTTCCCGTCCTGGGGATTTAATGTCGTCATACCTGCTGGAATACCGCCCTTATGCAGTTTCCCTGTCGTTCTTTTCGTGGCATTAGCTGATGAGCGACTTGCAGCTTGATGAGAACAACGTAATCAGAACGTCTGAATTTCTTCAACTCAAGGTATTTATCGATTTAATACTGCTTGTAACGCCTAGAAATTTATAGTAGTGTTGGTTTGGCAAATTTTGCCATTGGTTGATTTAAATCGTAAAATGTTGAACAATACCGTCAAGTTTTAACGCCTATATGTGGTTTTGCATTGTAAGTTCAAGTAAACATTGTTGTTGTCACTATTTGAGTGATTGTTGATAATTTTGGTCATGTAACGTAGTTCCTTTATGCAGAATTTAAAGTCATTACTGTTTGAAATGTAGCTATGCCGTTTGATAGTCATTGTACCGCTGTTTAGTTTAAACGTCGCAATTTAACCTAACTAACCCCTTTTGCCTATTATTTTTAACTGTAACCAGTAAACATTTCCATGTTCATTATTATTCACATACTTTATTACTTTAATAGAGTTTATTGTTAATTATCTACGTTTTTCATTCGTGTGTGCATGCCTTTTTGTTTTGTTATGATGTACAGGAATCTAGATGATATAAGCAAGTACAGCTAAAGGTAGTTCGATTCAGCTGTTGTAACCGCCATCTCAAGCTGTGCCAAGGTAGAAGTAGAAAGGTGAATCACTTCCTTCCACGTGATGGCGCATCAATAATTAACAGCTTTTATATCGTTTAATGGAATTGTAGCCCTGATTCAAAGGTCGCAAAAAACCTGCCCTCTCGCTGCGTATCCGGTGAAAGTTCCCAATTGTGTTGTTTACTGTTAATTCGCCCGCAACCTTCAAGGCCTGTCAATATCTAAGGTCTGTAATAGAGACGTTGATTCACATGGTCTAAAATTTCATTTACAGACCATCGTCTATGAATGGCCTTGGCTTTCATTTACACTATTATTGTGTTGCGGACGATATCAGCCTGGATTATTCCAGAACCTTATCTGCAGCCACGTGCCGCCTGCTGAATGGAGCACAGTCTTTGGTGAGTCAATTTCCGGCTTGGTTGGAAATTTCAACGACCGATCGACGCCAACGACCTGTAGTAGGTCAGTTTTTGTTTTATTTCACCTATAAAATTCCTGATCTCGCAATGGAAACCCCCGATGCGCTTACCTGCATTCAGTATCCGCCCATCTTCAGATATCAGGAGCGCAGTAGTAGATGCTCAGCGCGCTTGTTGTAGTTCCAACTAGCCGGAACGCAGGAATTCATGTAAGACATCTTGTGCATTCCAATTTAGAGCGACCAAGAGCGTATAAGTCTTACGTGTTGTTTACTAAATTCAATTTGAAATTTCATAACTTGAAACTATTCATTTGGTGATTACAAACTGCTTTTTATACAACTCATGTCTAATTAAACAATCTCTTTTTGCTTATCGATTTAATTATTTCGTATTTTAGATTTCATAAAACGCTGCTTTAATTGTTAAAATAGTAGACAAATCATTTTTTTGATAGCGCACCTTGACGGCCAGCGAAAACTTGGTTTTATTGTTCGATCATTGCATGTAACTGTAAAAGTGCTTCGTTGTCGAGAGGCCTCTGTGATAAGCGTTGCGCAACGTGATTTACGCCTAATGAGGCTGCAACCCTGTTAGGGTAATTTTACTTTTCAGCGTAATAAATTAAATAAGCGCTTTGAAAGCACACTCGACTAGCTCATTTTGACTCTCTGATCTACAACTCGTAGTCCTACACTCCACAGTGATGGCACAATAAGAAGTGAACCTACCTCTTCTTTTTTCTAACTACGGTAGTTAGACAGTTAGTGTGCAAAACATGAGATATGGTCACATGATCTTCCTGCTATCGTAGACATATTTTTGGTTGGTGTCAAAGACCGGGATCAGGATGTCCTAGATTGTCCAAACATAAATGGAAAACATTAACACTGAAGTAAATTTCTGGCTGGTATAAATAAAAAATAACCATGAAAACATTTTATTGATTAATAATTACAGAACTGTTCACGGAAAATCGCAAGGCCGGAAATAAATTAAAACATAGATGCCGATGTTTCAACTTAAAATTTTCAAATATTCAACATTCTCATTTGTACTATAACTAAACACAATTGCTTATAAATAATTAAAAAATTTGGTGTCTCATACGCATGCCGTTTCTGTCGTGTAAAAAATTAATAAATAAATAAATAGCTTGCTTCATAAGTCCTGTCGAAGAGGGTTTACATGCTCAATACTTCTATTGACATTGCTCAGAAAGAGTATAATTTTGGCATTCACGACGTCATATAAGGGTGTCGATACACTCATAAAAATAGTTCCAAGTTTCGCATTTGTCTCACTAAAAATCTACATCAATATGGAATAACGCGAACATCACTGGCACTTCTACACTTCATAATACTGTTAGCCGCACGGGACAGCCTAAAACGTAACGAACAGGGACGAACCAACAATATTGTTGAGATGCACTCGAAATCAATTTCCTGCCAATATAAATATTGGCGTAAACCGCTCGGAAAATGCAGAGAATTATGGAGAGTGTTTGAATTAAAGCTTATTAATTCTAAGTATAACGAAACCATTAATTTAAGGAAGGTGTAATGTTATCACACCATTGTACTTCAATGTTTGGCCATTTCGTTTGCAAGCACGTCAGCATAGGGTCCGAATCGTTTATAGACTTCAAGTCCGACTCGAGCAGGATTGCCGATCCGAAGTGGTACTGTACCTAAAGCAGAACAAGCATCGTATTGTTTCTGAAGATTCGATAAATTAACCTGCCGACAGTCGACCTTGTTTTGAAAAACATGGTCACTAGTGACCATGTTTTGGAAAACCCGAACCTACCTGCTTGTTGACGTTACTTCGAGCTAAGCCGTTATAGTGGATCAGCTGAAACATGTCGGGAACGGACGACTCCTCCTTGGGGAAGAATTCGTCCATAAATGCATTTAGAAGAATAATACCTAAGTTCTCCGAGTCGAGTTTCTTCGTCATTATATCGACACTGAAACAGAGCAATTTGTACTGTGCAGCAGCAACGATCAACCCCCTACGCACTATTCTTGATCACTAACAAGGGCTAAGGCAGCTAGGACATCTTGAAGACATGAGGTGCTTATGAAGTTATTTCCGTCTGGGTCGAAGCTTTTGAACACTCGCCTCGCCTCCTCGCTTTTGGTTTCTGGGCTTACTAACTTCCTTTCGTCGCTAAAGAGAACTGTAACAGGAGGAGGCGTTGATTTGTGGCTCCTATTTGCATATACAGGGGGAAGTTTGTTTTTGAATTTACTAGATCTAATCATTGTGACAAAACTTGAAAATCAATAATTGCTGCATTAACCCATCTCTAGCGTTCACAGACGAAAAAATCTGGTACTTATATGATAATTTCAAGGGCTACTTCACTTTCATATCGACGGTAAAAAAGTAGATGATTTATTTTTGTATTTCACATCAATCAACTGAGTAGGTCACCGGTCAAGTGTGCTTATCAGAAGGATCTCAATATTTTTGGGTTGGTTGCTAAAGTGTACGGAGTAGTCAACTTGTTCTCATTTTTGTGCGTTTGAGTAACTTTACTATTATCACCAAATGGTCTCTAAGAGGCTTGTTACAGAAACCCATTTTTAATTAAATTAGCCCCGGGAGCAAATGCAATAATCCAGGATTTTAAAATATTAGTAGCACACACTCGTAAATTGTAGATGTTTAAATGGCATTTTTGGTAGCAAAATGTCGTTTGGAATCGAAAACATGTTGCATATTCAACTGTAAAAAATAGAACGGAAAGTTTAAACCACGACCAGATGAGAGCAACATAATATGTGTTGAAAATCGTTGTGTATGCATTAGTGAAATTTAATAAACTGTTGATGTAAGTACAAGCCCTGTCCACATGGTATTTTAATATTTTTGGATCACGTGAGAATAAGTGACACTGTCGGATAAGTCCCTTAATGCAATTGGCATAAATACAATTTAAAAAAACAGAGCTGGGTCTCTACTGAACACGACTCGTTTTAAACCATTAAAGCAGTTTTTTTATTTCGGTTTTTTACTTTTAATTCCAACCTAACCACACATTATTAAATAGTGTCCATTAAAGTAGTCAAACGGCTTCATATTTTAGTTGTCTTCTAACTTTGGCGTAATTACCTAGGAAATTTTGAAATCAAGGTCAAACTTTTTATGTATATTTGGTCACAGAATTCATGTTTTTGCCTAAATCAGTCATTTATCATAGATAAAACCCATTGAAGAGTCTCGTACAACTATAAGTACAGGAAGTTTAATTAGAAACTATTTGCTGTCTTAAACATTTAAAGGGAGAAGACAGAGGAAAACACTTGTTGAGATAACACGAATACTCACAGGTTTAAGTTACGTTTTATCACTAGATCAATCACAAATAATACAGAGATAAGGTTAACAAAGCCGTGTAGAGTAGCATATCAATTTTATTGAGAATTACGATGCCATTGCAAACAAGGACGACTGCGTTATCGTTTGTTTAAAATTGTATTTAATCTATAGCTCGACACATTATATCACACAATTTTGATAACAACAGATTCATTTCAGGTAAAATTTAGCTTCATTTGGCTAAAATACAGTGAATACGATTACAATTTTGGGGTAGAACAACAAACGGTAACGAAAAAGTAGATTAGCAAACGCTGACAGTTCAAAACCTATTTTTGGTAGAAAAACACAAAAATTACGCACAGATGAACAATGTCCAAATGGTTCTTGCAGAAAAGGGCGAAAGAGGTTCTATTACCTGGACCTATGTGCGCAAGGCAATATCAAAATTTATATTTATATAAGAACGAAGTAAAATAGAGCCTTATTCGTGATGAAGAAAGGTTAAGTCCGGCCTCCTACGGGCTCAGAACTCTTCTAAGCAAATAAAGCTCCGTTCAATCCCATGCTATATACAATATTTTATTTATTACACTGACTAACTTTTAGCTAGAACTAATACACATTTAATTTTCAATCAAGGTAAGCATGAGGTTTCCACTTTAATCCCTAGTGTAATTTTATTCTTTAGGGATTATTGCATATAACACAGAATTAAACTAAGTTTTATTCATTCTGGAAATTTAAATTCCTCACCCCATGAGCTCTAGACTTCTGAGCGAATACAGCTCAGTTCAATCGCAAGTTATATATAATATTTTATTTATTACACTAACTTAGCTATAACTTTAATACACTTTAATTTTCAATCAAGGTACGCATGAAGCTTTCACTTTAATCTCCACAGTGCAACTTTAATCTCTAAGGATTAAACAGTTACTTTAGCAACGAATGATTAAAATCATACTTTAGGAGTGTGTGTGACGAAGAAAGGTTAAGTCCTGCATCCTACGGGCTCAGAACTCTTCTGAGCAAATACAACTTAGTTCAATCTCATGTTATATATAATATTTTATTTAATACACTAACTAACCTGTAGCTATAACTTTAATACACTTTAATTTTCAATCAAGGTACAGAAGAGGCTTTCACTTTAATCCCTAGAGTAACTTTATTGTCTAGAGATTAAACAGTTAGTTTAGCAACAACGGATTAAAATCATACGTTAAGCGTGTATAATAAATAAATAAAATAATGTATATAACACAGGATTAAACTAAGCCTTCTTCACTCTGGATATTTAAGTCGTTGTTTATACAAGAAAAAATTAAAATAGAGCCTTATTCACGACCAAGAAAGGTTAAGTCCGGCCTCCTACGGGCTCAGAACTCTTCTAAGCAAATAAAGCTCCGTTCAATCCCATGCTATATACAATATTTTATTTATTACACTGACTAACTTTTAGCTAGAACTTTAATACACATTTAATTTTCAATCAAGGTAAGCATGAGGTTTCCACTTTAATCCCTAGTGTAATTTTATTCTTTAGGGATTATTGCATATAACACAGAATTAAACTAAGTTTTATTCATTCTGGAAATTTAAATTCCTCACCCCATGAGCTCTAGACTTCTGAGCGAATACAGCTCAGTTCAATCGCAAGTTATATATAATATTTTATTTATTACACTAACTTTTAGCTATAACTTTAATACACTTTAATTTTCAATCAAGGTACGCATGAGGCTTTCACTTTAATCTCCACAGTGCAACTTTAATCTCTAAGGATTAAACAGTTACTTTAGCAACGAATGATTAAAATCATACTTTAGGAGTGTGTAAAAATAAATAGAATATTGCATATAACACAGGATTAAACTAAGCTTTATTCACTCTGGAAATTTAAATAATTATTTATATAAGAAGGAATTAAAATAGAGCCTCATTCGTGACGAAGAAAGGTTAAGTCCTGCATCCTACGGGCTCAGAACTCTTCTGAGCAAATACAACTTAGTTCAATCTCATGTTATATATAATATTTTATTTAATACACTAACTAACCTGTAGCTATAACTTTAATACACTTTAATTTTCAATCAAGGTACAGAAGAGGCTTTCACTTTAATCCCTAGAGTAACTTTATTGTCTAGAGATTAAACAGTTAGTTTAGCAACAACGGATTAAAATCATACGTTAAGCGTGTATAATAAATAAATAAAATACTGTATATAACACAGGATTAAACTAAGCCTTCTTCACTCTGGATATTTAAGTCGTTGTTTATACAAGAAAAAATTAAAATAGAGCCTTATTCACGACCAAGAAAGGTTAAGTCCGGCCTCCTACGGGCTCAGAACTCTTCTAAGCAAATAAAGCTCCGTTCAATCCCATGCTATATACAATATTTTATTTATTACACTGACTAACTTTTAGCTAGAACTTTAATACACATTTAATTTTCAATCAAGGTAAGCATGAGGTTTCCACTTTAATCCCTAGTGTAATTTTATTCTTTAGGGATTATTGCATATAACACAGAATTAAACTAAGTTTTATTCATTCTGGAAATTTAAATTCCTCACCCCATGAGCTCTAGACTTCTGAGCGAATACAGCTCAGTTCAATCGCAAGTTATATATAATATTTTATTTATTACACTAACTTTTAGCTATAACTTTAATACACTTTAATTTTCAATCAAGGTACGCATGAGGCTTTCACTTTAATCTCCACAGTGCAACTTTAATCTCTAAGGATTAAACAGTTACTTTAGCAACGAATGATTAAAATCATACTTTAGGAGTGTGTAAAAATAAATAGAATATTGTATATAACACAGGATTAAACTAAGCTTTATTCACTCTGGAAATTTAAATACTTATTTATATAAAAAGAAATTAAAATAGAGCCTTATTCGTGATGAAGAAAGGTTAAGTCCCGCATCGTACGGGCTCAGAACTCTTCTGAGCAAATACAACTTAGTTCAATCACATGGTATATATAATATTTTATTTAATACACAACTAACCTGTAGCTATAACTTTAATATAATTTAATTTTCAATCAAGGTACAGAAGAGACTTTCACTTTAATCCCTAGAGTAACTTTATTGTCTAGAGATTAAACAGTTAGTTTAGCAACAACGGATTAAAATCATACGTCAAGCGTGTATAGTAAATAAATAAAATATTGTATATAACACAGGATTAAACTAAGCTTTCTTCACTCTGGAAATTTAAGTCGTTGTTTATACAAGAAGGAATTAAAATAGAGCCTTATTCACGACCAAGATAGGTTAAGTCCCGCATCCTACAGGCTCAGAACTCTTCTAAGCAAATAAAGCTAAGTTCAATCCCATGTTATATACAATATTTTATTTATTACGCTAACCTTTAGCTATAACTTTAATACATTTTAGTTTCAATGAAGGTACGCATGAGGATTTCACTTTAATCCTTAAGGACTAAACAGTTACTTTAGCAACAAAGGATTAAAATCTCCTTTCAGCGTGCATAATAAATAAATAAAATATTGTATATAACACAGAATTAAACTAAGCTCTATTCACTCTGAAATATTAAATAAGTTATTTATATAAGAAGGAATTAAAATAGAGCATTATTCGTGACAAAGAAATGTTAAGTCCCGCATCCTAAGGGTTGAGAACCTTTCTGAGTAAATAAAGCTCAGTTCAATCCCATGTTATATACAATATTTTATTTATTACACTAACTAACCTTTAGCTATAACTTTAATACACTTTAATTTTCAATCAAGGTACGCACGAGGCTTAAACTTTATTCTCTAGGGATTAAACAGTTAGTTTAGCAACAACGGATTAAAATCATACGTTAAGCGTGTATAATAAATAAATAAAATATTGTATATAACACAGGATTAGACTAAGCTTTCTTCACTCTGGAAATTTAAGTCGTTGTTTACACAAGGAATTAAAATAGAGCCTTATTCACGACCAAGAAAGGTTAAGTCCCGCATCCTACAGGCTCAGAACTCTTCTAAGTAAATAAAGCTCAGTTCAATCCCAAGTTATATACAATATTTTATTTATTACACTAAGCTTTAGCTATAACTTTAATACACTTTAATTTTCAATCAAAGTACGCACCAGGTTTTAACTTTATTCTCTAGCGATTAAACAGTTACTTTAGCAACTAGGGATTAAAATCATACTTCAAGCGTGTGTAATAAATAAATAAAATGTTGTATATAACACAGGATTAAACTAAACTTTATTCACTCTGGAAAGTTAAATAGTTTATTTATACAAAAAGGAACTAAAATAGAGCCTTATTTGTGACAAAGAAAAAGAACTCTTCTGAGATAATAAAGCTCAGTTCAATCCCGTGTTATATACATGTTATATAAATAGTTATTTATATAAGGAATTAAGACAGAGCCTTATTCGCAACAAAAAAAGGTTCAGTTCCGCATCCTAAGGGCTGAGAACTATTCTGAGCAAATAAAGCTCAGTTCAATCCCATGTTATAGGCTATACAATATTTTATTTATTACACTAACTAACCTTCAGCTATAACTTTAATACACTCTAATTTTCAATCAAGGTACGCACGAGGCTTTCACATTAATCCCCAGAGTGTAACTTTATTCTCTAGAGATTAAACAGTTACTTTAGCAAAGAGGAATTAAAGTCATACTTTCAGTGTGTGTAATAAGTAAATAAAATAATGTATATAACACAGGAATAAACTACGCTCTATACACTCTGAAAATTTAAATAGCTATTTATATAAGAAGGAATTAAAATAGAGCATTATTCGTGACAAAGAAAGGTTAAGTCCCGCATCCTAAGGGCTGAGAACTTTTCTGAGCAAATAAAGCTCAGTTCAATCCCATGTTATATACAATATTATATTTATTACACTAACCTTTAGCTATAACTTTAATACACTTTAATTTTCAATCAAGGTACGCACGAGGCTTTCACATTAATCCCCAGAGTGATTAGGGATTAAACAGTTACTTTAGCAAAGAGGAATTAAAGTCATACTTTCAGTGTGTGTAATAATGAAATAAGATAATGTATATAACACAGGATTAAACTAAACTCTATACACTCTGAAAATTTAAATAGCTATTTATATAAGAAGGAATTCAAATAGAGCATTATTCGTGACAAAGAAAGGTTAAGTCCCGCATCCTAAGGGCTAAGAACTTTTCTGAGCAAATAGAGCTAAGTTCAATCCCATGTTATATACAATATTATATTTATTACACTAACCTTTAGCTATAACTTTAATACACTTTAATTTTCAAGCAAGGTACGCACAAGGCTTTCACATTAATCCCCAGAGTGTCACTTTATTCTCTAGGGATTAAACAGTTACTTTAGCAAAGAGGAATTAAAGTCACACTTTCAGTGTGTGTAATAATGAAATAAAATAATGTATATAACACAGGATTAAACTAAGCTCTATACACTCTGAAAATTTAAATAGCTATTTATATAAGAAGGAATTAAAATAGAGCATTATTCGTGACAAAGAAAGATTAAGTCCCGCATCCTAAGGGCTGAGAACTTTTCTGAGCAAATAAAGCTCAGTTCAATCCCATGTTATATACAATATTATATTTATTACACTAACCTTTAGCTATAACTTTAATACACTTTAATTTTCAATCAAGGTACGCACGAGGCTTTCACATTAATCCCCAGAGTGTAACTTTATTCTCTAGAGATTAAACAGTTACTTTAGCAAAGAGGAATTAAAGTCATACTTTCAGTGTGTGTAATAATAAAATAAAATAATGTATATAACACAGGAATAAACTAAGCTCTATACACTCTGAAAATTTAAATAGTTATTTATATAAGAACGAATTAAAATAGAGCATTATTCGTGACAAAGAAAGGTTAAGTCCCGCATCCTAAGGGCTGAGAACTTTTCTGAGCAAATAAAGCTCAGTTCAATCCCATGTTATAGGCTATACAATATTTTATTTATTACACTAACCTTTAGCTATAACTTTAATACACTTTAATTTTCAATCAAGGTACGCACGAGGCTTTCACATTAATCCCCAGAGTGTAACTTTATTCTCTAGGGATTAAACAGTTACTTTAGCAAAGAGGAATTAAAGTCATACTTTCAGTGTGTGTAATAATTAAATAATATAATGTATATAACACAGGATTAAACTAAGCTCTATACACTCTGAAAATTGAAATAGTTATTTATATAAGAAGGAATTAAAATAGAGCATTATTCATGAAAAAGAAAGGTTAAGTCCCGCATCCTAAGGGCTGAGAACTTTTCTGAGCAAATAAAGCTCAGTTCAAGCCCATGTTATATACAATATTTTATTTATTACACTAACCTTTAGCTATAACTTAATACACTTTCATTTTCAATCAAGGTATGCACTAGGCTTTCACTTTAATCCCCAGAGTATAACTTTATACCTGGCCTTTAAGGTAGCCTCAGAGAAATAAATCGCACGGGGTTAAATCTGGAGAACGAGAGAGTCACCAGATGTCACCACACAATGAGATAAAGTGCCCAGGAAAAATTTCTCTCAGAATTTCGAGTGAACGACGAGATTTGTGAGCTGCTGCACCATCTTGTTGAAACCACACATTTTCTTGTCCATGTTTATTAAAAAGACCACCTAATCTAGGCCGGAGAAAGTTCTCGAGCAATGCACATTTCTGACTGGAGGTCACCATTCTCTTCAAAAGAGTACGGACCCCACACACCAAAGAAAAACGGCACATCACACTGTAACTTTAGGGTTTTAGAGTGGTCGTTGGTGAAGTTTCCGACAGTTATTTTACACCCAATAACGAAATGTCCGTAAAGAGCAGACACAAAGTTGTACAGGTTTCCCAATCTCTCTCAGACAGTTCTTGTGCAATTGCGATTTTGTAAGGGTGCGTTTTGAGATCTAGATGTGGAATTCTCCGAACACTTCGATCACATAACTGTAGGGTAGCCGTTTTCCTCTTTGTGGTTTATTCTTTGTTCTATTTCCTTTTCATATTTAGATCTCTTCTCTTTCCAGTAAGTTAATGGTTTGCTTTCGTCTCTTGTCTTTGCATGTCTTACTCTCTTTGGGCATTTCTTGTTTCATTTTTATTTTAAACTTGACGTGGTCTGAGTCTACATCTGCTCCTATAGAGCTTCTTAAGTTTTTTATACCTGTGGCGTGTTTTTCCTAAATTATTACTTGGTCGGTTTGGCCCACTATTCTCCTATCTGAAGTCATCCAGGTTTCCTTATGAATCTCGTTATGTTTGAAACACGTACTAATTATTATAATTTTTCTGCCTACTGCCAGATCAATTTATTTTGTTGCCATTTTTGTTACTTTCTTGCATACCGTGCCACCGTAAAATGGGTTTGTATATCCCCTCCTTTCCTATTTGCACATTGAGATCACTTTTTACTATTTTTATATCATATTTGAGTATTTTCTCGTACTCCTCTTTCTTTTTCTCTTTGTATGCATGTACGTTTAGTATGATTATTTTTCTGCATTTTCCTTTTAATCTTAGATAGCACATTTTATTACTTATTGGTGTAAACTTGGCCACTCCATGTTTTCAACTGTTTTTTAATAATTAAACTAGTCCCTAGCATCCTATTCTAGCCTCCACTGTCGAACAAGGTGTAGTTTCCAAGATTTGTTATTTGCTTTTCCTTCAATTGTCTCTTGTATTCTTGATAAGACTCTTTATTGCTCTTGCTATGTGTAGTATTTCTTCCTTTACTTTGTATTGTGTATTGTCCATTTTTCATGATCTTTTCATTGCCTATTTTGTTTTCAGGGCAATTTCTAGTTACGTTTTTTGCCTTGTGTTCATTCTTGACAGTTTTTTGCAGTTCCCCTTTTGTTTTGATTGCTAACTGGTAATCTTCTAGAGTGCAATGATGCACTTAACTAATGTAAGGCTTTAGTAAAAATATAAATCATAAATAGGGCAGATCACCTATATCTATATATCAAATAGTTTTAATCAAGAATCCTATGTCAATCTCTGGGCTCATTAAAATGATGTTGTAATTACCCGCTAAATAAATGGTTTATTGCTCTTATTTATCTTATTTATTTGCAATTAATTGAATTAAAGCTCCGGTCTAGCATGAATAAAACTCTTATCACAGGGGTAGGTTCAACAACTTATATTACAAATACTTTTGTGTATGACAAATTCACTAGTATGGCAATTGCTTAAATTCGTTTCTGACAACTCTAACCTCAAATTGACTGTAACCACAAAGATGATCTGCACGTATAAAAATTTGCGTAATTGCAACGTAATTGATGTGACGTAATTTCCGGCTAACCTGGTTTTGTTTCAGTGACGCAAACCGACACTCTGATCTGCTTTTGTTCTATTTCCGGCAAAAACGGTCGAAATCTTTGGTCCAAATCGCAAAATGGAAGGACGCCACGTTGATTAAAAATCTCTGAGAAACTTCTGGGAACTGGGGCCTGGTGCTACACCTCGTAGACAGTCCAATCCTTGAAAGTGGTGCTCCGATGCTGGCTCGCACAACGAAGAAACGTCGCAGCAATTACGGACTTGGTGATGGCCTCTTTCTCCAAATTTCTGCAGCCAGGAATTCAGGAAAGTCTGTTCTACACGCTGCACATCAAATTCTTGCTGGCCGATACCTCCAAGTAGTTGAGAATGGGCTCCGAAGTTAATCGCACTTGGAAAAATCTGGCAGCTGGCTAACCCTATTTACTGGGAGCTGTTATCACTAGGGACGTCCTGCCCTATCTAATGCTAACCTTTCTCACTCCAATTATAATTACTGCTACTCATCTCAAGTGTATATATTAGTGTAAAATTATTGACTTTCTTGCAATAAATAAAATATTTAATTCTGTGCTAATTTTGAAATTATTCATTTTTCGTGTTAGTTAAACAACCACTGTGGGCAGTAAAACAATGCAAGAGATAGCTTTTGTTGTGTTGCCCTTCTATCTCGATTCTCTTGCTCTCTGTCTTCCTGCCTTGTACTTTCTGTTCCTCTAGCCTTAAATTGTTTTCTATGAAGTCTCTTTTGTTTCCTGTTATGTTCGTGTGTCACAAACTTGAGTTTTTGTGTGAAGGACTCTGGCTTCACTAGTACCACTTCCAGTCCTCATCTTTTGAATTTAGGGATATGAAATAAAAGGTTAATTGACTAAATAGACCTAGAGAAGGCGAGGCTATTTAAAAACCGAAATGCACTGAACTAGATTACTTTCATCTTGTTAAACTAATTAGTTGGCCATCGGCAATCGTTTAAAGTTGACACCATCATACTACATTGCTGAGATAACCACAAATTCAGATACTGAGCAGCGCTTTTTTTTTGTGAAACTGGTAAACCTCATCAATACACTGAAAGACTATCAATTCACCTGAGATGAAAAAAGGGTAAATTTATGCAGGGTTTACCTCGCAAGCCAAAATATTGGGTGAAGCTAGATTATTAGTACGTGATCAGAAGTGCAACTGTTGCAACTCGGTCATGAAAATTAGGCTTAAAACTACGTGCCGGCTGGAGCAAATTCCTTTAGGCGAGTTGTAAAATTTATGATAGATCCTTGCGAGGTGTCGACCGCTTGCCAAATTTTAGGGTGTAAAACCTACAAGTTTGTAGAATACGTAGAGCTATTATGAATTGTCACGTTCATGTACGTGACACAAGTCCAAAATTAGGAGCTGCTCTGATACTTATTAGAAATTTTGAGAACGCCTACCGAGTTTTCTTGGTCAAATTGGACTTAGAATTTAGTTAGTTAATAAGTAATGGTGTTAAACTTAAGTTGTTCTGTAAATGGCAGAAAATAAATGCAAGTATTTGTACTTAAGTGTCTCATTAATCCCGCAACAGTAGCTTTAGTCTTCGAGTATAAGTATATTTTGACTAAAACGATTGTCAGTTACTTTAGACGAATTCGTGACAGGGTTAATTTGAATAATTAATCAGTGAGGTCCATATTAAGCTTTTTGAAAGACTGAAAATGTACACCTAATTCGTACCCTTCCATGTGCCCTGACTTTACAACTTCTATAAAGAATTAAAAGTATGTAAATTAGCTGTCAGAATTAACTGTCAATTGTTTTAATGTCATAAAGGCGCAGCT
Organism: Agriotes lineatus; assembly: GCA_940337035.1. Lineage (NCBI taxonomy): Eukaryota > Metazoa > Arthropoda > Insecta > Coleoptera > Elateridae > Agriotes > Agriotes lineatus. Next base: position 39,154,509 of record OW679203.1, read on the forward strand.
AACTCTGGTCAATATGTCTTTTAGATAACTATTCAGTATCTGTGTTGTCATAAAATGTGCACGTTGGGTTGCAATCCCAAATAGTACGAGGTGGTTTCAAGCTTCAATTTATTACTACTAACTAAAATGTATTTTTGTATCGTATGGCTTGTGGTAAGAAGCCTGGTTTGAGAGATTTCAGGTTGCGCAAATATCTCTGACGTAACCTAACGATTGTCAACGAAATGACAATCGGGACCGACGGCTTAATGTGCTCTCTGAGGCACGACTGGCTGCCGACCGCCGTGAACGTTGCAATAATACACTTTACACACACCAAATTTACACAACTACTTTAAAACAGTACCTGTTAGATGAGTTTCCGATCCTAACACCCAGACCGGGTGAATAGGATTTTTGTAGAAGGATCCCACGGTGCAATATCGTAAGTGCTCCATTAGGGTTATGAATCCTACTTGGCTCTGTCTATCTAGTCCCTTTAATTCTGCAAGTTTATTATTAGAACAGACTTGGGTGTAAGACGCTGAAATAACACTTACTAAGGCCACCAACATCTTGAAAATTGTCCCAAACGTAGGTGACAGCTTTCCCTGTTACCATTAAATTAATAAGACTTTGACTGCCATAGCCATATGTTTCGTCTATAAGTGGATCACTGGTATCCGATTCGGACTTTACATATTCTAGACCCTAAAAATGTCGTGATAAGTTAATTTCAGTACCGTTTTAAGCTGTAGAATAGTATAGTATAGTATAGTATTAGTGACCATACATAACCTCAACTTTGTTTCTTAGATAGCACTGTATACTGTGAGAGTAAGAAGCCTAAAATTGTTAAAAATATTTTTAAATTCTGATAAATCCTGTCAGCTTGTCCTGTAAACAGGCGAGAATATGTTAAGGGCCTTTTACACGAACGAGAATTTCTAGTAAAGTGACGTTACACGTTTTCTCTGTCTAATATTCATGTGTTGTGGAAAGAGACAAACAATGTCTTACTTGTCCGTTTCTACAAAAAAACTTTTACCGGCAAACTGGAACATGCGCTACTTTCCACAAATTTTCGTTAAAAAAAATTCCAACTTTACGCATGCACATTTTTCACAAGTCCGTAATACCAACCAAGCAGTATTACACGTTTCAATTGTTCTGCTAAAATTAATAGACACTTGTAACTAAACCCTTATTCTGTATTTTACAATACATAAGCTTTCTATTTCTAATGCTTACTGTATTCATTTTATATGAAAAGCACTATGAAAGCCCATATGATAGAACTTTTTTTTTGAGGTTATGTTTCTCTTTCATTTTAAATAGATTGGTGTGACTGTATGACGGACAGCTGCAAATGAATTTTAGTTTCTTATACAAGAAAGATGTCCGTGTACACATTGAATACTTTAAAAATATATGAAATTACATAAATGGTGTATCCACATACTCTTTCGTTGTATAAAAACATAGCTGTAATAAATGTCGCTTCACATTAGTCGTAAAGCTACTTAATGCCATAGATTTTATACGCAGAGGAATGTGATTGTACAGGTTCAAATTGAAAGAATTTTTAGCAGATTTGGTCAGCCTAAATCGCGGATTGCATAAAGTATTATTATTTCTTGTGAAATAATGTGATAATCACGATTAGTGGAGAAAGTATCTATGTTTTTGCGTATTTTACACAGTGTGACATATTGGGATGGTATGTCCTAATTAGATGTTGTAATATGCTAATAATTTAATAAGGGTACCATCCAAATATTTTTGTATAATTGATTAAAAGTGACTTGTAAATTGATAGCTAAAATAAATAGTTGTATGCCCTTTATAATATCTTATTTATCTGCAACTAATCAAATAAAAACCGCTAGCTGAAATTTCGGTAAAGCAAGGCTCGTCTCGGTTAGGTTCCCCCTGAATGCATAATTTATTGAAATTCGTTAACTACGAATCTGGCGAAGCCCTCGGAGACGTCAACTGTGGAAATTTATTTTCATATGAGGGAATTCGAAACCCACACTTCCACTTATAGCCGGGTAAATTGCTAATACACTGGTGTACTTTTTATTATTAAATTCAATTGGTTTCTATTTAAAAAGTTAATTTATTTGAAGGCACAAAAACTAGCTGTCATAAAAAAAATATTCATTTGTCTACCTCCATTAATTTGTTATAAACAAAAGCTAGTTACTTCAAATAAATTGCGGATATTAATTAACATGGTCCAAATACTAACTTTTAACAATAATTCTACTTAAAACTATGATTTTGTACACTAATACTATATCTAAAGTAATTGTTTCCATTTATATTAATTTTGCTTGTCTATTTTTCACTGCACGTCTCTTTAATTTGATCCACATGTCACTGCACTGATTCAAGTATTTAATTCGCGCATATCCTGCACTGAGTTCTTTTGAATTCACTGTTTTCTTTTAACACACATTTTTAAGTTCATATGTGTCTGCTTTTCTGCAATTCCTATAACCCCTGCCTTTTGATTCTTACGGTTTCCTTCAAATGCTTTAATGCCTTCCTTCTGATCTGCCCGTTGCATGTTCTTAAGCTTATCCCTCTTCCAATTACCTTTCTTATAAAACCCTGACTGGATTTCACTATTAAAATATGCCTGATTTCTACGCTTCATTCCCTTGCGTTTGCAATCCATCTTGTAATTATTAAATTTCATTCGGCCTGGCCTTTACATTTAGCACAAACCTAATCAATTAACTGAACTTACATCCAATTTGGATCCCTATGCGAACTGAGCTTTGCTTACTGCGTTCATTAATTAATTATTCTGCAATTACTGGCATCTCATTACAAATGTATTCATTCTGGCAAATTCAAATTTTAGCTTTGCAGTTATATAAAATATCTCACTCTGAGCTTTCATGAAATGTCCATTAATTTGGCAATGCTAACAGAGTTGATTTATATGGCTTAAAACCATAGCAATATATAAATAAATACGGTAGACATGATACCCAGGTTAATGAACAGTGGATGACAATGGTCCCTACTACCAGCATAAGCTAACATTCTAACAGCTTATTTTTGCTGACGAAAGATACGTAAAGCGTGAGAAGAATTCCACCATAAAATCAAAGCATAAGAAATATTTGAGTGAAACAGAGAAAAATACGTTATTCTTAGTAATTCTGATATAGATACTGTTGCAGCAAAAATATAACACTGGAAAGTTTGGCATTAAGATGTTCAACATGGTAAGACCAGTTTAAAGGGTCATCTAACACTACTTCTAGCAATTTTACCGAATCTCCTTTGATGGTATTTGTGCGGTAAAAGGTAAGTTTCTGGATTTTGTCTTGATCGAGATTGAGTTGATTTGTACAAAATCATTTTTGAGCATGATTCTCGCTCTCAATAGAAAGTTACTTTAAGTTCTTTGTCGACGACAAGAGAGTAGTGTCATCAGCAAAAAATAAGCAGTTCCTGAGGGACATATGACGGTATAAATCGTTAATAGACATAATAAATAGAATGGGACCTAATACGAAGCCCTGAGGTACCCCACAAACCAGATGTTTAAGCTCAGAATTAATATTGTTGATATTTACACATTGTTTTCAATTTTCAAGATAAGATTGAAATAGCCCTAGCAAATAATGTTTTATGCCATAAAAAGCTAGTTTACCTGCAAAAATATCATGAGATATGCAGTCAAACGCCTTAGAGAGGCCACACAGCCTGATAGCTGTGTGTTTTCCCTCTTCAAGACCTCCGACTACGTCACCAACCACCTTCAAAACAGCCTTGGTTGTGCTCCTACTGCGACAAAAGCTAAACTGGCACGAATTAAAAACAAAATATTGAATTAGTCTCGACTTTAAAATAATTTACAAAACTTTAGCAAATGTTGAAATTATTGAAACAGGAAGATAATTGTCAGTGTCAGAAGAGTCCCCTTTATTATGAAGGGTGACAAGAAAGAATGTTCCAACTACAGAGGTATCAGTGTACTTGATTCTATGGGAGAATTGTATGGTAAAATAATTAAAGACAGATTCGACAACGAATTTGATGATCACGATTCTATGGGAGAATTGTATGGTAAAATAATTAAAGACAGATTCGACAACGAATTTGATGATCAGGAAGAACAAAGTGAATTTCGAGCAGGCAGCTCTTGCAAAAACAACATCTTTTGCATTAGCCAAATCATGGAGAAAAGAACGGCATAAGGCAGGGAAACACATATCATTTTCATAGACGTGTAAAAACCCTATGACAGCACGCCACTCCTTAAAATCTTGGAAGCATTGAGGAAAAGCCATATACCTGACACCCTGATTGGAGTGATTGAAGCCTTGTACAGGAACATGTCGGCAAAAATTAAAGTTGGAAATAAGTTAACCAATAATTCAGAAAAAAATGTTTTGTATCGCTACCCTACGTTCTCATAAACCCATCGGCGAATTATTATGGCTAGCTTAAGCCATTTATAGCTTGAAAGACAATTAAGGGACCGGAGTTTTCGCGTGTTTCTGTCAGTTGGACCCTGCATAGTGTTATTATCACTTTTTATTCAGTTAGAATATAAAAAGTGTAAAATATTGTTACGTTTTTACGTTTCGGGCTATTTAAAAATTATACGCCGCTTCTTGGACGCATTTATTTACAACGATTTATCTTAACTATTTACAAACACAAGAACTATTAAGGCGGAACACAAATTATTTATAAGTACAGGAACTATTTCTAACACCGAATACACTTATTTATTTATACACTACTTAACATGAATGATTTATATGGTTATATTTATTTGTTATACACGCGTTATTTATATCGCTAGAGTTATGTACACACGGGTCTATTTATATTGCAGCTTAGGCGCTTCGAGTTGGATGAGAACTGTGGTTTTTCCCGCTGCACCGGTTTATATATTGCCGGATAATTCCGGCAACGCTGACGTGTCACGCGTATTAATCACCGAGGCCGCTGACTCATCCGTCGCACCTGGCTCCAAGGTCGTTTCTCGAATATTCGGGCCACTGACTCACGCGTCTGCAACGGCCTGATCGCAAGGTCGTTACAATATGGCGAAGCAGGGTACGAAAAAACACTGTTGCATTTATTTACAACGATTTATCGTAACTATTTACGCGAAATGAAAAGCGGAAAAGCGCCAGGCATAGACGAGATCCCTACTGAATTATTAAAGGCAGACAAAGAGCATACAATTGAGATAATGCACATTCTAATAAACAAAGTGTGGGAAGGCGAAAACATCCCAGATGACTGGGCACAGGGAGTGATAATAAAAGTACCGAAAAGGGGCGACCTAACTCGCTGCGAAAACTTCAGACCCATAATGCTACTATCAACAGCAAGTAAAATAATGACTAAGATGATATCAAAACGTATGAAAGCGGCTATAGATGCTAAACTTAGAGAAAACCAAGCGGGGTTCAGGGAGAGACGTTCATGCATCGACCACATATGTACACTGAGGATTATTCTAGAACAAACATCAGAGAACAACGAGAACATATGGGTAAATTTTATCGACTTTGAAAAAGCGTTCGATTCGGTCTCAAGGGAGATGATGTGGAAGATATTGAAGTACTATGGACTACCGGATAAATTTATAAGAATAATCAAATTACTGTATACAAATTTTGCAGCAAGAGTCGAACATCATGGCAGACTGTCGGAGAAAATTAGCATAAAGACAGGAGTCCGGCAAGGATGCATATTATCTCCAATACTTTTTCTTATTATAGTCGACTGGGTTATGAGACACACAGAAGACAAAAAAAGCGGAATTCACTGGGACATGTTCACTAAAATGGAAGACCTAGAATTTGCAGACGATATCTGCTTACTTACAACAAATGAAAAGGCAATGCAAAAGAAACTCGACAAACTAAAATCTGAAGCGGAAAAGATCGGACTAAAAATAAATGGGAAGAAAACAAAAATACTTACAACAGGAAACCAAGAGGAAACAAATATCACACTCGGTGAACGTAGTATAGAAAAGGTCAACGAATTCTGCTACCTAGGCAGCATGCTGGACGCTAATGGGGGTACACAGAAAGACATAAATAGAAGAATAGCTTCGGCTCAATCTGCATTCAACATGTTAAAGAAAATTTGGAGTACAAAAAACATCAAAACAACAACAAAGCTACGTCTTTTTAATACTAATGTTAAAAGTGTGCTGTTATACGGTGCGGAAACTTGGGCAATTAATAAACAAATGGTGAATAAGTTACAAGTGTTTATAAACAAATGCCTTAGACACATACATCACATATTCTGGCCGGAAAGGATAACAAACCAGCAACTATGGACAATCTCAGAAGAGGAAATGATCGAAACAACAATTAAAAGAAGACGATGGGAATGGATAGGCCATACACTGAGGAAACCAAACAGTAACATTACAAAACAAGCCCTGGATTTTAATACGCAAGGAAAACGAAAGAGAGGTAGACCGAGGGACACATGGAAAAGAACTGTTTTAAAGGACCTACAACTACAGAACATGTCATGGGGACAAGCTAAATTTATAGCACAGGACAAAAATAAATGGAGGAATCTGGTACAAAAAATATCAACAACAACGGACCAAACCAACGATGCGCAGGCCTAGCAACCCTGCCATCCACCTTGCTTTAGAAACGCCCTTGGGCGCCCTTCGCTCCTTAGGAGCTACAGGAAGAAGAAGAAGAAGAAGAAGACACGCGTTATTTATATCGCTAGAGTTATGTACACACGGGTCTATTTATATTGCAGCTTAGGCGCTTCGAGTTGGATGAGAACTGTGGTTTTTCCCGCTGCACCGGTTTATATATTGCCGGATAATTCCGGCAACGCTGACGTGTCACGCGTATTAATCACCGAGGCCGCTGACTCATCCGTCGCACCTGGCTCCAAGGTCGTTTCTCGAATATTCGGGCCACTGACTCACGCGTCTGCAACGGCCTGATCGCAAGGTCGTTACAATATGGCGAAGCAGGGTACGAAAAAACACTGTTGCATTTATTTACAACGATTTATCGTAACTATTTACAAACACAAGAACTATTAAGGCGGAACACAAATTATTTATAACTACAGGAACTATTTCTAACACCGAATACACTTATTTATTTATACACTACTTAACATGAATGATTTATATCGTTATATTTATTTGTTATACACGCGTTATTTATATCGCTAGAGTTATGTACACACGGGTCTATTTATATTGCAGCTTAGGCGCTTCGAGTTGGATGAGAACTGTGGTTTTTCCCGCTGCACCGGTTTATATATTGCCGGATAATTCCCGCAACGCTGACGTGTCACGCGTATTAATCACCGAGGCCGCTGACTCATCCGTCGCACCTGGCTCCAAGGTCGTTTCTCGAATATTCGGGTCACTGACTCACGCGTCTGCAACGCCCTGATCCCAAGGTCGTTACAATATAGTGAAGAAGGGTACGAAAAAACACTGTTACGATGGACGGATGAGTGTGATAGTTTGCCTTCCGGGGAAAGTGACATTTTCTAAGTAGAAAATATTGCTGTGGTTGGTACAGTATGTCGGAATAAGCGAGATATTCCATCAGAGATGAAACCATCGAAAAATCGTGTAGTTTACTCTTTGAAGTTTTGCTTTAGAAATAACGCGACTATGGTAAGTTATGCAGGTAAATAGAACAAATGCGTAACATTACTAAGCACTATGCATCAAGTCACATCTGTCAATGACGGCACTAAGAATAAACCAGAAGTAAATTTATACTATAACCAAACCAAGGGTGGCGTCGATGTTATGGATCAAATGGTATCGACATATACATGTAAGAGGCAATGTTATGAAGAGGAAAACTCAAGCGGATGAAAATGGATATTTATTCACAAAAAGATTTTTTTAGAAAAGACAAATTTATTCGTGAATATGTCGTCCCTGAAATTGTAGATTTAAGATATGACAGAAATATGGGTTACATGCAGCCAGATTATCGTCTAAAGGAAATTGAAAAGCTGGAAATGAAGAAAACTAGGAAGCAGAATGAGAAGAATGTATCGGACCAACAAGTATTGTAATGGCTTAGTAGCTTATGAATGTGTAGATAGAGGAGTTACTGTTACTGAGACGCCCTAACTCAGTATTGCACACAGTACTTGCTCTTGAGTCTATCTTAGAATTGTGCGAGAAGAGGGCTGGCAGTCGTTAGATCGAATGATCAAACCTGAAGGGAGATAGTTTCAAGATATTACAGGCTCTGACGGTCATGTTTCAGTTACATGCTTGGGGGAACATGTTGAAACAACTACTACTATGGTTCGAGCCCTTGGATAAAAAATGTAATTTGCGTTAAATAATTCATAAATATTATATTATGTAACACAACATCAAAATAACAATATACAAATGTAATAGTATACTATTTTATTTGCAACCACTTTATTCTAAACAATAATTGGAAAAATTATTATGATACGGCAGGTTTGGACGCGCATGAATGGATGAACGAGAGTCCCAGTGTCCCTACCTACACAGCGGTCGGGAATGGATCGCGCATGAATGGATGAACGAGATTCCCAGTGTCCCTACCTACACAGCGGTCGGGAATGGATCGCGCATGAATGGATGAACGAGATTTCTTCAAGAGCCATAGGGGCCCTTAAAAAGTTTTTCAGGGGGTTGGATCATTTTATTCGGATTCTCCGAATGTTTCTACGTAAGATAGGTCGGTTTATTAATCTTTTAGTTTTCCATGCCCAAGTTCGAAAACCCCCTTAAGCTCTTATTAACAAGTTTAAAGAACATTTGAGAGATATTAAGAAATTTTTGTACGTCCATCAACCCTGGTTACAGATCAAAATTTCGAAAAAATTGTCGTTACTAACATCAAATGAGTTTCCAATTTCTAGAGTGATTGTTCTATATCCAAAATGAGTGCAGTAATTTTTCAAAATAACTATTAAAACTGCCTATGTTTAATAGTTAATAATTCTTCTCTCACTGTACTATAATTTATATTATTTCTGCGGGACCCCTACAGATATTTAAAATCGCACTCGCGCCTCGAATTATTATTTTTATGGCGTAACTACATCTGGTACAGTGGAATAATTGTGGAGTTTCTTGGTTGCTCTAATACTACACAATGATAGTAATGCACCACTTCACAAGTGCGTATTTTCTGCAAATTTTGAGGTTATCTCTACGGATAATAAAATTTCCTTTCCGAGTCCTAGTAACTAGGCATCCTATCGTTCTTTGATTCATTTTTTATAGTTCTTAGTATCCCTTGCCAATTTTTTCCCGTCTTCCATCTCTTCTTTACTATTTCTTCCAAACAGCTCTCTCATTGTTTTATTTTACATTAGCACATAATCTCATTCTTAATAACTAAATATGAACAGAAGTGCATTCATGCCATCTCCTTGCTTAACTCTTTGCAGTATCTTTATGCAAGCTTTTTACAGCCCCGATCAATTTCGGATTTACTTCGTACGGTAAAGTTACCAATATCGCACAGGTTGCTAAATCGCATTAGTGTTGATTTACAGGAAGTCTATTCGGCCATCTAGCGGTTATTTTGAGAACCAGGCAGTAATTTGATGCTCTGCAGCAAGCTTCATTAGAGATTAGCCACGAGGTAAGTAACAATAGTAAGTAAAGCCACATCTACAATGCCAATACAACACGTATTTTTTATGAGGTTAATGGGCCAAAACAACTTTTTGATTGATATTTGGGGGGTTATAAACGCCTTTTTAACATAAAACGGCAAGCACCAATGCGATTTCAGCAAATACCAATTTATAGTATCGCTCAAATATCCGTAATGATTTATATACTATTTTATTTGTCGGTTTAAACAATTGAAAAGAAGCAATACACTAAATGGAGCCCCCAAGACATGAAAAATGCCATTTACCATGCCCTTGTTTAACTCCTTGCAGTATCTTAAAATCTTTAGACCAGCTCTTTACAGCCCCAATTAATTTCGGATTTACTTCGCACGGTACAGTTACCGATACAGCACAGGCTGCTAAATCGTGTCAGTGTTGATTTACAGAAGCCTGCGGCAAACTTCGTTAGAATTCCGCGAACTGTTATAAAGAACGTTTGAAAAGTTGAGCTGTACTTGCTCTGTAATATTCTGTTACTAGTCATTAGAAATTAGCCACGAAGCCACGAGATAAGTAATAATAATAAGTAACCTCACTTCTACAATGCGAATACAACATGTATTTTATTGGATTAATAGGCCAAAACGTTTTGATTGATAATTGGGGGTTAAAAACGCATTTTTATCGTAAAATGGCAAGTTTCCCCAATTGCATCTATGCGATTTTATAAGTGTGTTGCCCAAATATGCACAATGATTTACCTACTACTTTATTTGTAGATTTAAAAAAACTGTAAAAGGCTTTACCCAGAACTTCCCTCGTCGACATTGTGACTCAAAATAATTTTAAAAATCAAATTAAGTCAGCAGTAAATATATCTTCACGTTTCTAATAAATTAAATAAATTTTCAAATAAAAAAAACGTTACCGGTGATCGAATTTGAACGGCAGCCCCAACGTTTAGTGAGATACCGTAAGAGACTGAGCAATTTCTGCCTGCGCCAAGGACGACCGACCTCTTGAATTTCTACGTCGCAGCTATAATTAGTAACGCGCTAATTTGTGCCTCGTTTTTGTATTGTAAAAAAAATATTCTGTATTTATTGGCTCCCATTTTTGGTAAGAATAAAGCCTGCACTATGTACAAATTATCACTTGTATCTATTACTAAGTTGAATGAAAAATAAACAAAATTTAATTTTTTTAAAGTGCTCACCCTGTATATATTTGTCTGACATTTTTCTGGTTTCATTGCAGGTATATATACAGGGTGAGTTTTTTTTTCATTATCACTATAGGGATCTCGGAAACCGTGAAAGATAGAAGGTTGGTTAAATGGAGAAAGAATTGCAGTTTTATGAGCTTATTCGAGATGTGCTTTTGTTTCTTTGAAAAAATCCAAGGCCTACTAGATACAAGCAAAATATTAAAATTACTTAATTTCTTAGTCGGTCTAGCGCCGTTATTATTGAAAATAGAAAAAAAATAATAAGAATAAAAGTTTTAGTTATTTTTACGGTGTTTATCTTACACTTATTAGTTTTCTTCTAGCTTTCATAGTTTTTGAGTTATAACATTAAGTTACATTTTTTTAAATAGCAATCATAGTTGGCTGAGACATTTCTAAAAAGAGCAAATTTTTCCGCTTACAATGATATATGGGTTGGTATACTTATTTTGAATGTTGAATAGCTAAACGCATTTTTGTAATACCTACTATTAACGATAAATCGTAGTGTGCCATGAAAACAATGAATCAAGAAAATATGATTGTAAATTGTTCTAGTTTACATTGTTTGACAGTTCATTGTGTAGTTTTTGAGTTATAACATTAAGTTACATTTTTTTAAATAGAAATCATAGTTGGCTTAGACATTTCTAAAAAGAGCTCACTTTTCCGCTTAAAATGACATAAGGTTTGTTATACCTATTTTGATAAATAATTATTTTACAATAATTCTTGTAATATGAAAAATAACGAAAACAAAGCGTGCTATGCAAAATAATGATCTAGCATGCTATTTTGGTTAAAACCATTTAATAGTAGTAATCTTAAGTAAAAAAAAGTTTGTTGTACGAAATAAGAAACAAATTTATTCGAATATAATTAGCTACAAAAAAAATTAAAGAATGTATTCATATTATGTATTGTAATTTTTTTAGATACCTATTTACAAAAGGGATGTTTATAGATGCTCGAAATGGCCACCATTATTTTCCACACATAGACGGCATCTTCTTGAAACTGAATTTATGGCTTTTCTTATTTTGCAGCCATCTAAGTTTCTAAAAGCAGTTACAACAGCAGCTCTAAGTTCATCTTTAGTATTGTAAGTACGTTGATAAATTAGATCTTTCAAAACTCCAAACAAAAAAAAATCCAGTACAGGATCTGGAGATCTTGGTGACCAGAGAATAGCTCCCCCTCTTCCTATCCAGGCATTTGGAAACAACTCATCTAAATATTGCCTAACTTGTAATTGGTAATGTGGTGGAGCACCATCATGCTGGAACCATCGTAAATTAGCTCGCGTCTCTAAATCTAATTCATCCAACATGTCCTGGAACTCATTCTGTAGAAAATGGAGATAACGAGCACCAGTTAAAGTATCGTCAAAGATAAAGGGTCCAATAATACGAGAATCAATTATCCCACACCAAACATTAAAGCCAAATTTTACTTGCGGTCTTCTTTCATGTAGTTGATGAGGATTTTCCTGCATCCATATATGCTCATTATGCCGGTTGAACATTCCACAATTTGTAAATCGGGTTTCATCGGTCCATAGGATATGTTTGGGAAATTCATCATTTTGTTGTTCCATGTTAAGAAACCAATTGCTAAAGTTAAGTCTTAGTTGGTAATCGGTAGGATGCAAAGTTTGTCCAACAGATAATTTATAGGGGTGGAATTTATGTTTTTTTAAAATACGCATTACCGTTGTTTGAGATGTATCTGTTTTGGAAGCTATTTGCCGTGTCGAACTAGTAGGATTTTGAGTAACATATGCCAATACATCTATTTGCTTATCTTCGTTGATATTAGCATTTTCCCTTTTTGGTTTCTCAAAAGAGCCATACTCGTTCAAGTTTTGATACAAATTTCGAAAAGTAGCTCTTGATGGTTGACGCCGATTGGCGTACAATTGATTGTATCGTTCAGTAGCGCGTGTACTATTTTTGCGGCAATAAATGTAGCATTCCAGCATATTAAGCTTCTCGCTATTTGAAAAAACCATTTTGAATTACAAAAACTCACACACTACACAATGAACTGTCAAACAATGTAAACTAGAACAATTTACAATCATATTTTCTTGATTCATTGTTTTCATGGCACACTACGATTTATCGTTAATAGTAGGTATTACAAAAATGCGTTTAGCTATTCAACATTCAAAATAAGTATACCAACCCATATATCATTGTAAGCGGAAAAATTTGCTCTTTTTAGAAATGTCTAAGCCAACTATGATTGCTATTTAAAAAAATGTAACTTAATGTTATAACTCAAAAACTATGAAAGCTAGAAGAAAACTAATAAGTGTAAGATAAACACCGTAAAAAAAGCTAAAACTTTTATTCTTATTATTTTTTTCTATTTTCAATAATAACGGCGCTAGACCGACTTTAAGAAATTAAGTAATTTTAATATTTTGCTTGTATCTAGTAGGCCTTGGATTTTTTCAAAGAAACAAAAGCACATCTCGAATAAGCTCATAAAACTGCAATTCTTTCTCCATTTAACCAACCTTCTATCTTTCACGGTTTCCGAGATAATGTGTATGCAAAATATCGTCTTCCTCCCACAAATATTATTTGAGTTATACCGCCAACAGACAGACAGACTGACCGAAAGACCGACTGACCGACAGACAGACAGACAGACAGACGGACAGATCGACAGACAGACGGACAGACAGACTGAACGAAAGACCGACTGACCGACAGACAGACAGACAGACAGACGGACAGATCTACAGACAGACGGACAGATCGACAGACAGACAGACAGACAGACAGACAGACAGACAGACGGACAGATCGACAGACAGACAGACAGACAGACTGACAGACAGACAGACAGACTGGCAGACAGACGGACAGATCGACAGACAGACTGACGGACAGACAGACAGACTGACAGACAGACAGACAGACTGACAGACAGACATACAGACAGACAGACGGACAGACCAACAGACGGACAGACCAACAGACAGACAGACAGACAGACAGACTGACAGACAGACAGACTAACAGACAGACAGACAGATAGACAGATAAACAGACTGACAGACCGACAGACAGACAGACTGACAGACAGACACACAGACTGACAGACAGACAGACAGACTGACAGATGGACAGACAGACAGACTGACAGACAGACAGACTGACAGACTAACAGACAGACAGACTGACAGACAGACAGACTGACAGACAGACCGACAGACAGACAGACAGACAGACAGACAGACCGACAGACAGACAGGCTATACATTTAAGTGTATTGGGATACATATAGGTTGTAGAGTCGGAGACAAACAAAAGAATCTGCTTTTACTAAGAAGGTATTATCTAAACCAATATTGACAATTTCAGCATTAACGTGATGGCGTACTTGGGTGGAACGTAAGTATAATTTGTAAGGTTATGATGAATGTAAAATACCAACGTTTATTTCGTGCTGAACTAGACTGATAGTTTTATTGTAGATTTTAAATACTACATATCCTAAGTTGACTTATTGGGAATTATCTTGTTTGTATATTTTTGAAGAAACCTCCGGGTTCTGCAATTCTTGCAATGCTACGTTGACTGACACAAAAGCAATTGTGAAAGCAAAATGCTACAGAACAAAATTAAAGCACGTAGAACGGATTCATGTAATAATTTTTTGAGAAATAGAATTCAGTCACTTAAAATTATGAACTATGATTCACTCTGGCGACCCTCTGGGGAGTCACTACGGCCCTTTGCTGTTTAATTTATTTATTAATGATATTGTGTTAAAGTTCTATTATTTGTTGATGATCTAAAATTAGGGTTGCCACTTTTTGTATACACCAAAACCGGACATGACTATGTCGTCACATAAACGTAATGTATTGTCGATGCAGTAAGCAGATCAGCCCCAGCTCTCTGACGTTACGGGTTTATGACGTCAGGTAAAGAAAGTCAGTTATGGCTGCCGACGTGAACTATGAGTACAGATCTTAGCAACATGTGTATTGCTATTATCAATAATTGTTGAGCTTTTTTAAGAAACTAGTGCCTTTGTTAGTGTTTGGTAGTGTGCATGTGAGCGATTTACCATAATTACTGCCCAAAAACACGTACATAACGGTTACAGCTGGTTGTGAAATTAGTGCATTGTCACCGCATAGGGATTTGCTAGCAAGGTATGCGAATTACATAGTATTATATGCACTATAACAGAGCTGGTTTTGAAATTTCTTACGGAGGAGGTATTCCATCCCGGTAATTTGGTTTAAAATAAGACGAAATTATTTTTAAAAATTACCGGGACGCAGCAGGAGGGTTAATTAGTTAATTTTCTTGGGTTCTGTTATCGTAACGAGGAAAGAATAGCGAATATTAATTCTAAAACCAAAACTTTGATTAAAATTTATTGCAGTAAAGGAGATAAGGGTACAGGGTTATTCATTATAAATTACCCACCCCTTATCATCGTTATTATTGCCTATAGAAAAAAAAGTTTTAAATAAAAGTTATGTGGTTATAACTGAATTTTGTTAAAATGCTATCAAAAGTACAGTGGCGTGCATAATTAAGGGGATACAAAAAAGTAATCATTTTTTTAAATGGAACACCCTGTATATTATTAAATTTTTGGAATGATCTTTCTTTCCTGATTTCAAAAATATACCATATGTTACCCCTACCTTATACCGTTTTTGAGTTATTAAACGTCGAATATCTTAGTTAAAGTAGTTAACATTATTAAATATAACAAAGTTTTATTTAGTAAATTTAAATATAAATAAACAATAACTCATTTAGATTATTTCATTAAAGAAATTTCACTTATCAAACAAAATAGTTGTCATTTTCATAGCTTACTTTAATAATGTTAATGATATTCGACGTTTAATAACTCAAAAACGGTATAAGGTAGGGGTAACATATGGTATATTTTTGAAATCAGGAAAGAAAGATCATTCCAAAAATTTAATAATATACAGGGTGTTCCATTTAAAAATATATATTACTTTTTTGTATCCCCTTAATTATGCACGCCACTGTACTTTTGATAGCATTTTAACAAAATTCAGTTATAACCACATAACTTTTATTTAAAACTTTTTTTTTCTATAGGCAATAATAACGATGATAAGGGGTGGGTAATTTATAATGAATAACCCTGTACATTAACAAATAAATTAAAATCAAATTTAGAGTTTTATATTTTATAGAGTAAAATTCAAATTTATTTAATTAAATCATAAAAATAAGTTGTCAGTAGCAGTTACAGTGTTGGAATAGGAGGAAAAATCATAATTTATTAATTTTATTCTACATCAGTATTATTATTATTACTTAAATCGTGAGTAAAACTCTTTTGTTGTGAATATGACACATTCACGAAATTCTGTGAAAAAATGAATGCATAATCGACACTGACAACTTGTTATTATGACATTTCACCATGAAATTTGAATTTTACTATACCTAAGGTGTGTTTGTTAAGTACATCGCAGAGCCGAGCCTGAACGGACCGAGTTTTAGTCACGTGACTAGTGAGCATCGAACATAGGAAAGTATTTACTGAACGCTCAACTGTCACCTGTCACAAAATGTGCAAATGTCAAATTAAAACGTAAATTTCTCCAGCCTCTTTCACTTTCCGTGTCGAGGACCATTCATATACAAATATTAAATAACGCCGCCGTTCATTTGTCACTGTTGTTACTTGTCATGTGCTGATTCTCTGTTTACTCGAGCAAATCGAGGAACATCGAAGCGCTCGCATTGGTACTTACCGAACGCCGACAGAGATCTCCCCGCTCGGCTCGTTGCGTATTTAAGATTTCGAGGAAACAGACCGTCAGAAGTACCTTTCTGAACGGAGTGCTAGTGTGAAGTGACCCATTTAATTTTGAAATTAACATGGTACTATCTAAAGTTTTGTATTCAAAATTTCGGTTTTTGCATTGAAACTTCCGTTTTCCATTATAAAAAAAGTGAATACGAGTTCATTCGAGTATGGTAACTCCGTTTCGAATGGACTCCCTTAGATTTTAAGTTATAAATGCAAGTAAACCCTGTGTAGCTATACGATGTAACGCTAAATTCTACAGACGGGCTACCTTTCTGTACTGACGTCATGCCGAAGAGCTGCGGCCTTATTCTTTACGCGGTTTTGGCTATACATGCACTGGATTGCTCAAACACGACCATTGCCATTCGCGTCTATTCTTTCTTTGTAGAAGAGTACAACGTGGTATAACACTACACGGTACTTTCATTTTCATTTCGCATCTGGTTTGGGATAAACACCGAACACCGGACAAGTGGCAATCCTACCTAAAGTTATATTAGTGCAATTTTACTGCTCCAAACAAATGGAAATGTAATAGGACTCTCACACATACAGCAGCGCTCAAGAAAAAAAGTTGTAAATTATGGTTTACCTAAAAACCTACCTTTGTTGCTATCACAGAATATAAAAACAGTAGAACACCATACTGAGCCTTAAGTGAATTAATATTTTCTCTATAATACTTTTCTACGTCTGCTATTAATGGATATATGTGGACCATTAAATTATCGTGGAACATTTTGGCGTCCGCATCTACTATATCATTAAAAGCAGCTAAGTCACCCTCAGTTAGTTCAGATTTGGAATTATCACCGTTTATAACCGAGGAACAACCACTATCTGTGTCCGCATTGTTTTTCAAATAAATAATGTGGTACTTCCCGGCACTGCATTGCTGCAAGATCTCACAGAGAGCTTGAACCAGCACGGCTTGCTGATCGTCTTCCGTTACCTGCAAAAGCACACATTATATCCACATTTCACACTAACAAAAGCACATACGGAGTATCTAAACGACAGCCCGTTAAAGTCCGACAGGAACTTCTTTAGTATGAAAGCCTGAATAGGAGCAATTATTGCACATGGTCCCCCCTCGGCTTGCTCTAGCGCACTCTGCTCGTTTGTACTGAAGTAGAACCCTGCAACAGAATTCACGTAAACAGTCGCACCAGACGCTCCTGCAGCAATGCCCTACCCTGAGACCACCTTTTAAATATCTCCTGCTTAATGTCAGGCCCCCACAACAGATGCCTTATGCCGAGCAGCTCCTGCTGTAAGGCCTGGGCGACGTTGTCTTCCATGCTAAAATTAAATCGGAACTTAAAGTAAAACCCAAACTTTGTGGTACTCCGCACTGTTTATTTTTTAGGTTAAGCCATTTGACGTATTATGAAACCAGGCGCTGCCAACTGCGAGAAGTAAAAATCCCTAGATTCGGGAGCATAATTTGAAAAGACAACTTTTCGCAAAATTCGCCGGCAAAGTTTAATTTCTCTCCTGGTGGACTTGAAATTTACACAAGGATGGGGAGCTTTGCCTAAATGGACTTGTTTGTAAACCCAATAAAGGGCTTAGCGGCGGATAAGAGGCGCAATAGCAATTATTACATTAAAAAAATAGAAATGCACCGCTAATGCCGGTTTTGCGTCCAGCAAATTGGACATGAAAAGCTCTCTCGGTGCGCCTACGAAAATGCACCTCATTCCAGGCCGTTTAATTCGGGACTACGTTTTCACAAGGACCATAGACAAAGTATTCCAGTTCCGTTTTAGCGAGCAGACGGTCCCATTTTCGAAACGGCGCACAAGGGAAGTTTCCTTGCAAAAAAATACGGCCGGGTGAGTTTTTGGCATTGTTGGGGGCTGGCTTTGTCATTTCCTCGGGCTGTGGAGGCCTAAAGCGAATTAAATCTAAAAATAATGAGTGCAAACGAAAATGGTAACGTATCGATCGGCAAAATCTGCTATATTTAGGACCTTTGCTTAGCGCCTGTGGTACCAAACAGTTCGGACCGTCCGCTGCGCGTCGCCGTTCCGGGCGCGATGAATGATAACGTGGAAATCATCCGTTCGAATAAGGGAGGCATGAAAATTATCCACCGGGGGTACATGTACACCGTCCACAAAAAACGACAAGGTGGAGGGATTCGCTGGCGCTGCACGCAACGAAGTTTACATTGCAAAGTAAGTTACTTTAAAAAGGCTCCTTTTAATAGCACCACGTCCCCACAGCTTGTCATTTGTTTATACGTTATAACCAAGGTCATTATAAGCAAATTTAAAGTGCACCCCGAAATTGCGTTTATTCCATTACATAATTGATTTTAGGGCAGTATTTCGACGGGAAATGGGCCCCCCAGCGTGAACATGCCCCACAACCACATCCCCGACCCCCATTCGGTAGCTCTGGCCCGCTGCAGGCAACTGGAGGAGTTCCCGGATATTGCGTCTTTGCTTGAGACGGAGTACGACGAGATTAAAGGTAATTGTGCGTTTTAAATGCCGGGAAAACTTTTTGGAACGGCTGATGTGGGGGATATAAGCTGGAAACAGTGTTGCCGTACGCACGGTAATTATCGTACTGTATCAAATTTGACCAAATATGCGGTGCACCGTTGAAATCTTTCTTATCATACATAAAAATGCACATATGCAAGGGCATATGCGGCCCCGTAAATTTATCACAAAGCTGCTCTTTCACTACAGAACTATTTTCAGGTTTGAGTATTTTGTAAATAATCGCATTTTTGCGGTAATATACAGGGTGTTTCTTAAGTACGTGTAGAAAACTGACTGGCATGTTCCTTGGCTTATTCTAAAACAAGAAGTTCTGATCAACCGATCAACTTGTTCTCAACTGGAGAAAAAATCGTAATTTATTTCAATTTATCAAAACGCGTTGGAATGTTAATTAAAAATTTGTTGTGTGTACATACGTGCACACCAGTGGCGTGCGTATGCGCGCCCTTTACACGACTGAATAAAAATAAGGAGACGCCACTGATTTTTAAAAATTTTTCTAAGGTTTTTGAATTCCTTGATTGAAACTCGACATTTTTCTTAAACTGCGCCGTTTTTTTTTTGTAAAAATTAGAAAAGTGTAAACAAGTTCTGCCATTTTTTTTATTATACCAGGAGTTTTTGATCGTGTACGTAATTCAATAAGACGTGCATCATGTCGAAAGGTGGTTATTTCCAACAATTTCTTTGATTTACGTATTTTCCGAAAACTTGGTTTTCTCTTAATTTGATATATTGATGTTTCAATAAACAAATAAATTTGGCAGTACCTGGTTTCATTTTTCTAATTTTTACAAAAAAGCAAGGAATTCAACAAACTGAAAAATCAGTAGCGTCTTCTTTTTCTTATTCAGTCGTACAAAGTGGGCGCATACGCACGCCACTGGTGATTTGAAAGATGGTTTACCGACACAAAAAAAATGTGTTGGCGCCGTATGTACAGGGTGTCCCATTTTCGATTATATTACGGGGTATCTCACTTACGAGTAAAGATAGAGAGTTGAGGTTTTCGCAGTACTTTGCTACTTTTTTGTGCAAAGAAAGATTATATAAACAAACTTTTCATAGCCCGCTTCGTTTCTGAGATACAGGGCGAAATTGAAAATATTGCATTTTGGGACCCCCCTCGTATCTCCGTTATCCTTCAACGTATCGCAAAGTTAAAAACTGGCTCTTATACAGTTTTTTACGTAGAATCCAGTGGCGTAGTCAGATTTTTGCTGTGAGCTGTCAAGTTTTGTAAAGCTTATAAAATTGCCAATAAAACGAAAGTAAAATTGACAGCTCACAGCAAAAATCTGACTATGCCACTGAATTCTACGTAAAAAACTGTATAAGAGCCAGTTTTTAGCTTTGCGATATGTTAACGGATAACGGAGATACGACGGGGGTCCAAAAATGCAATTTTCAGTTTCGCCCTGTATCTTAGAAACGAAGCGGGCTATGAAAATTTTGTTTATACCGCATCTTTCTTTTCACGAAAAAGTAGCACAGTATTGCGAAAACCGCAACTCTCTATCTTTACTCGTAAGTGAGATACCCCGTAATATCATCAAGTTTGTGATTAATATTCCAGTACGTTTTCAAAAGTTAACAAAACCAACAAGTTTTTCTCTCCAATTTAACACCCTGTATTTCGACAACGAAAATTTGGCGGACTCATGTTAATAGGAACTTTTTGTCTTAGAATAAGCTAAGGAACATGCCAGTCAATTTTCTACACGTAATTAGGAAACACCCTGTATAAAAAATATACAGGGTGAAGCAACACGTAAGATATTTGTATATATTTTTGATGCCATACATTATAGCAAAGGAAGTTCATTACAAAACGTTAATGCGACCAAATTCTTTACCGTTCTGTGCAATCAATTGTTTTTTTCCACGGCACATTATTTTTGCAACGCCGCAATCTTGTATTTTTTAATAACACGGGTAAATACAAGTGTTTTCGTCAATTCGCATTCCCTTTTTATTTCTCTTTACAAATTTACAAAAAAATCATAGTTGATGGGGAATTTTCTCAGTAAAATTTAAAAACTCAATGTAAATACAGAATTTTTTTCCAAATTATTTGTACAGAAATCAAAGCTGTGATTTTTTAATACATTCATAAAGAGAATGACTTTGTTTTGCTGCTTGTAAATATTACTACGGCTTCTCTGTTACCTACCTACACTTACTGAATTATTACTTTAATTTGCCCTGGGTTCGCTAGCTGATTCAGTTGTTATGCTTATGAGACTCTCTTTTTGGCTCCCAGTGCAGCTAAGGGAAAGCTAATGTTATTCGAGACCAACTCGTATACACCTGAAATGTTGTACTCACCAACGTACATATGAATGGCAATAAAAATCCCGACAATTTACATTTAATACATATAATCTGTAAATAATCAGGAACACACAAAGAAAAGATACATAAAAACAAATACACAACATAGGTATAAGCTACGCAACATAGAGTACCTTATAATAAACCGCAAACGTTTGATAACGTTGACAAAGTTAATTTAACACACCCCGAAACAGTTGATACTCGACGTTGTCTATTCTTGTTTTACCGCGGGCGCGTGATGATTCACGCTTCGAAATGCACACGCCGCAAATTAACGTGCCGTCGTACGGTGATTTCCTCTTATCAATCCGTGACAACACATTCGCTGTAGTAATTTTATTGTTATGGTATAGTTCACTCACTTAATTTTTTGTAGTCTATACTTTTTTAAACCCTTTTTTAACGGGTGACCATAAATGGTTGATTTTTTCTTAAGTTGGCGCTGTTTATGTTGGTGGCACCAAAACTGACGCAGAACCTAACCTGCTAACCTCGAATTTGACATAGACTTACAGTGTTATTTTTATTTCTTATTTGTATGCATCCAGAAATCTTGTTTTTGTGATTGTTTTTCATATTATGTATGCTCTTTTCTTTTCTTCACTTCACAGTTTTATTTCTGATTTAAACCACAGTGTCGTGTACTGTATTATTTTGCGTGTTTCCCTCTTTCTGCACACTTTTTCAGCGGATTTTTGTATGTTTTTTAAATTTGCTTCAAGCTTGTTCTACATTGTTTTTATCTGTTATCTTGTTACTTTTATTATCGCTTTTCGTAGTCTTCTTGCATATAAGATTTTTGTAGTGTCTTCTCCCAGACATTCAGTGTTTCAGTTTAATTTTGTCTCTATTGTTTCTTATTTATTTTTATGAGTTAATATTAGCCTTAATTTACAGTTGGGCAGTTTGTGAGCACTTCCCACGTTTGCAAAGTTTAGAGTTCTCGACTATTTTCCCACGTATATTTAAATTTCCGTGGATGCTCGTCGTAAGTGTTGTTTATATTCTGAGGCTATTTTCTGAAGAAAAGTTTACTAGCAGTTTGCCATTATTATTGATAACGTTCTTATTGTATCTCTGCTTAATTCCGGGTATTATTCTATGCCCTACACGTGAATTTAAATTGCCTAATATTCTAATGTAATTTTCTAGGGATAGGTTGAAATGCGGCTTTTTACTTAGCCCTACACTCTACTATACTACTAATTTATATTGTCCCGGGTTCGCTAGATTAATCAGTTGTAGAGATATAAGACTCTATTAACATCGTCAGTGCGGCTAAAGGAAAGCTAATATTGTTTTAGAGTTACTCGTTGTCACCTGGAATGCTGAAATTATGCATGCAAACACTACCAGTAATAAAAACCCAACAATTTACATAAAAAGATATATAATTTGTAAGAAAAACACACATACAAGAAAATACATGTACAAAAAGCAACAAGAATGAATGGCGTCCAAACATACAGTGAAGCGACAGCTGTTTCTACTCGCGTTATTGCATAAAAATACATGTAAGGCTACGCAATACTCATATAAAAAGACTCTACGCTACATGCATGAAAACACCTTAAATAGTGCGTTAATGTTAAACTGTAGACGCAAAGTCAAACATCGATAGCACGAAATATATTTGAATTCCGCGCACAAATGAACTAGGCGAAGCTGTCCATTCTTGAAATGCGCTTGTTGCTATTCTGGAATTCAGCGAACGCATACGTTATACGCATGCAAAGCATGCGTAACTCAGTGGAGGCGCCAAGCGCCGCGTCCAATTCAAGCCAACGCGCTGCATTAGCGAATGACGAAATAACTTCGTACTGGTTGTAGGTAAACCCCATTATCTTAGGCACGAAATCCTTTATTGAATCGGTTGCCCAAGATGTCGCAATAATATCTCACTTCGTATTGCGATTCTAAATAGAAACTAACCTTGCATTCGATTGCTCCCCAGAACGGCGCTTCTAGGGTGTTAAAACAACGGCTTCCTTCTATGGCAAATGTAGCAACGTTTGGTGATGCGGCCCAAGTAGTTTGATGCCTTCGTAGTCTGTGTTCCCACTCAGGAACGTCTTTGTGTCGGCGGCGAATAATGCAAGCCAACAACTCACTATTCGGGGCACTTCTGGTGCCGTTATTAGCACTTTCGTACCTTGGTTAATTG
Organism: Agriotes lineatus; assembly: GCA_940337035.1. NCBI lineage: Eukaryota > Metazoa > Arthropoda > Insecta > Coleoptera > Elateridae > Agriotes > Agriotes lineatus. The sequence continues at coordinate 39,178,198 of OW679203.1, forward strand.
GCACGCACATTTATGAGTCGCCTGACTGCTTGCGACTGACTTTGCGGTAAAAAAACTCCACATAGTTGCCGTGCTATTTTTAACTCCGCTGCCTGGAATTGGCTGCATTCACACATTCACTCCCGCACTTCTGATACACTTATAGTGCGTAGCCACTTATAGAGCGTAACTACTTATACTGTGTAACTATTTAATTAATACATAATGAGAAATATAAGGAACACGGTTAAGCTTTATTGCTAACAGGATGTAATAAAAAGATATGAAATGCCTATATAGAGGTCACACGAATTGGTCCGTTACAGGTTATATCATCTACCTACATATAGAATTGGATCATATTTGTCTAGCAATACGACCATTTTCAAAAATGTGCCATGGTCCAAATCTGAGTTTCTTAGTAAATGTGCTGCCATATTTTCTTTTCCTCTGTAGCTTACTGCATATTTTCCTATTAATTTTATTGTATCAATAATTCTGTTTAGTATTTCTTCGTCTCTCAATTTGTTTCTCCCTATTTTCTGAGTAATCGAATAAAACTAGCTTTTCAACTATTTTCCCTTCCATAGCCATTATATATATGTTGGTGGCTCTCTAAGTCTATGTCAAATTCGAGGTTAGTAGGTTAGGTGTTGTTTGTGTCAAACCTGACGGAAAACCTAACCTGATAACAGGGCTTTCTGTTTAATTTTATTTGCAAAATTTTGAATGCGCGCTATGCGGTATATCGGAGACATTAAAATTGAACATGGTGAATAATTTCATACACTTACTTGCTCGGATTTCCATAGTTTCTCTCTGTTTATTCGTGGCTTATCGGCGACACCTTTTGCGTTACATTGATTTTCCATGATTTTATGTAATAAATTAATAACCTTACGGCAGGCCAAAGACACAATAATGTAACGATCTTAACGCCGAGCCATTGCAAACATATGACTCACAGCCTCCCAGACTTCGAGAAACAACCTTGGAGCCAGGTGCAACGGGTGAAGTCAGCGGCCTTGGTGACTAATACGCGATGCGTCATGCGCCTAACGGAACAAGCGAGCGAAGTCTCGATTGTTCTAGAATGACTCATTCGTGAGATATAAATACTCGCGAGCGGGAATAACAGACAGTTCGAATTCGGCTTGAAATGGTAAAGCTGCTACATAAATAAACGCGTGTATAAAATAAATAGCCACATAAATAATTGATGTTTAATCCAGTGTAAATAAATAGAGTGTATTTGTCATTAGAAATAGTTCAGTTAGTTAAGTAGTTTGTGTTCTGCCTTGATAATTCTTGTGTTTCTAAATAGTTAAGATAAATCGTAATTAATCGTATTAAATAAATGTTTTATACAAGAAGCGTCGTATAATTTTTAAATAGCCCGAAACGTAAAACCGTAACAATAAGAAAATACAAAATAGACTTACAGTTTTCACTTACAAGTAATCGCCAGCTTTTGCTATAATACTACCGAAAGTAAATCTGCATCCTCAAATTAGCTGCGACAGTACCATAAGATGTTAATAGCAAATACTGCTATTTCAGAAATGAAGCTCGAGACATATCGGCAATAGGTGATTCTTTCACCGGTGCTTTAAATAAAAAGCAATTCATTGTTTATTTTAGTACATATCTACCTATGTCTTTATTGCCGGAAATGTGTAAATGATTTCTGATGATGTGTCAGTGTTGCTGAAAATATATTCTTATGTTAAATGTAACTGTTTTAAAGATGTAAATAATAAAGTGGTTTTATTTTAACGTTGAATAATATCTCTCGTAGACAAAAACAACGTTATACCGGGTGCTGACTTGCGCGACGCACCATAGGAATTTGCATAGTAAATTCTTCATGTTCAATTATTTGCTCCCCTAATTATTTTAGAGCTAAAGTGTAAATACATTTTTTGTAGAGTAAAAAATACTGCATCCATTTATACTATTGCTAACAATTTTTCATTTTCCAGAACCGAAGAAATGCAAAAAATCAAACTAGCATTTTTACAAAAATCAGTGATGCCATGGAATTATTGAAACAAACCAATGCCAACACAAGTACGTGCGGGGCGATCATCCAGTCACTGCCGTCAAAATATTGAACGTATTGTCGTTTTTCTCGTTTTGGTGTAAGTTCTGAACCTCATTATTGCATCTAAAATTATTTAATAGCCTGCCTGTAGTTTTAAACTTAAAATTAATTAGTCTATTAATGGTTGTACTGTTTGGAATTTGCCGATACGGATATTTTACAATAAACAAGGAGCTTACTTAACGAACGTCCACCATACTCGTAAAATCATTTTTGTTATGGAGAAGGTGTATGTACCTTAGAGACATTAAGCAGAACATAATTAATAATTAATTATTATAAACGTCAAGCATCAATGACAAACAAACAAACAGCACATATTGTCGCGCCGCACGCATTTGAGTTGGCATTGGCTTGTTTCAATAATTCCATGGCATCACTGATTTTTGTGAAAATGCTAGTTTGTTTTTTGCATTCCTACGGTTCCGGAAAATGAAAAATTCTTAGCAACAGTATGAATGGATGCAGTATTTTTTTCTCTACAAAAAATGTATTTACACTTTAACTCTAAAATAATTAGGGGAGCAAATAATTGAACATAAAGAATTTACTATGCAAATTCCTATGGTGCGTCGCGCAAGTCAGCACCCGGTATACTATTTGAGGCTTTCGCAGTTACTCGAATTATTCTTGTTAACACAGACTTTCGGCTTAGACTGCGTAGTAGCCGTAGCTGAGCATACATTTACAAATGGGCACACCTTAGAATTTGAGCACGCCAGAATACCTCACTACATCTCATGAGTGATACGTGAAGCTATAGAAATAGAAAAACATCCAAATAATATAAATAGGGAAGATAGGTTAAAGCTTAGTAAGATGATCTAAAGCATTACAACCACTGTGCGTCATATGGCTACGCCCCACGGATTACGCTGCACGTTAACGACCAATCAGCATTACGTCGCTCCGAGCAGCTGGCATAGAGGACTATAAATAGCTCCACGCCAACCTTCAGTTCTTAGTGCGACTTTCACTCTGATTATGCAAGCTGCAAGGTCTTGCGAAACGTTAGTCAGTATGGGTGCACAAACAGCAACAAGGTCAAATCTGCTTAAGTATCCTCGTTCTGAAGGTACTCAAACAATACGAGCCACCAAAGAGCATGGCCATCGCGTGGATCCTTGCTCGAGTTCACAAGGTGCAAGGCACATTAAGCTAGAAAATGCTGGGTGTTTATCCACAAAGACTACGCGGTCTAAGCCCAAAATTCTGTGTTAACAAGAATAAAAACAACGTTCTTACACGGATGGCCAATTTAGCTTTTATAAAGGTAAATCCACAGAGCCATATATGTATAGTGTTGCATATTTATTGCAGATAAAAAAGCATTTGATGTGGTAAACCACATTTGTTGTTAGAAAAATGAGATGATTTTGGAATCCAAGGTCTTGCCTATGGAAGAAAATGACGTTTGGCAATACTGAAATGTATTGTTGGTGACACTGTAAGTTTATGTCAAATTCGAGGTTAACAGGTTAGGTTTAGACTTACAGTGTCACCAACAATACATTTCAGCATTGCCAGTGTTGAATAAATATTGGTAAAATGTTACAGTTCTGTTATTTATTAACAACCTACTCTGTTAAATGTATAACAACCATGGCTGTTATGGGGAACTTTTCAGTCAGATTGACAGTTTTGTTATTGACAAATAACAAATAGGTGCTATGAAAAAAATTATTATTAAACAAGGAGTACCACAGGAATCGATATTGGTATAACATTTCTTATCTAGGTATATGTAATATTGATAGTGTGGCATTGCTATGTCTATGATTAGTACTTATAAGAATAAAAAATATTATTATTACACTCGACAACTTATGACAGTGTTCTTGAAAACGAAGGGTCCTATTTATCAAAAATAAATGAAGTATAACTGTAACAACTCGCCTATACTAGTGTTGATGGAAATTACGACAACAAAATATACTTGTAAAACAGACATGAAGTCCCCATTTAGCGAAGAAACTGTAGAATTAAATTTATGCCAGTGTTATGGCATAAAATATGAAAACAATTGAACTTTGACTTTTCATGCATGCCACTGTTGCAAAATATGACTCAACAAATTTTTTAGGCAGCTATATGACGCCTGCGGTCACAATAATATTGTCGATTGTAAATTTTGACAGCCCGACGACCATAAAATCAATCTTTAGTAATGTGCATGCAATTGAGTATTTTGACAATAATTTGTAACACCATAAATATAGAATATCTTTAATGTTCAATAGACGTGACATTATTTCAAGCCTTTTAGTATCGTATGAGCATCAAGGGTGCCTTTGGAATTTTGAAGTCATGTGTATTATAATACCAGAAAATAGAAAGCTGTCATTTAACATTCATTACAAAGCGAGGTTATGATTTTCTTCTTCGTGTCCTTCTGCAGGCTTTAGAAATATTACCATTACATTTATTAGGCGAAGTCTTGATCACGGTTATAATCACGTTGCGATATGAGCTACTGCCAACCACTGTCTATACGAAGTTGGTGACAAATATTAGGTTTAATTTTCTGGTGTTATAATACACGACTTCAAAATTCCAGAGACATCTTTGATGAACTTTCTTTTTGCTCATACTATATAATTTTCGTTTTCTTTATTTGGTGTCCACATAATGTGGATGTATGTGCCGCGGTTTACGGCCCCTGCATTTCACCAACTCTATCTGCCCGTGCACAGATGTACAGTAATTTTCACCTTAAGAACTAAGGAAAACAATTTACATAAGATATATTATTTTTCCCCGCAATTATAGATCCTTCTGATCACCCCCTCCATTAAGCACAGGTCGTACGATCATTTTGTTGCATCAAATTTGTTTGTCAGACATATTCCGTGACGTCATAGAACAATGTTTGGTTCATTCTATCAAACTGGGTGGTTACACTATCAAACTTGCTGTATGCAACTGTTTGAATCAGCTGTTATTAGTGAGGTTATGGTCTGCTTTCAAGGCGCAACTTTGTAATTGCTAATGTGTATTTTTGTTAAAAAGTGGACGAACAAGTCATCATCCTTTCATTGGTATGTTTAGATTTAGCGTTGTATAATAAGAAAGAGTGAAAATTTAGGAAAGTATGGACCCGTAAGTGATTACAATGGCATGATCAAGAACGAGTGGTACACAAAGAATTGAAATTTGAAGATTTTAAATATAGTCACAAATACAATTTCATAAGCCGACTCACTGCGCAGAATCACATCAAACAGTTGCACGGAAATTAGAGCATGTCCTGTATTAGAGGTGTGTGACAAACACGATTGGTGATGTCACAAATACGTCATCATTGAAGTTTGACAAACAAATTTGATGTATCAAAGTAACCATGTGACCTACGCTTTAGTGAGTGATGTTATAGTTTATGAGTAGAAAGATCCCAGCACAAACCGTCAAGCGACTAGAACGAAACAAATTCACACAATTTTTGAAAACCTGGCACGTAGATTTCCTCTCTTAAATTATTTTCTCCTGTAATTATCATTTGTAGATAGCTGTCAAAAATTGCCATAAACATACAGGATGTTTCAGAACTATGGGATCAAACTACTAGGGGGTATTCAGTGTGATGCGACGGTAGAAGACATTTGAGTATAGGAACCTATGTCTGGAAATGTCTCCCTGGGGCACTGGGACTCTATGACACGTTAAGACAGTTTAAAACATTTGAATGCATTGCGTTGCTCCATATGCCAGATGCATATTTGCCAATTCTTGGATTGGTGAAGTCCATAAGAACGGATGAATTGTTACAAACTTGCTGTACGTTATCGTTGACATTTGAGTAATTGAAACTGTCTTAACGTGTCATAGAGTCCCAGTGTCCCAGGGAGACATTCTGGACATGGGTTCCTATACTCAAATGTCTTCTACCGTCGTACTGAATACCCCCTAGTAGTTTGATCCCATAGTTCTGAAACACTCTATATATTTTTTAAATAATGCATAGCTCGAGTGCTACCTCATTTTAAAGATTTTCCAGGTTTTAATATGGCGGGCAATTGAATTTTGATTTCCAGTTTTTGTAAACATAATTTTTATCATTGTTTATCACCACCAGCCTAGCTGATAAATCTCTTACTCTAACTTTTTCTAAAAATTCGGCGTGGGTTTGATTGTGGCCGTTATTATCGAATGCTTTTAGTGTGACAAAATCGCATGAATAGTGACGTAATTCCCATATTACCAAAGAGCATTGTATGCTCTTTGATATTACAAAACAATTGAAACAGAAATTTTGTCACAATTTTGCCGGAGTGCGCAGGTACGGACTTCGCTTGCCGACGTGTGGCAACACTGTGGAGCAGTCAAATCGCGGTGTTATGGCGAGTGAGAGTGGCGTGCGATAACGAATGGTTTTTTATGTGTGGGTTACAAACTGCGTGAAAATAATTAGCGCAATTGATTGGCGTAGGAGTGGTGGCCCTATGTGTTTCAAAAATCGCGTCAGGACTCGCCCGTCGGCCATCAACGGGCCGGGCTGAGTAGGCTGCGATTTTTTTAAAACAATTGATTTTAAACAATTGCAACGAGTGGCCGGCGGTATCGGCAGTGCAGCTGCGTGTTGCCGCTCCGCTTTCGTATGAGGTTAATTGTTTTAATCATGCTAATCTCCGTGCGCAAACCACGCGAATTATTGAATTTTGCAACGAGGAACTCAAGGTGAATTGTTTAATGTTGACCTGTTGGGAACTGCAGTCGCAAACTTTTGTTCCGTGGGTTGCTACCTTTGGTCTTTGTCTATGTGCCCAGCTGTGTCCATTATAAATTAATTGTCTGATCGTAGCGATTTTTCAATTAACGTTATGTAACGCAATTCCATCCGTATTGCCTTGAGATTCGGTGTTATAAACAAACCGAAATTAATATAAATAAAAACGTCCCGTTTTGGGTGCCACTGATTATTAACCCTCGCATTGTATGCGTAATTATTCTTGCGCAGGTGTAGCAAGTAACCAATATGTAGATTTTATGCAACTAATAAAAACCGCCTAGCGCGCTGAGGCTAAAAATATTTGAGGCATCGTGGAGTAATATTCAATAAACCTAAGTTTAAATCCTTCCGGATAAAAAAAGATCGTGGGAGCTCATGAAACACTAGCGTCTACAGCCGGCTTTATGTTATGTCTTATTTACACGTTTAGAGCTGTCAAAAGTCGAACTGATTTACTTGTAGCATATTAGAACTGTGATTTGCGGAATGAATATTATTTATTTTTTTATATTAAATTACATTAAAGTAACAAGCAATATGTTTAATTTAAAAAAAATATGCGATGTTTCCATATTAGATGGTGGCCTAAAGCTTGTTGCAGACATTATTTCAATTGTTTTGATCGTGTATAGTCTGATTTTTTCAATCCTTTGATATTAAAGCATTTATTCTCATAATTATTGTAGGTACAAATATTGCTAACGCCATGACGGTGTTTATCTATAGCATGAACAAACGTTTCAATGTTATTAAATCCTAACAATATAAGCGATTTTGTTTTTTTTATTGTAAGGCAGATGCATTTGCAATTTTAGTTTTTATAATAGGAATTCAAAAGGCGATATGAACTAAAAATATTAGTAAAATAGTAATAGTTACAGAAATATTCAACTTAAAAAATGTCAAGTTCACGTTTTAGCGAAGATAATAAAAATTGTAATAAACGTCTTTATTCAGTGATTGGCAATAGTTGTTTACAAATACAAAAGCAAAAATTGTATATTTATACTTATTATGTAATATCACCTTATAATTATTAACGTACCTTACAACATTACATGTGTTAAAATATCTATTTATGGTTGCGACTGAAATGGCAAAGTTCAGAAACTGACTTGTCAATTTCTTGTTTTCCACTTAAAGTTTAATTTATCAATGCCCATAGTGTCACTTTGCATACCATATTTACAAAATAGATTGCAGTTAATTTCAATTGTTCAGAAAAATATAAATTGTTATCTGGAGTTCCACAGGGTAGCTACCTAGGGCCTGTTTTGTTTTATTTTTTGTTAACGATATAACCATACACATAAAATACAGCATTATTTGCAGATGAATTGGAGATTTTCAAAACTATACGTAATCGAACCGAAGCTGAGATACTGCAAAATGATCTACATGTACTTGTGAATTGGACTTGCGATAATAAACTGTATTTCAAATGTAAAAAATGTTTACCCTTAATAATAATGATTTGAGATATTCTTAATCGTGAATTATAATCATCTTCATGAACTGGAAACAGTTTGCGATTAGGGAGTTACTTTTACCACAACGACATCGATGTCGCACACTGAATTTCACGTGCGTATTTGAAATCTAGGCGACAGCTTGCAGTCATAGAAAAAGTATAATGTACAACACGTGTGAAAAGCACTTTTCACACTTCTGGGGCTTTATGACACTCGGCTGTGGTTCATGGTCACCAAATTCCCCCACTCGTGTGAAAAGTGGTATTTTCAACACTAGTTGTACATACAATATAGTATTTATAATATATAATTACACTATTTAACTCGTTGATGTGTTCAAAACTGAAACATTGTGTTATAGCAGTCTTGGGCAAGTACTCAATACTTTTTAAAATTTGTACTCAAGTACTGTAAGTACTCAGTTCAAAGCACTCACAAGTACTTTTTTTTGTTAATACTCGTTAGTATTCAATGTATTTACGAGTATTTTTGCGAATATGTAATTCCCCTAATTCGGACATTATATATAAAACTAATTGAAGATAAATATTTGGTTTCTTATATACAGGGTCTGGCAACGATGCGCTGGGGTGGAAGGTATATCTAAAACTATGCGAGTTACATGAATATTATGTATGTAAAAGTTGTAGGTATGAAGGTGGTGCACATTGCTAAAATATTTTTGATTATGCAGGGTGGCTCAAAAAAGTGGCGAATCAAACATAGTTTTTTTTTTAATGGAATGCCCTATATTTGGGCAGCTTAAAATGTTTGCACTGAAATACTCATTATTTTGATATACAGTTGTATGGACCTAACGTCAACTGTTTTAGAGGTATTAACGATTTTATGCAAAAAATGCTGAACTTCAGGCGGCTACAGTAAGCAACAGAAAACTAAGCGAAACGTTACCAAAAAATTATGATTTTCGTAAACTACCTTTCAAGTGTAAAAAGGTTGGATCTGGGTATTAATGCTATACAGGGTGCTCAATATTTGCAAATTTAATAATTTAAATATTTTTCAAATGGAACGCTCTGTATATTTTTATATTTTTGAAAAGCCCTTTTAATGAGCTTTCTTTTGATATGTTACTTCATACGTCTAAATTCAACCGTTTTTCAGATATGCGTGTTTGAACATAAAAACAATTTAAGCCCTTTAGGATGCTTTATTTCAAGGGATAACAAGCAAGTGTTATTAAAATAGTGTAACACTTGAGCTCTCAAAAAAAAAACACAAAATCAGGTTTAGAAAATATAAATGCAGTCAGTCAAGAAATAATAAGCACGAAAAAACGATAAATGCATGAATAAATTAATTCCAAGGTCAAATAAAGTCAGATTAAAAAAAAACAAAATCCTATACGTAATTATAATTACATTAAATTTCAAATAGGTCCCCTTTCCGGCTCTTGAGTATTGAAGTTGTACAGGGAACTAACTTATAATCAGCAAATATAATTATTTCGATTTATTTAAATGGAACACCCTGTATATTCCCGTATTTTTGAAAAGTACTTTTAATGAACTTTCTTCTGACATTTTATTTGGTATCCTTAAATTCAATCGCTTTTCAGATTTAGTTTTCTCCTGCTTTTTTTCGATTTTCCGTAGTTATCTTCTTATATACAGATTGTCCGAAATCAGTTTTGAACATAGGAAATTAATGAGTGCAACAAGGAAGACATAAACAAAATGAGTAGCAGGACAAAGATAGAACGTAATCATGGCTAGCTAAATTTTTAAACTAAAATTAAGACAATGAAACAAAAACGCTTCTGTCAAATATTTTATCTGTCATCAAGAGTATAAAGTGAGGTTTACATAATTAAAATAATTATCTGAATAGTAAACAATAGTATATTTAAACCTCACCTTATACTCTTAACAACAGCTAAAATATTTGACAGAAGTGTTTGTTTGTTTCATTGACTTAATTTTAGTTTAAAAATTTAGCTAGCCATGATTACGTTCTATCTTTGTCCTGCTACTCATTTTGTTTATGTTTTCCTTGTCGCACTCATTAATTTCCTATGTTCAAAGCGGATTTCGGACAACCTGTATAAAAATCTGGTGTGATACACTCACACAACTTCCTTTTACAATGATCTTATAATTAGTTAAATATTTAATTTTTAATTTTTAAGCATTTGTCAAAAATTTTCAAAAATTACGAATTCTACAAAAACGGTACAAAATAGAGCGTTAGTTGAAGAGACAAATTTTCTCTAAAATCTTAAGCAGAATTCAAAAATGTAATAATATACCGGGTGTTCTATTTAAAATAGGAGTTAATAAAAAAAATAGAGAAAAAAACAAAAGAAACCCACTTTAGAAGTATTCAACTGGAAAATCACCTATCTCACGTTAATGCACATTAAAAATGTAATAAAAATGTAAAGTTTGAAAAAAATCGTTAGAGCCGTTTTTGAAAAAATCGAAAAAAACTAAAAAATCACAAGAGTAAACACCTACTTCCGGTTATGCGATTTTTTTAAAAAGCTTGCTGTCTCATCTACATAGTACACAAAACTTATATATGAAGTTTCAACGCCATACCTCTTTTCGTTTTTGAGATATTCTGTTCACAGACAGACAGACACACAGACCAATGAAAAAAATCTGGTGCGATACACTCACACAACTTCCTTTTACAGTGATCTTATAATTAGTCAAACATTTCATTTTTAATTTTTAACCATTTGTTAAAAATTTTCAAAAATTACAAATTCTACAAAAACGGTACAAAATCGAGTGTTAGTTGAAAAGACAAATTTTCTCTAGAATTTTAAGGTGAATTCAAAAATGTAATAATATACCGGGTGTTTTATTTAAAATAGGAGTTAATAAAAAAAATAGAAAAAAAAACAAAAGAAACCCACTTTAGAAGTATTCAACTGGAAAATCACCTATCTCACATCAATACACATTAAAAATGTAAGGTTTAAAAAAAATCGTTAGAGCCGTTTTTGAAAAAATCGAAAAAAATTGAAAAATCACAAGAGTAAACACCTACTTCCGGTTATGCGATTTTCTTCAAAAGCTTGCTGTCTCATCTACATACTACGCAAAACTTATATATGAAGTTTCAACGCCATACCTCTTTTCGTTTTTGAGATATTCTGTTCACAGACACACACACAGACAGACAGACACACAGACAGACAGACCAATGAAAAAAAATATGTTTTTTGGGATCAGGGGACTCTAAAACGTGAAGATCCGTTGAAAACTCAATTTCGAATTTTTGGGGTGAATCCAATACTTCCTTTATAGTAAAAGGAAGTAAAAATATGTTTTTTGGGATCAGGGGACTCTAAATCGTGAAGATCTGTTGAAAACTCAATTTCGAATTTTTGGGGTGAATCCAATACTTCCTTTACGGTAAAAGGAAGTAAAAATCAATCGCCGTGTATTAGTGCGTTAGTGTGTTAGTAACGCAAAAACTCGAGAACAAATTGACCGATTTGGATGATTTTTCTTTTGTTGTGTTCGTCTTACTCCCGAGGTGGTTTAGCAAAAAAGAAAACTCGGAAAAATCCAAAGGGAAAGCCGGAAAATTGGAAAATATCGAAAGTGAAACTGGGTTTTAGAGACAAATTATTTTTGGGCAGAACAACATTTGCTGGGCCAGCTAGTCATTTCTAGTTTCGAATAGTGGCTGGATTTTTGCTTTCTAAACTTGTTTTATCTTTTTTTTTTTGAGAAACCAAGTGTTTAGATAATTATTTTAATGGCGTTTGTTTGTTATCCCTTGAAATAAAACATCTTAAGGGGCAGAGCTGGGCAAAATACTTTGAAAAAGTATTTAATTACTAAATGCTAAATCAAGCTTGGCTTTGAAAATTGAAACGTATGTCGATTATTAATTCACATTATATTGATGTTCTAGAATGAAATACACATGCATAATCTAAACCATTGCGTAACTGTCACCGCCTGTCGTCAAAATTTTATTTGGGAATTAACATAAAAACCAACACTTGAACAATGTTGCATCTGCTACATCAATAATTACGTATTAAGTTATAAGAACTGCATGTGTGATTTAAAATTTTATTTATTTACATAAATCATTAAAAACCCACAAGAAAATGTATATTGGGTTGTGGTGAATGTATAGTTTAGATGCTATATGTATTTCGGCAAAAAAATCTTAAAATCCAGAAAATATTTTTTTTTATAAAATTACTTATATTGAATATTAACAAAGAAGTAAATCCATAGTTAAACAAATATAAATTTAAAACAATATAAACGCTTTTTTAAATTTTTGGTTTTCATATAACTGTTTTTCTAAATCTTTGCCATAACACAAAACAAATAAAACAATAAACATACAGGGTGGTAAAAAACACACTTTATCCGTACGCTAAGTTGTAGGCCTTCAGCTAATAATAAATTTAAATATCAATTTAAATTTTTTAGTTCAAATACAAAGTTGTCCTTCAAATTTAGCAAGTGGGTTACATTTTTCATATTTGAGGAAGAAAAATACTTGAGATTTTATGTTTTTAGTTTTTCCATATTAATTTTCATACTGGCGATTGTTGGTATCACAAATCTAATGCTAAAACCAGTGGCTTAGAAAGTTGAGCGGATTCTGTTAAATACTCGACTTCAGTTTTATTCAAGGAATATGGTTTAATTGAAAGCTTTCATATAAAATAAGTATTTTTTTCTTTTTTTTTGCTAAATTTGGATTACAGACTCATAGTGGGAATTCCAACGTCTAATGCCTAATGCCAGAATAGCTCAAATGATGACTTATAGGATGTTTAAAATTACGCAAAAAGTATTTACTAGTTAGAAATATATTTTTTAAGAAATAAACCTAGTTAAATACTCTCAATATATTTAAATACTCTCAAGGTATTTAATTACCTTTATTTCTTCAAAAAAATATATTTACAATTAGTAAATACTTTTGCGTAATTTTAAACGTCCAATACGGCATGATTTGAGAGTATTTAAATACTTTTGAGAATATTTAAAAACAGTCAGACCTCGCTGTTCGCGGCTTTGCCGTTCGCTGATTTGATTTTACGCGGGGCACCTTTGTGCTCCCTTTTCTTTGCCGTTCGCGGATATTTGCGTTGCCGTTTGCGGATGGAATTGCCAACGTTAACTGTTTCAACTTTCACACACTAACGGCCAGTCATATAAAGGCCACTAATCTGACGTTAACTTTAATTCGCTGTTAAACAAAAGCGCATAAAAATATGTTTACTAATGAATAATATGTCATAAGCGCCAACGTTTTGATGAGCTTTTGTTTATTTTAACAGCGATTTAAAGTTAACGTCAGGTTAGTGACCTTCATAAGACCGGCCGTAAGTAAATAAAGCAGACGTATGCGGTTTATGTCATGAACACCTAAATAACATTATTTATCACGAAACTTGTAAACACACTTATCGAGCATATTTCTTGGAATCTCTTATTACCAAATCGGACCTGAAATAAATTGTAAAATTATAACTTGAATAAACAAATGGGCATTTGAGCTCTAGACTCAAGTGTCTTCTCGAGCGTTTCTGCTGAAAATTCAATTGAGTTTAATTTTAAAACACGGAAAACCATGTCGTCAAAGCGTAAAGTTTCTGCTTCAGATTTGCCAGACAAAAAACGCAGAAAATTTTTGAATTTTTTGAGGTTGCATAGTATAAATAAATCTAGTTTATGGAACCGAACCCCGTTTTTATCGTGTACTTGCGCATCGCGGTTTTCCGCTTCGCGGCATTCTTCTAGAACGTAACCCCCGCGAACGGCGAGGTCGGACTTAACCTCAAAGTATTTAAATACTCAAAACATTTTTAAATAGTCTAAAAGTATTTAAATAATACTTTCAAAAATGTATTTAAATACTAAATACTTTTCAAAATATTTGCACCTACAAATACAAATACAGCCCATTAAAAAGTATTTAAATGCCCAGTATTTAAATACTACAAAGTATTTAAATAAAAAAAAGTATTTACAAATACAAATACTGCCCAGCTCTGTTAAGGGGCTTAAGTTTTTATGTTCAAACTCGCATATCTGAAAAACAGTTGAATTTAGAGTTATGAAGTAACATATAAAAAAGCCCATTAAAAGGGCTTTTCAAAAATACAAAAATATACAGGGCGTTCCATTTGAAAAAAATCGAAATGATTAAATTTGCAAATATTGAGCATTAATACCCAGATCCAGCATTTCACACTTGCAAGGTATCTCACGAATATCATAATTTTTTGATAACATTTTCCTTCATTCAATTGTTTTCTGTTGCTTACAGCAGCCGCCTGAAGTTCAGCATTTTTTTGCATAAAATCGTTAATATCTCCAAAACAATTGGTTAGACTTTATATCAAAATGATGAGCATTTCAATGCAAAACTTTTAAGCTACCCAAATATAGGGCATTCCATTAAAAAAAAAGTAGGTTTGATTCGCCACACTTTTTTGAGCCACGCTATATAATCAAAATTATTTTAGTAATGTGCATGACCTTCGTACCTACAACTTTTATATAAGCGGTATTTATGTAACTGTCATAGTTTTACAGCGATTTTGAAGGATATAGATACAAACACAGCATTAATATATTACATACGGTTATGTGCCAAGATATGTAACATCCTTTTTTTGTGCTATCTTTTTCTGTAATACAGCATATGAATATACTCGACCCTTGTTGCAATTGCACAGCATGCTTCTTTTTGTTTTTTAAAAACGTATGCATTTTACGTCTTCTACATCAAGTTATTATATTGCATGCAGTGATTTCTTCGAAATTGCAAAGAGCTACATTCGTCTTTTTTCTTGAAAAACATTTGTTGTGAAAAACACTACCTGCAAATTATAGTCATGGTGCTGAAGTGTATCGTATGTGGTGCGCCACAGAAAAGTAATTCCCATTTTATTGGTAATTTACATACAATTTATAATAAAGTGTTACTCGCAATAATTAAGCATCAATAAAATCCATAGATCTAAGCTCAAAATTACCATCTAAATCAAAATATATATTAAATTTTGTGGAGATCCGCATTTGTTTTCACTGTAAACGTTTTAATCACATCCAAATTACATATTTCATTCTTGAGACGCATTGCCTACCACAGGTAGCGCTAGTACTATTAAAAAACCGTTAGAAATTCTAACATGCATAGCCTTTACAAAAAAATGAAATTAATTGAAATTACTGTATTTCTTAGTGTGGGTTTGACATTTCTATCGTGACATATTATAACATCTTGACAATTTAAATTTTGGTGCTTTTGCTTCAGGGTTGGCAGCGCAATTGAAACAAGGATAAATACATATACATTGTTTTGCTTGAGAAAGAAATTGCACCAAAGAAGTATGTCTTGGTTATGTTGGCACATTAGGTGAACTTTGTGTTTGTAAATCTATTTCTAGCATACATAAATCAAACAAGTAGACACTCACTGTCGGTTCCTTTGATGTCAAAATACCGATTTGAATGACCTTGAACGGCTTCTGGGGGGGTACTAACAGATGGCGCCACTCATTTGTCACATATGATTGGTAGCAGAGCTAGTAACTGGCTTTGATTGGTAGAACTTTGTGCTGCCATCTGATAGTCAAGCTTAGAAATACCCCCCGAGTTACTGTCCCAGGCACTCTAGACAGGTTTCAACATTTGGCATGAGTGTCTCTACTTGTTTGATGTATGTGCGCTGCTATTCCTTCAGAATCACTGTAGTTTTAGAAATATCCCCCCCCCCCCTATAGCTGCCGGACCCTTTATATCGTGTGATCGAATAAATTTCACCTCCACTGTGCTGTGATTCTTGGTATACATTTGGCAGCAATGAAGTGGATCGTCAGTCTATGTCAAATTCGAGGTTAGTAGATTAGGTTTTGTTTGTCATTTGACACACACTGACACAAAACTTAACCTGGAAATCTCGAATTTGACATAGACTGACAATCCACTTCATTGCTGCCAAATGTATACCAGGAATCACAGCACACTGGAGGTGAAATTTATTCGGATCACCCGTTATAATAACGGTGATCCAGTACCTTGGTATACAAAATGTATTGTATACCAAGGCAATAAAGTTTAACTTTTTATCACGAATGTGGATTTAGTTGCAGATGCCAATAGGGCCAAGGCAAATAACCTACATGAGGGATAAAAAGAAACTTCAGTGCCAAGGTTTTGTTATCTTTAACATTTTTTAACCAACTTATATAGGTTATGTTGACGTTTTTTATCACCCATCTGTCACCCCGACAACTGCAAAGTCGTAAAACAATGCCAATTTCTTTTATTTTAATGACGATTTCGGTATTCTTCACTGACAGTTTAAAAATAAAAAAATAACTATTAGGTTTTGCGTCAGTTTTGACACAGACTGACACAAAACCTAACCTGCTAACCTCAAATTTGACATAGACTTACAGTGCTACCAACATGTTATTCAAACGTTTGAATTTCACAGTCCGCTGAGGATGAGTTTTTTTTTGGATCTCTCGATACTTGTTTATTAGCTTGAAAAACAATTGGTTTTAATTTTTACAAGGTAATTCAATTACATGTTGTTTCAATTTAAGTTTACAATTGGAAAAACATTTTTTTATTCTCAGGCAAGGGAAAAGCTTTTGCTATCAAAGAAAAAAAGCAAAATCGTCTACTTTAGACTAAATGTCACAAAAACTGGTCGAAAGAGCATTGGGCCTAGGTAATTTGGAGCGCTGAAGCTAAATTTGAGCTTTGCGTGAGAGATTCTCGAAGCAGGGTAGTCTGAAGCATATCAAATGGATTATCTGAAAAAAGAGTGAAGCATCCTGCTTCTATAATGGTGTGGCGATGCACGTCTGGCGCAGATGTTGGTATGTGTTATTTTGCAGAACGCATAATCAATGTTAAAAAATATATAGATATTCTAAACCAGCATCTTTTGCCTACCATTGATGAACTGCAGTCAAACGGTGGTGAATATATATTTCAGCAAGATGGCCCCTCATGTCATAGTGTTAAACTTGAATAAAAGAAAATAATACTAGACTACTAGATTGGACTTCTAGTAGCCCTGATTTGTCCCCCATCGAAACACTGTGCAACAAAATAAAAAAAGAACTCCAAGTCGCCTTGTTCGAAACAGTGGAATTAAAAAATAGCTAGCAGATATATGGAATTTTTTCATGCTAAAAGACTGCCAAAACGTGTACATGCCGTTTTATAGAACAAAAACAATATTACATACTGGTGAAAAAATGAAAATATTCTTTTGTTTAGGTTAAATCAATATAATTTGCCCACAAAAGTTCAGTCCTGTTCTTTTCTATTATCTGTCAATTTTTTCTGCTACGCTTATATTTGAAAACAAGTAAAATTAATTGTATTTTGTCATAATGAAATCAATTTAGTATTGCCGTTGGTTATTTTGGAGTTATATTACGTAAATGTAAAAAAATGCAAGTGGGCGAACTGATATGATTTTGGGCTCGTACATGGTACTACCACAGACCTGCTTAATACCCCGATGCACTTATACCGGTATTCCAGTGTGCATCTGAGCTGCAGAATGCTTCGTAAGTGACGTCACCTGAGAGAGAAATATTCGGGCCGCTTTAGCAAATTAAATTCGCTTAATTTTATGGCCTTTTCTATGTTTTTCATGATGTAATATTTGTTGTAAATCCAAATCCATGCAGTTTTACCAACATTTATGATACTCGAGGTTTATTTATAACTTGATAAAAATTTGTTGTTGAACGAATTGTTCGAGGAATGGTCGCAATTCGTAATTGTCAAATAGGGATAGATATTTTTGCACTCCCGCTTTTTGAATGAAATTATGTCTAAATTAAAGTATATATTAAACAAAAGATTAGTGATATACAAACATCGTATTATATAGCATTATTATATATATATATATATATATATTACAGCTTTTTTCAGGCCTGAAGGCCTATAGCTTGGATGTGGGTTCTCCACAACTTTCGATTTTTTGCTAGATTTATCCAGTTCTGCAAGTTATGTTGGTTAATGTCTTCATGTATATTGTCCCACCATGTCTTTCTTGGTCTTCCTCTTCTGTTTCTTCCGGGCATTTCTTTGTCTATAATAATTTTTAGAGTGTCTTCTTGAGGTAAGCGTGCAAGGTGACCTAGCCATCTGAGTCTATTTTGTGTAATGATTGTGTTTATTCCTATGTCGTTGTATAAGGCCTTGATTTCTTCATTTGTTCTTCTTTTCCAGTGCCCATTTTCTTTTTTGCCACCAAAAATTCTTCTCTGGATTCTTCTTTCAAATACTTCCAAGTCTCGTTTTGCTATCTTCGGTAACGGTCCAGGTTTCGCTGGCATATGTTACTGTGGGTCTTATTACGGTCTTGTATAAATGAATTTTTAAGTTTCTCGATATGTTTTTATCACGTAGCACTTTATTTAATGTTCCTGCGCATCTTGATCCTGTCGTTATTCGTCTTTTAATTTCACTAGAGCATTCACCTTTACTGGTAATTTCTGTTCCCAGGTATATTGCACTGTTGACTAGGTTAAATTTGTACTCACTATTGTCACTTTTTATTTTTAGGCTGAGGTTTTCAGGTTGGTTTTTGTTACCTAAAATCATATAGGAGGATTTGTGTTGGTTAATTTCGAGACCTACTTCTTTTGCCGCTTTTTTGGAATTTGCTTGAAATGTGTTTCAGTTCTTCTTTTGTTCTTGATAAAATTATGACGTCATCAGCAAAGGCTAACACTTGGTATGAGTTGTTCAAGATGGTATTATTTGTTTTTATTTTACATTTTCTTATTACATCTTCTAGAGTTATGTTAAATAAAGTAGATGATAGTGGGTCGCCTTGCTTGACTCCTGTGTTACTTCTAAAGCCTCTGGAATATTGTCCTTGGTATGTTATCTTATTTGTTGTTTCTTGTAGTGTCATTTTAGTTAACTGTATGAGTTTAGTAGGTATCTCTAGATTTTGCATTGCTTCGTATATACTTTCTCTTATTAACTTGTCGAATGCTTGTTTGAAGTCTACTAATAGTGCATGGATTGTGATGTTCTTCTTTTCGCAGTTTTCTTGTATTTGTCTCAGCATAAATATGTGGTTTATTGTTGACTTACCACTTCTGAACCCCGCCTGATATTGGCCTTTTGTTCTGGATGTTGTTTTGTATTCTATTGTTTATTAATTTTGCTAACAGTTTGTAAGTAACGTTTAGTAGTGCAATTGGGCGATAGTTTTCGGGGTTTTGTGTGTTTCCTTTTTTGTGTATGGGGTGAATGAGCGATTGGTTCCATTCAGCAGGCATAGTTTGGTTTATCCAGATTTGTTTAATAAGTTTGTGCAGTCTTTTAAATAGTTCTTCATTGCAATTTTTTATTTGCTCGATTACGATGCCATCAGATCCTGGACTTTTGTTGTTTTTTGTTTCCTTGATCACTTTTATCAATTCTTCAGTTGGTTCGTTCTCATGTATAATAGGATTATTTTGTATATGTGACTCATTTGAACTTTCAACTTTCACTGGTATCTTGTGTTAAGGTATTTTTGAAGAATTGTTCCCAAATATTTAGGATTTCTTTCGTTTCTAAGCAGACTTCTCCTTGTTGATTCTTTAACGCGGCTGTGGGCGGTTTAAAGCCTTTTCTCTCATTTTTTATAGTTTTGTAAAATAGTTTTGTGTTCTTGTTTTTATAATGTTCTTCAATTTCCTGCAGTTTTTGTTTTGCCATTTCTCTTTTCGTATTTCTGATAAGGTTATGAGTATCGTTCCTTGTTCTTTTATATAGTTCGATGTTTTCTTGTGTATTATTTTGTAGCATTTTTATTCTTGTTTCTTTCCTTTTTTGTATTGCTTTTTTGCAGTCATTGTCGAACCACTCTTGTTTTCCTCTGTGTGTTGGCGTGTTTAGTGATAATGTTGCACTTAGTAATATTGTGTCTTTGATGTTGCACCATTCATCGTTCACATCTTGTGTTTCGGTTTTTGAGGTTATTATTTTCTTAGTATTTTCTTCATATTTTATTTTGTCGTATTTTTTGTTCCAGCTAGATTGCTTCTTGTTTGTTTTATTTGTTAGGACGGGTCTTTTTTGTTTGAGTTTTGCTATTACTAGCATGTGATCAGAACTGATGTCTGCTCTCCTATATGTTCTCACCTTTAAAATCAGTTCCTGGTGAATTTTTTCTATTATTAGGTGGTCGATTTGGTTAAATACCTTGTTGTTTGGGCTTATCCATGTTGCTTTGTGTATGTCTTTGCGTTTTTGCTGTGTACTTTTGACAACCATTCTTTTGCTAGCTGCAAGGTCAATTAGTTTTTGTCCATTCTTGTTAGTTGTAACATGTAGGCTTTCTTTTCCAGTTATTTCATAGTTGCGTTCTTCTCTTCCAATTTGTGCGTTGAGATCTCCTATTATAATTTTGATATCAAAGTTGGGGATTTTGTTTACTACATCTTCTAATGTGTTATAAAATTCTTGTTTTATGTCTTCATCTTCATTTTCTGTTGGTGCGTGAGCGTTGAGAATTGATATTTTTCTGTACGTTCCTTTTAATCTTATCATGCTTATTCTGTCGGTAATTGTTTTGAAGTCTAATATTTGTTGTTTCATCTCGTTTTTTATTATGAACCCTGTGCCAAGTCTGTTTTTTTCTCCTCCACCTATACACCATGTAAGATTTTCGTAGTTTGTTATTGTTGTTCCTTTTATATTTAGTTCTTGTACAGCCAATATATCTACATCATATTTTTTAAATTCTTGTACTAGTTGTTTCTTTTTTCCTTCTTTGTTTAAGCCTTGTAAATTCCATGTTGCCAAATTGATCACTGTTTCTTTATTTCGCTTATTACCAGGTTTTGTTTGTTTTGTTGGCATTAGCATTATTACACGTGCAAAATAAATGAGCCACCTTTTTGTTGCATGCATATTTGTTCGCAATCTGTAATTTTACTATAAAAAGAGACTTTAGAGTGCAGGAAAAGACAGCATGTTGTATTTGTCAGTTTTTTAACGAACAATAATGGTTTACATTTTTTAATTTGGCGTTTACGATACCGGAATACAAAAAAAACGAAATAATTGATGGCCCTATTTTGCACCCTAATATTTATTTTTTATAGTTCGTTGTGTCATGTTGTCATGACCATAGATAAGATTTTGATTTCTCCTGGATGCTCTTGTACTGAATATATAACCAAGCCAACAAAAGTGCACCGTGAGTTCAAGACAAAAATTAAAAGAAAAACAGATTTTTAAAACAAAAAATCAAATTGCAACAACAATGCGATGACAATGTATTGCAAACAAAACAAAGAAGTGGCAAAAATGTCATTGAATTGTCATCAATGCTGTCTTAAAACGTTTAACAAATTTTTATTTTTGTTCAGTTGATGTCAGTGGTGCCGGCTCGCACATGTGTGTATCCTTCTAACGAAGCATTTACGAGCCCGCGTCTACTTAAATAATCTAAGTAAGCTATGGACATCCTATTGCGATATATCCGGTATAGCAAAATTGAACAAAAATTTTATACTTTTGCGTATTCGATATATTAGTAATTAAGTTAGGTCTGCAATATTTTCTTGGTATGGGAAAGTTCACGTGATCTTTGCCAATTGTTTTCCAAATAATGTTACCTATATTGACAACTGAATATAAATTTACCAATTAGGTTATATCTGATCGCCACAATGAGCTCATTTGATTGGTTAGGAATGGACAAGGCAATACCAACGTTGACGACGACAACACGTTTCGTATTAAACATTTTTGCTTGATGATGAGCTGAAGCTATTAATGGTCTTTACGTTACGTTTATGATGAGGAGTGTATGAAGTGAAACAAAATTATGGTAAAAGTAATTTGTTTTACCCCAAAATCTTGATCATTTGGAAAGAATGAATGCCATTACACAGGAAAATAATGTATGATTTTGGAAAATCTCTT
Source organism: Agriotes lineatus (assembly GCA_940337035.1). Classification (NCBI taxonomy): domain Eukaryota; kingdom Metazoa; phylum Arthropoda; class Insecta; order Coleoptera; family Elateridae; genus Agriotes; species Agriotes lineatus. Next base: position 39,200,410 of record OW679203.1, read on the forward strand.
GGTATTTGTTTGTTAGCGATAATAAAAACCTTCTTGTCTAAGAAGAAGACCACTCTGTGATATTGCCATCTAAAATATTCTCTCAAAGCAATGGAGCATAGAGCATACATATGTCATTAGCTCCCTTCTTTGCTGATCCTTTATGACGTACATAAAACACTCACTTATTAGTTTTCTTTACTACCAAAATAGTTATAAAAGGAAAAATAAAAAATATTTCTTGGATCGGAATGTTGGGTAGTACAAGTTTTGCATAAATTTGTGTTCTACTCACTAGGTATTTCTTCTTTCTCCCATATATTCGTAACTAGCACAAGTTTCTGCTTCTTAACATGTTGTTGCATCCAGCTTTAAGCAGCTCTGCTGAGATAGCGTCTATTCCTGGTGACTTGTTATTTTTCTGGGCTTCTATTGTTTCCCTAAGCTCTTCTATCGTTGGTGGCTCTAATAGTTCTTTGTTTATTGATGCTTCTGGTTCTTCCACTCATGATCGTTGTTCTACCACCACTTCCGTTCCTAGTAACTGCTGAATGTAGACTTTCCAGGTATTCTTTATTCTCTCTGTATTGCCCTGTTACATCTCTGCATAGAGTTGTTCTTGGTTTAAAACCTTCCCTCTGTTGTTTAAGGTACTTCTATGCTTTTCTGGTTTCATTTCATTTAAAGACTTCCATTTGTATTATTTGATCGTTTTCGAATTTTTTTCCTTCTACACATTTTATCTGCTTTCTGTTTTTTCTCTTTGTAATTTTCTTTCTCAAGTGCTTCTTTGAATATAGCTTCTATGTGCTGCATTTCTTTCTTTTATCGCTTGTTCAGTCTTCATCGCACCAGTCTTTCTTTCTTTGTCTTTGCTTTACCCCCAAAATCTCTTGGGCTGTTTTTATTGTTTTTGTCTTTAATCTGTCCCACTGTTTCCTCTATCGTTGGTTGGTCTACTTCTTTTCTTGACCCTTCTTCTAGCAGTTCTTTGATTCTTCTTCTAATTTCTGGGTTCTTAAGTTTATCTAGATTGAGTTTTTGCTGCGCATATTGCTTCTCCCGCTTGTGGTTATTTACTTTACATCGAAATTACATCTATACTAACCAGAGCTGTTTCGAGTACAGACAAAAAGCACTTGAGTACCGAGTACAAATACTTTACTTAAAATGTAATCGAGTACAAGTACACAATGAAAGTATTCGAATACCGATACAAGTACGGAACAATGGTAAACACAAAATTTTTTAGTCTTATTTTATTGGGTTTCAAAATAACAAGTTTTTCAAAATTGTGATCTGTCAGGGCATGGCGACGTGGTGTTTGCCAGTGTCGCGAATGAAAATAATCGTTCTATTGTGGCCGATGATGGCAAGCATATATAAAATGAAAGAACTTTTCTATAATATTGTATGAAAAGAACACGTTTTCTTCCTGTACATTGAAAGATGTGCTTTAGAAAACATAAAATAAAAAATAAAAATAATTTAATCTCTTTATCATTATGCAAACATCTAAGATTCATGTCAATTCTATACTTTTTTTTATACCTGCTTACTTACCTACCTATTACTTTTAATATATCACGTCACTAATCGGTAATCACCTAACTGGAAACTTGAACACTGCACGACTGCAAAGGTTACAAAACTGCAATTAAGCTTTTTATGGCGACTGGCGGCCACATGTCTGAGAGTGGATAAAAATGTAGGTACTTATTGCGCATTGCCATGTACTCGAGTACCCGAAAATGTATTCGAGTAACCGAAAATGTATTCGAGTAACCGAAAATGTATTCGAGTAACCGAAAATGTATTCGAGTAACCGAAAATGTATTCGAGTACCTAAAAATGTATTCGAGTACACGGATATGTATTCGAGTACACGTAAATGTATTCGAGTACACGTAAATATATTCGAGTACTGGAAAATGTATTCAGGTACAGGGATATGTACTCGAGTACACGTGAATGCGTCAAATACAAGTAAGTATCGAGAGATCCAAAAAAAACTGTTCCTCAGCGGGCTGTGGAAATTCAACGTATGAATAATATGTTGGTGACACTGTACGTCAATGTCATATTCGAGGTTATCAGGTTAGGTTTTCCGTCAGTTTTGACACAAAATGACGCAAATCCTAACCTGCTAACCTTGAATTTGACATTGACGTACAGTGTCACCAACATATTATTCATACGTTAAATTTCCACAGCTCGCTGAGGAACAGTTTTTTTTGGATCTCTCGATACAAGTACATTTTAAAAAATGTACTCGTGGACTGAGTACCGAGTACACTAAAGGTACTCAGAGTACAGTTACTGGTACTAACCGGTGGTCTGAACCGCAGCATGCGCCCCTTCAGACTTTCACGTCCCAAATACTGGTCAATTTGGTTTATTGTTGTTACATCTCGTGCCTTTATGTATGTCGTGGTGAGGGAAGCACGTTGAACTAATGACCATGCGTTTGGTGGTTGCGAAATCCATTAGTTTATTCCCATTTTGGTTTGATTCCTCATGTAGGCTGTTTCCTGCCATGGTGCCGTGATATTCTTTCTCTTTTCCTATTTTAGCATTATATATATTCACACACCCTAGTAAAATTCACAAATTTCAATAATTTTTGTATTTTTAGAAACAAACACCAATTGTAATATATGAATTTATTTCACAGAAAAACAAACAAAAAAAGTCTATTACAGAAAAGTTATCTTACAGACACCTCTCGCAAACAAAGTTATTTTTTTCTTTACGCCAGCACATTCACATTGTGAATAAAGCTCGTTGCAATATAAGCACCTTACGTTGGATTCATTATCCTCCATGTCACTCCAAGGGTCCTTCTGATCATCGTTATCACTGCCACTCGAAAACATTCTTAATTATGCAGTTATAAACAGTAACCACACCTAAATTTTCGAGGAGGTGGGGAACCCTTATGCCGCCATGCCATACTTTGGCGTTTCGACTTTGGGTCAAAGTGATGAACCCAAGTTTCATCCACTGTAAGGAATCTTTGTAAAAATTCGTCGGAGTCTCTGTTAATGATTGCCAAATTGGTCTCTGTGGTAACATGTCGGAGGCGTTTTTGATCTGCCGTTAGCATTTTTGGTACCCAACGTGCAGAGACTTTTGTGAGACCCAATTCTTCGTGCAAAATTTTTTCAACGCTCCCAACTGAAATGCCACATGTCTCCGCTATCCATCTGACGGTAATTCTTCTATCATTCAGTACCATATCATGGACCAAATTAATATTTTCCTTGGTAACTACAGTTTTTGGTGGTCCTGCACCTGGCGCGTGTTCACAGGACTCTCTCCCCAGTTTGAAATCTCGAGACCAATTTTTAATTACCTGGTATGAAGGCACAGAATCACTTCAGTCATGTCCTTTATGAATTTATTTCACAGAAAAACAAACAAAAAAAGTCTTACAGAAAAGTTATCTTACAGACACCACTCGCAAACAAAGTTATTTTTTTCTTTACGCCAGCACATTCACATTGTGAATAAAGCTCGTTGCAATATAAGCACCGTACATTGGGTTCATTATCCTCCATGTCACTCATCATCCTTATCACTGCCACTCGAAAACATTCTTAATTATGCAGTTATTAACAGTAACCACACCTAAATTCAATAGTTAAGGACATCATTCAGCCATGCTGAATTTATCCCTACCAAACTGGACTATATTATATGTGAAGTCTTGCAGAAATAATGTAAGTCGATGACTTGTGTAGCTTCTCCAACGACATTATTATATTGTACAGCTAGATTTTGTTAAAGGCTATGCTGATATATGGTTTCTACATATAACATGTAACTCGAAACATCGCTTGGTGAATGGTGACTTATGAGGTTTTTGAAACGAACGATTTCTTTAAAATCCCATCCGAGATTGAAGCCGTATCTTAGCGTACTGCAAGATTTAGCACAAAGCAATGCTGTGCGTGATATAGTCGCTGAAATTTAATACATAAAATAACAATTAATAGTAGGTAGCAGGCCGAGGTTTTATCGGAACTGGCTCGAATGACGGAGTGGACATGGCTCCCATTGAAAGTTAATATATCCTTATCTTAAGACCTATGTCTTGCCGCTGCGTCCCGAAAGCAAGCAGCGTTGATCGTACAATTGCCTAATATTCATGAAATAAAACTTGAAAATGAGAAGAATGATGAAAAATAAGTACAGAAAATGTTTCCTTCAGAATAAACAACATCTTGAATGACTGGATTGTTATGGTAGAACTCCCACTGATTGATACCACGGTAATTATTGTAATTCAATTTATCCCCTTTTTAGTTCCTTTGTCTTTTATATTCGTGAAGAAATCACCTTTCCAGATTTCTTCAAATCTTCACGTTTCAGAATCCTTAGATGACGAATTACATGTTTACTCAATTCCGTCTGTCTGTCTGTTGGATGAAGATGAAATTTTGCATGCGAATTAGATGTCTACCTGGCTCGAAACCAAATGTACTTTAGGTCAAATATATACAGGCTGAACACCTTAAAAAATTAAATTAAATTTTTGCTTTAACGCATGAATAAGGGAAAGTAACCATTGGCACATAGCTTAGGTTTTTACCCTTGATTAAATTGGGACCTAACAGATACAGGGTAAATATCGTAAAATGAACAGAAATCTCATTTTTGTGTTTGTTCATTTGTTAATCTTCTGGCTACTGCCTGTTCGAAATTAACCCTCGCTTGTTCATCTTCTAATTTAACCTTATCCCACTTTTCTTTTTTCAATCTTACTTGGGATGGATTTTTTGCATTTCATAGTTTTTCCTTGACTAGATAATGATACGAGTTGCATTCTGCACCCTTATTGCTTATTATATCTAAAATGCTAGAGAAAGGCTTTAAGTTTTTGTTTGGCTGTCTGGGGAGCACTTTGTTGATGTAGGAACAGGGTTGGCAAAAACCCAGTTTTTTTTAGAAATTATTTGCCCGCTGGGTTTTTGTGTTTTTTCGGGTTTTATTGTTTTTTTTTCGGATTTTAGATATATTCACTGTTTTTTGGATTATTAATTAATATTAATTTTTATTTTTAGGTAAAAGGTAGATGCTTGGGTAATTTGTAATTTGCCTATAAATATCCAAATCAGCATTCTTTAAAGATGCAAATAATGTAAATGGGGTTATATGTATGTATACTTAAAAGCAGGTTCATCAAATTATGTTCTACAGTAAGCGGTTGTAAAATTTTAATCTTGTGACCTTTTTCAAAATTGATACATATTTCCTAAAAAACTTTTGTTTTATTTTTGTGAAGACTTGATTTCGCGATTTTTCAAAAACTGTCTTACAAAAAACTGAGACAGAAATGAAACTTTTCACCATGGTATGTATACTATTTTATTCACAACCCACTTTATTCTAAACAATAATTGGAAAAATTGATTTGACAGTTCTTCAAAACTGCCATTAAGCTAATAATAATACAATGCGGATAAAATTTGTTGCCATGGCAGCGGCCGGGAAATGACTACTTTCCACCCGCTGTCATGGTAACCTATTTCCCGCCCGGGGTGGGAAGTAGACGTTGGTAATGGCTCATTTTCCAACTTTTTAAAAGGCAGTAATGACTTTATTACATATATGGTTGTGACTAAAATATATATGTATATGTATATACAGTGCTTCCGTAAAGTAGTGGATAAATTCGTTAACAATTCAAGGAATAACTTTCGGAAAAAACGCTCGAACGTGTCGATTTTTATTTTTATTTGGGCATTGTTTGAAATAAAATGCATGCATACAAGGTGTCCCGCGTATGAGGTATGGCGTTATCAACGTTTTTTTTTAAATGGCAACCCCCTTTTTTATTACGGAATTTGAAAGAACGCATCTTTTTACTTACGTTAAGCTGATTTTTGAATATAGATCAGATGATCAAAAATTAAGAAAGAAAATTTAAAATACTAAATTTAGTTGCAATAGCCATTTCAAAAACAACTAAATTACAAATTGTGCACCGTTGTCTGCCTGACAGTAACTAAGACGACCGATATGTTTTTTATGCTGTCAATGATAAAAGCGTAAAATCATACTTCTTAAAATCAAATTTAGTATTTTCTAAATTTATTTTTTTTTAAATTTTTGGTAATGTGATCTATACACAAAAATTACCTTAGCGTAAGGAAAAAACATGCGTTATTTCATATTCCGTAATAAAATATGGCGGTTTCCATTAAAAAAAAAAACATCGCTAACGCCATACCTCATACGAGGGACACCCTGTATGTATGCATTTTATTTCAAAAAATGCCCAAATAAAACTAAAAATCGACGGGTCCGAGAGTTTTTTCCAAAAGTTATTTTTTGAATTTTCAACGAATTTATCCGCTACTTTACGAAAGCACTGTATATATTCCTATTATTAATTTTTGAGCCCAAGGAAATCTTTGTAAAAATGCGATTTTTCCAAAAACTATACTTGCTACAAAACAACTGTTCAGACGAAAACTGTAAATAATTGCATAATATATGATCCTGTTCTATGAAATTTAATTTTGATTAAACAATTATAAAATTTCTCCTCAAAACTGAAAAAACAAAAGTGCCACTTCCGATTGCCTCATTTTAACGGAAAATCAATAGGCCCTCTGCAGTTATATTGGAAACGATGGTATAAATTTTCAGGCCAATCCATTAGATGACAGAGGAGACTGGCAGACATCACTTCGAAAACTGCAAAAATCATTAGTTTGAAAAAAATTGTGAAATTGTTATTAATGGAAGATTTTATACCACTCATAGCTTTAGATTTTTTTGTCAATTTTTGAAAAACTCCAGATTTAGTTTAAAACCTACGGGTTTTATCAGGTGGGTTTTACTCACGTGGGTTTTTTCGGGCTGGGAAAAATCATGCCAACCTTGTGTGGGAAGCACTTGTTCATTATCACTAGTTTCTTTAAACGTTAATCCCTAGCAAGTATTTTTTTTTATAAATTGCATAATGTGTCTCGCCCTTGCTTAGATATATATCGTATATACAGGGCGAGCTTTTGCATTCTGTGCGTGGATATCTCAGAAACTGTAGTAGATAGAGAAACGGTGATAGCCCTTGAACGTACTGTATGCAAAAATAAGGGCACTTCTCACTTTAAAATCATCAAAAATGGCCGCCTTGTACTTTCTGTATTTATTCGATTAAATATCTTTTGTGCCTGCGTCTCTGCGGAGTCACGTTTTCATCGGCATCGATCGACCGCCTCGTCAACACGTCCTGTATGTGACGGTCATAAGCGATTTATATAGCTGCGCGGTCGTGGGCGAGTGGTTAAGGCGTCTGAATAGCTGTATTGTTTTTTTCCTGTGCAAACTGATGTAATTGGCATTACTAAGTGTTTGCTTTTACTGTTTCAGTATTGTTATTAATGCAAAGATATTTTTACTGATGTTGTACATAATTTTGATCACTCTTGCTTTATCAAAGACGTTACAACATTTTTTCTTTTGTGACTTTTTTTATTTACAATTCAATTTTTAAAATACTTTAGTTAGAGTAAGGCTCAAAATTCCAATCATTTGACAATTTGTGCACATGTCTACATTTTTATCACAAACATACTGTATATAATAAAAGTTAAGCTTGCAAAATTTTATAACGAGCGCATTCAATGGACGGGGTGTATTCGTTGGCGTTGAATCGATTTTCCTACTTGAAGGGGCGGCGAACATTTCGGCGCGATTCCGCTGCGACATCGTTTCAACTTCGCGATTAATGTTGCAATTTGCATTGTTGTTCAGAAACTTCGCTATGAATACAAACTTCAAATCGCATCAGCTCGTTCGCATCTCCCGTCCGTCCAACAAACGGTGCATGCCCGCGATTAAAGTCGAAAAATGGCGATAAACGTCGATTTTTTGAGGGCGAGTTGTCGCCGTCTCTAGCAACCCGCCGGTGGGTGCCGGTAATTATTAATAGTCATGCGAATCTCAGTTCGTTAACCCCAAAACCTGTGTGCACATTTCGCAGCTGCATAATTTTTTGACGATCCGCGGGGGCGTATTGCCACCCCGCGCTCCCCGATTCCACGGCCGTTCCAGCGACATGGGTCGGAAAAGGAAAACCGTCGAGCAGTACTGTGCAGAGTACGAGGAGTTTGAGATTAACACCGCCAAAAAGGCCGACGAAAACGACGGCGTCCTGCAGTGCAAGTACTGCAACGTCGAGGTGATCTGTCAAGCTAACAGAATTGCAGAGCATTTGAGGTCGTCTTGGCATGTTAAACTGCGTAGCAGCATCAAGAGGAGGCGAGGTACTGTTTTTTTATTAATTTGCCAAACAAGTTAAAGGGGAACCAATTCCACGAACTCGAAGTTTTAAAAATAACTAAATTTCGAAATTTTTAACGTCATTTAATTCCTTTATTATGCAACTTAGAAATAAAGTGAAAAGGGAAAAGTTTTACATTATTTTATGCTTTATAAGACCTGGTCATTGATTTTTTGATTTAACATGACATAAAGTTGTACTTTCCAAATACATATAACTAAAGCTGATATATGGCAAATGCATATTTTGTATGATTGACATGTCTGCGAAACTTTTTGCATATGTATAATAATTATGTGAAAACAAAGCATTTAAGTAAAGTTTTATTTTGCATATTTATACGTTTTGAGCATACTTTCTGGATTTTGCATATTTGTTTGGTTGCATATTTATATTTGTAATGTATGAACTTTTGAGATTTTTGTAAAATTGATTATTTCATTAAATTTATTAATAACATTTTTGTGTGCAACTAAGATATATACTTTAACTTTCTGCATTTGGAGTGCAGTGCACGTATCGAAATAAGCAGAGGAAAGGGGAAGTCCCTGTTGCAATCTTTGACTATATAAACATACACTGCGAGCAACCCTCACTTTTCCCATAAAAGCAATCAAAAAATGGATAAGGAATCAGCCAACATAGAATTTATTTCAAGAGTCGAACTTCGAGTGTTGGGTGAATAATAGTCTGGCGGGGTTAGGGGAAATCTCATTTTTATGTTGGCCTACAATGCGAAGTTAGCGTTGACAATTCGTGTTTATATAGTCAAACATTAAAATGAAAGACGTCTTTGGATAAAAAATAGAGAAATAAATATACTCGTACAAAATAATTAAAAATTTTACACCAATTAGAATATTTCTACTTATTTTCAAAACAATTAGAGCATATTATGTGCATATATTGTAACTTAGGGTGCATATACTCAACAAAATGTATGCATATATATGCGCATATTTTCGTACATTTGAGTGCATATAATTATCAGCGTTACATATAACCCATAGTTATCCATGGCATTGTTAAGTGCGTAATTTTTTTATCTGTTTACGGTGATGTAGATTAATAATATACACTTACAAGTAGATTCCTAACAGTTCGAAAATAACGGTTGGAAAACAACAGCGTTAATCAAGCTTTTAAAACTACATTATTTACCAGCACTGAACTATAATATGAATAACTGGAAAGGAGATACTGTGTAAACAGCTGAAGCAAGTAGGCAAAGTATGCAACCTGCCATACTGTAGTATAACTTTTTCTTTCCCATCACATAAGCACTAAAGTACTTTTTTTCCTATAAACATTTTCAAGGTCATGATAAAATTGGCAAAACTGCTTTTTTTAAATTATTAGAAAATTTATTTTCGTCAGGTTTTTCTGTAAACGACTTGTGTTTTTTTTGACATTTAAAATTAAATTGTCAGTTTTTCTTTTTTGAAAATGAATATGCGTAAAAAACGAAATCCTTTAAAATTAAATGCAAAAAAGCAATTCTGAAGTGTGCAGAGGAACTGTTGGATCTGCAGCCTAACAGGCAAGAAGTTTACGAAAGATTACCTAAAAACAAAACTCCTTTAATGCCAGATTTTAAATTTCCCACCAATTTCTAGTTCTAAAACATTACTAAAACAAATTCTACCAACATATATTTTTTAAAGGAATCCAAGTAATGCCAACATAAACCCTAAATTCTTTGACCTTCAAAATTTGTATAGGAAAAAAACGTACTTTATAGGTGATTGATATGAAGCACAACACTTTTATGCGTTTTATATTAAATTAAACAGAATATAAATGACATGTTACCTTTTATACTAAAACTATGGTGTAAAAAAATATGAGAAGTTTATTTTAAAATCTTTATTAAAAATTAAAGATCTACAAAAACAAGAGTTATTAGTACATACAATAATTAATGCCAACTTTTTATCTACAATTCATCAATTTTGAAATAAAATTATCTTGGTAATTTTTTGCCTTACAGTAGCTGCTTTACCAAGTAGAAGTAAATTGAAATGAGAAGAGGGCTCACGTGACATGTGCGCAGTAGCGTTCCAGCTGGCGGACGAGTCCAATATGCCGAACAAGGTGTGACCCTGTAGATGACATTTAGGAATCAGTAGCGCAATGTGTAAACGGGGTGCTATTTAATTATTTAAATAAATGAAATCTGTATTATTAGCAGATTTCAATTTATTTTAAGCTTGTACCACATTCTGTAGGGTGAAGCACAGTCGAAAGACGCTTGTTGTTATTTTCACTTATTGTTTGTTCTTGTCCAGTGTCCAGTTCCCATTTTAATTATAAATTTCGCCGCCACTGATAATTCTACGGCGGCGCGTAAGGTACTATAATTTATACGAGCAAGCTCGTCCGCCATTTTGAGTTACTGAAAGTGGCGGCAAATTCAAATTCTAGTTACTTTCCAAATAGCATACGGTAAGTCGGAAAACAACGATCGTGTCATTTAATTTTATCCGTCTTAAAAAAAAATTGGTTTTTAAACAAATAAAAAGAAAGCAGAAAAAATCGGAACGGAAACACTGTTAACTAACACGCACGTGGTTCAAACTAGAGAACTTTAATAGTACCTTAGTTCAAACAACAGTGACGAGTGACAGAACTCGATAGAATTGACAGATATAGTTGACAGCACAGAACAACACCTACACACTGTATATAGATTTAAATAACCACACTTGGACGAAGACTGTAATTATAATAAGCATCGTGATGGAATGCACCGAGATTTAAATCAGCATGCATTGTTCGTGCAGTACGTACTCCAACGGTTTCTAGTCTTGCTTGGTTGACAGACGACAGAATGCACGGTAACCGGTCAGCGCAGCCAACAGCTTGGCGCTAAAATCCCTGTGACACAAAATCTAGTGGGATAAGCTTGCCTGGTTAATAAAGCACTCTAGCGGCGCATGTGACGTCATGGCGTGCCTTCTTCTCATTGCAATACACCTATAACTGTAAATTTTGTTTTGTATGGCGATGCATTCTGCATTTTATAAATAAGTTTACAATTTGGCGTATTAATTGAAGTTCATGTAAATCTTCAAAGTGTTCTTCCATTCTTGGGTGTTCTAGTTTAAACAGATTCAAATTTAATATTTGTTTTATTTTTTAACAATCCTTCATTATGCATAGTAAATCGAAAACTTCTTTCTGTGAAATGAACGATTTTATATACAACATCCGATGCATAACGTAAACCACCTCGACTTACTGCTTGCGTAAATTTTTTGAAATGTTCATTAGAAGCACTATATAAATGATCATATTTTGCATCAACATTTTTAAATAGCAATATTTCTGCACACTGCTTACATGTTGTTATTTTTAATAATTTGCCGACAATATAGCCAGCGATATATAGCAAATATTTTCCTGAAAATCTGTTAGGTTATTAATGCTACATACAGGGTGTTTCGGGAGGAAATGGAAATATTTTAAGGACATGTCTAGGAAGACAAAATAAGCAAAATAAGCTCATATGTTTAAGTCCGATTTTTATTTGTTTCAGAGATATGTACTTTGATTAATTGTAATTTTAAAAACTAAAGAAAAATTCATTACAAAACTAACAAAACAAAACAAAAAAAATACACAAATTGCATTAATTTACAACAAATTTTCGAAAACATCACTTCCCACTTCGATACACTTATTTGCGCGTTTATAAATGGAACTGTTTATTTTTTTTTTTTAGTTTTGTATTGAATTTTTCTTTGGTATTTAAATTACAATTAATCAAAATATCTCTGAAACAAATAAAAATCGGACTTGAACAATGAGCTTATTTTGACTTCGTAGACATGTTCTTAAAATATTTCCATTTCCTCCTGAAACACCCTGTATATTCTTCATAATTTGATCATCAAAAAATTTTTTTGTCTGCTTTGTCGCTATTCTTGGTAGATGATCTTAGTTCAAATGCAGGTGTACAAAAATTCCCAAAATCTCCACAATTGGCTTGGTGTTGCTGAATTTCTAACTAACAACTGTTGTAGCGACCATTTCAGTTGTAAAACGTTCGGATTATTGTTCCACCCTCCCCTAGATCAAATACAGCAAAAGTACAGTTCCAAATGGTTCTGCAAACATTTATAGTTTAAAAATATTTTAGGGGATTGCCGTCCAGGGCGAACAGATCTTTTGCTAAATGCAATGTGCTTTGCATTGTCAGAATAAATCCTACTGCAAAACTTTTTCTTGCGTGCCATAAAATAGGCACTCCGTCAATGTGCAGTTTTCTCAGCAAAAACTTCTGCAAAATAATTTAAAGTAGTTGGTCTGATTGGAGCTGTATATCCTTTCCCAAAGGGATTTCGTGAATTTAATATATCAAAGATCTTATCAATCATTCGTATAAATTCAATTGTGGCACTGCACTCTTGAAAATCAGGATGTCCAGAATTTCTCAAGTATTCTAGAGCATCTGCTACCCCACTACTGAGCGGCCAGATGTACGTTCATTATTTTGTTTTTAAAATAAACATGATTGGAAGTTAATGAATTTGCTAATTGCAATTGTTGACACTCTTGAATTTCATCTAATTTTTCTAAATAACTCCAAGTAATAATCCCTTTGCTTGATGTTAATTCTTTTTGAGCAAATGCATTACGGGCCAATTTCAACATATGACAGGTATCTAACATGCAATATAATTTAGTGGTTGTACACGGATGAATAAAATGCGAATTGGCGTTTTCACCAGAAATATTACAACCAATTTTATTAAATGTTGCTATATTTGTTGTAGCTCCATCACAGGTTATGAATCTTACTATTATATCAACGTCAAACAGCAGTTGCATTTGAATATTTGCATCCGTTTTATTTATTAAAAAGTAGGCTATTGGGCATTTGAAATTGCCAGTATTTCATTTTCTATGCCTCCACCATACAAAGCGGTAAGAAATTGTTCTCCTGCCTTTGCATTTCTTTCTGCATCTGCATCTTGTTCTTTGAGTACTTTAGCGCTCGGTATTTGTTTGTTCATAGTGTGCAATGGCAAAAAATATAATTTTAGAAACTAATGTTTACCGTTTTCCAGGAAAAAACTTCTAGACAGATTTTTACTTCCCTCGTCTAAAAGACGAAGGAAGTATTGTAATCACCAAAAAATCACCGTTTCAGGTTTTCACAATTCCGTCTGTCTGTCTGTCGGCGGTATAACTCAAAAACTATTTATTTGTTGGAGGAAGACTATTTTGAATACACATTATATATCTACCTCGCATGCCACCGAGAAAATTTAAGACAAATACATACAGGGCGAGTACCTTAAAAAAATAAAATTTTGTTTATTTTTTATTTAACTTAGCAATATATACAAGTAATAATTTGTGCATAGCGCAGGCTTTATTCTTGCCAAAATGGAAATCCAAAAGATACAGGATAAATGTTGTACGATACAAAAAGGAGCAACCAATAAGTAGGGTACATTAAATGCAGCTGCATCGAAGGAATTCGAAGCGTCTTGATAGCTCACGCGGCAAAGGCTTGAGTTTTCCGTCACACACCGGCGAACAATGCAATGCTCGTTCGCAGGCACTCAAATTCGAATCCCATTACGGGTAATATTTTTTTATTTAAAAATTGATGTACTTTGCATTACCAAGTGTTTCCCTTCTGTTGTTTCAGTATTATTAGAAATGTGAAAATATTTTTACACCTAGTTGCCTTCGATTTTTAAAATTATTTAGTGCCACAACGTCCACTTGTTTATTTTTGCTTTAATTGAAATACAGGATAATAACAATTTGCATATAGTTTACACTTTACTCTTGAAGAAAATTGAACTCGGCAGATACAGCCTAAATGCAGAAAGAAGTGTCAACGAAAAGAGGTTCTCCATTTGGTACTTGTTTGGTTATCATTTTTTGTGCTTGTATTTGTTTTTTGTTTCCATTTTTCCTCATTGCTATTCGTTTCCATTTTCGTTGCCGTGCTCGTTTTCTTCCTCTATCTTAATGTGACCATTCCTACTGGATATCTGCGATGCTCCTTGAATTTACGCAATCCTTCGATTTGTGTAGTTCCGTGGATTATTTCTTGCACTCATTCAGGACGCACTTCGGAACATAAATTATATAATTATAGAAGTAGGTTGTTTTACTGAAGGGGTTTACACTTGATGAAGGGGATGAAAGATTTGAGATAATATGTGAGTGGAGTAGCCAGGCCTAACTACCCGTTAAGACAATTGTAGCCTATGTCTGTTCACCAATAAATACACTTCAGAGTTTAAAAGTATATTGAATAATTAAATATAATACAACGCTTTATATACAGTTAATTTGTGTCGTGTTTTGCTGTTTGATCTGATAACCTACTATTGGTATAGGCAAAACACAACGTTTGCATAAAATATCTTGCTGGTAAACAATGTGTATGAAATTTGACCTAATGAGACAATATTATAATGTCACTGTCTGCAAAAGACTCTTTATTCGTAATAATCATATTGCAATGTGACCTAGTTAGCCGACACCAAAGCTGTTTAATTGGTACGTGTTATGAACTAGTTTAATATTCTAATTTTGTGTTCACATAGTTTCACTTAATGGTTTATGTCATGGGCAAACACAAGTTTGAACACTGGACGTTATTAATTCTTAGTTTTTTATATCCTATTTGCGTTTTCCTTCCTTTTTTTTTTCTCCCCTTTTGCTACTTTTTTATGGCTGCTTGGATCAGTTGTTCTTCTTTCTGTCAAATCATCTTCTATACAAATTTTAGTTCTCCCTAATCTGGACTTATTTTTCATGGTTTCAAGCTTTTCCATGAATGTCGAAATTTCTGCCACAATTATTTTTCTTTCCTCTTGCTTACCAACTGTGAACGGCTTTTTTACCTTTGCCCTTACTTGTATAAAATTTTCTACTTGTGTTTCGGCCATACTGGTGTTTTTTAGTTCCAGACCTTTCTAATAATATTAATTTACTTCCCTCGTCTAAAAGACGAAGGAAGTATTGTAATCGCGAAAAAATTACCTTCCGAGATTTCTCCAGATCTTCACGTTTCAGCGTCCCTAGATGACGAAAAACAGGTTTTCTCAATTCCGCCTGTCTGTCTGTCTTTTGGCGGTATAGCTCAAAAACTATTTGTTGGAGGAAGACAGTATTTTGCACACACGTTATATATCTACCTGGCATGAAACTGAGAAAATTTCAGACAAATATTGAGATGGTATTAAGCCCACAACTTGGCTCTGTTTGCAGTGCAAGATAATTAACCGATTCAATAAAGCACAGAGTTGGGATATTTTGTATAATTGCAATTTTAAACCAAAATAAAATATTAAATGCGTTAATAATGAGATGCGAGAAACAGTAATTAGTCTGAGAAAGGCACGCAAAGGCAAAGCATATTTCGAAGGGTTTGAATTGGCTTGTAAATAAATTAATATAATTTAAAAGGAAAGGTTTGTGCACATGTAAAGCCAGACCATATAAAATTTATTTGGCACAAAAGGTTTGTTAGCTGCATTTTAAAAGGAGCGTAGTTGTTAAGTAAAAGCAAAGATAGTGATCAAAGCAGAAAGGTAAAGCAAGATGAAGCATAATATAATATAGAAAATTGCAAAGAGCAATGCTAGAAGAAGGCAACAGAAGAGAATAGATAGTGACGCGAGAATGGCGAACTCAAAAATCAGTGTATTTCAAAATAAAGTGCAATAGTGCAGAGCAGAGCAGTGACAATAATAAGTAAATAACGTTTGTGTGTGCAACGCTATCGAACAAGTTTAATTATAAGGTTAAAGACAATAATTTAGATTTAAGAAAATTGTAAATATTAATTATGTACTAAAATTTACTTGCATTGGTGACCTTCTATTATCAGAATTAATTTCCATTAACATAAGAAAATCAACAGTAACTTAAGCAACCTGATGCAATTTTGTTTAAAACGGGAGAACAATTGAATTAATTTTTTATTTGAAGTTTGTCGAATTTGTGCTCCATATTTAACTACAATTTTATAACAAACGAGCATTTTACCAGTTAAAAGGTATTTCATATTATTGTGCCCATCTCAGAGTACCTGTGACAGTGTTTGTGGAAGTTTCCACCACATTAAAATATAAAATTTCCTAATCCCATCTGCGGCTGAGGTTCGGCAGCGAGCACATGAAAATTCCGAAGTTCGATTACGAGCAAATTAGTCATTGGAGCCCAGAGATCGGCACTGCAAGTGATAAACAGAGTCTGCAAGAACGTTCCAACAAACGTCTGCACCTGGGGGAGCATCTCCAGCAGGAAATCGAAGCTGCATCACTACGAGCAGCTCCGAAGCCATCATTACGAGATAGGATTAAGCCTGAAATTTGAGGGTTAGGTTTGGGATAACGCACAAAACTACAAGATCAAACCTTCCCGGAGAGGCCTAGTGTATTCCCAAGGTCCCAGTTACTTCGTGTTTTTTTAAAAATCGAGTGGAGTCAGTAGATTGTGTCGGGTTTGGCGAGAATCGAAACGTTCATAAACAATTCAAAGAATTGGCGCGCCTTCTACGTCAGAACAAGCAAGAGGCGGTGACGTCATTCTAAAAAACTAGCAAGGGGATGTGTTTGTATTAGTTGCCAAGCGGGAAAATTCAAATAACTTACCTGACGCGTTTTTCACTGTATTTTCACGAGTTTAAACGTTCAAATATGCTGTTTACACTGGCGACATTTTGTGTCATCTGTCAATGTACTAAATTGTGAATTAAATGAGCTACTCCAAGTCAAATGACCTAAAATTTATGGCGATAGTTAAATTCTGATCCCACCCTAAGAATAGAGCTTGTGTTTTGCTGAGTGCTAGCGTAAATAAATATTGCAATTAAATAAAATAGAAAGAAGGACATACAATCATTTTATTGGTGTTGTTAATTATTACATTTCATTTTTAACCAGCCGTAATTTATGACAGGCAAGTTTAAGCACAGTAGTAAGATTATAAACTGAGAATTGTGTCATTTGGATTTGCCCTAATTTAACGTAATAGTAATTTTTATACCGAAATAAATAACAATCAGGTAGGGCTTTCATTACAATATATACAGGGTAAGTTCATATCAACGTTATTTACTCTGCTTTATTATTTGGTACATTTTGTTCAAATTTAACAGTAATCTAACTTGATGCTTGTTCCTTTGTAGGTTTTTACATTGTTGTAGTGCCATCTGGCTTCGCCCATGTTCTTTATAAATTTTCTTGTGTTGGAAAAAAAATTCTTCTAATCACTTTGATACTGAAATATTACCTGTATTTTTAAGATAAGCTAGAACAACCGTTATCATTACCTTGAATATGATTATGATTACTATACTTTGCAAGGAATTGCATAAGAATGTAAAATATTGGGACAATTTTGGGCAGTACTAAAGCAGCCTCGTACAGTGAAAGTGCTTCTTGCAGCAGTAGTTTCTGATAATAAACACATTGAAATTTATGATGAGTGCGTCTATTTTTAGCAATTATAATGTAATCAGGCATCGGGACATAAAATTGCAGCTTCACAAGTGAGTCTACACAAATAATCTCAATTCATAATTTAAAAATGTCCGGAAAGAAAATTTGAAATTTAAAGTAGAACGTGGAGATTAGCAGCGTAAAGTAATTAACCTCAACTGTGATAAGTACTGTGATTCATAAGAATGGTACAATTTGCATATCCCATGCTAAAAACGATTAATATTCTGTTAATACCTACAGTTTTTTACATTTCCACGTTTTGGAATTGGGGGATTGTACCCATCGCTACCTCTTCACGCCATTAGGTGATTTTATTCTAATATTTTTGTTTCAAACTCAGTTAATACACTAACTGCTCAAACCTAAAATATAAAAATGAGTGGCCGTAAGAAGGATGCCGTTTGGGTGCATTTCGAAGAAATTAGAGACGGGAAGTCGAAGAGGGCGAAGTGTAAAGCGTGTAAAAAGTACGTAGTTGCGCTTGTGGCAAGAATGAGAGCCCATAAGGAGAGAAAGTGTGGCCCGCTGCCCTCACACAAGCCAAACAATAGCTTTCTGTGGGACTTTCCAAGCGGAATCAGGATGAGCGAAGGTACAGTTGGAAACACCCAACCTTGTACCAATCCAAAGCCACAATAAACTATTTTAGTAGCCTCATGTATTCCACAAAAAACTTGCATATAGACTTTATTCCAGATTCCATGCCCTTGCAGCAGCGGATGCTGCTGAGTCCACCCCAAGTGCAGATCCCCTCATCGGAATCGCTGCTGCAAAGCCAACCACTATCGCCGACGAAACTGAAAGTAACTAGGCAAAGCACCAAGTTGCAGTCGTCATTCACCCCGAAAGTTGAAACACCGACCGTCATACCAGCCGAAGAGGTTTGCCTACGGTGGAATAGCCATCATTCCAACATGCAGACTTCCTTCCCGCAGCTGCTGGAGAAGGAGCAGTTTGTAGACGTCACGCTGGTTGCTGAAGAAAAGACACTCAAGTGCCACAGGGTGAGATTTTTTAGAATATTCGCTAACATCGATATTTACTATTTTATCCGTAGATAATCCTTTCATCATGCAGTGCATATTTCGAGGAAATCTTAAACGGCATAACCCCGTTACAGCATCCCGTCATAATTCTCAAAGGCATTCCGTTTTGGATCTTGAAAGCGCTCACGGATTTCATGTACGTCGGAGAAGTCAACATCGACCAGAACAAGCTTCCCGAGCTGCTGGACGTCGCGGAGCTGCTGAAGGTTGGAGCGCTAATAGTTGTTTGCCCGTAATAAGTCCAATTTGCAGGTGAAAGGTTTGGCAGGGAAAAGCAATAGCTCGGACAGCCGCAAGTCAGAAAGTCAGCCAGCTAAAAAGACCCAGGTGAAGGATGCCCCGCCGCGACACCCCGCTGCAAGGAATCCCCCTCAAGCTGTACCTGTAGTGGCAAAGGTTGAAGAAATGCCCATTAGTGACCCCCTCGAGCTGTTGGAGCCGAGATTCCATGATGACAGTGACGGATCGTCTTCAAGAACAAAGGAAAATAAGCTGTCTTCGAGAAGGATTCTCAGTAGGAAGATTAGAAAAAGGAAGCCTTCTGAGGACGAACCGGTCAGTATATTTGGATGTGCTTTATGCCTATTAATAGTAATAATAATAAATATCACACTGTAGAAATTACCTGTCACCACTAAAGAAGTTTGTCAGCAAAGCTGCTTTGGGGTAGTAGCCCATCTTGAGCAACTCATTTAAATGGTGGGGTAATGCATACGGCATACCTAGTGAGAATAGTGATACTTGAATAGAGTGGGGCATTTATATGTAATGAGGATAATTTAAATGTATAGTCCATTTACTTGACATCTGCACTGTCAAACTGACATTATGTTGGCACCACTGCTATTTTTCACATTTTAACAATTAAATTACTGTACAGTCTAATAAAAAACACATTATTTTTGAGGTATAGTCAAGACATTTTTTTTTAAATTTGACACTGACAGTGCAGATGTCAAGTAAATGGACTATATATTAATAGTGTGTCTGGCAGTATGTGCAACATAAGGAAATTTATGTGCTTACTTAATCGAGTCCTTTTGTACCTTGCAGTGTCAAGGTTACTTTGTCTTCTCTCGTAATTTGGGTTTGTCAAAAAGGCCCATTACGTGTTGTTGCCTGCCATTTCTATCGCTCTAGTCCAATTTCTATCTTTTAGTTCAAATGCTTGCCTCACCTATTTTTAACTTTCTCTCCTAGATGTATTCTTTGAGCGGTTTAATTCATTTCAATACTTCATATCTTGCTCTAAGCTGGCTGCCCTTTCTGTTATTTCTTCATCATTTTCCCATTATTGCTTAAGGTAGGTAGCAACTATGTCCTAAAACAAATAGTTCAAGCTCTGCTGCTATGCATATTGCTCACTATCACTAAGTTAGATTAGAAACAACAAATGTGGAACTATCATCAACTTTAAGAATTGTATGACAAATATATGAAATGCCACCATAGTGAATTACCACCGACTTGGATTACCACCGATGTGGATTTACATCCGACTGGAACTACCACCGACCTAAACTATCAACGCTGTTTACCACTGACTGGAAATACCTCTGGCTGCATTCAGCAGCAGTTGCTGCAACACATTTTACATGAACGACAACAAACGTGGTTTTTCATTAATACTTTGGCAACCATTTATGAAGTAGTTGTTGTTACCAACCTTTGAAAGGCTTTATATTTCATCATAAAATTGTTTATACTGTAATTAAATGTCAGTATTATGTTCAATTCATACATGGTGCGCTGTGATCAATTTTATTAAACCAAGATTACAACCAAAACCATCTTTGAATTTTAGACATTTAATATTACTATAATATAGATGTTACATATTTGAAGAACAAACTTAATCTATTTCTAAATATCTAATGCATTCACACAATTGACATACATTTCACAATCATTACCAGTCATCACATTCCGTGGAAACACAGCTCCCTCAAACAACTCACTAAGCAACCTATGACTATGCATTTATAATATTAATAGTTTGGTTAGGAAAACAAAGATAACAGCCAAAATTTATTTCAAAAAATCCAAGATGCTTTAATGGAATGAATTACGTTTCGTTTGCCTTGGCGAACTTCTTCAGATTCAAAATTATTTACATTTGTATATTTACATGATTAAGGGTTTCCGAGAATGAGAGAATTAGGTTAGAAAATTAAGCATGAAGCAGAATTAAAATTGAAATTGTGGTAATTATCAACAGCGTGATCTGATGAGGCAGTATTGGGTTTATTCGGAGTTAAAGTTTTCGTTTTTATAGATGTTACATGTTGTGATATTCTTTTTTTGAGGTACTGTTTGGTTTGACCAATATAGCTAGGATCACAATCACTACAATTGATTTGATAGACAATATTAGATTCTGATTGAATTTCAGTCTTGTCTTTTAAATTATTAAAGAAAAGTTTACCAATGGTGTTATTATTTTTGAACAAAACAATAAAATTAAAAGTTTACTTAACTGTTGTGACAATTTAGGTATGTATGGAAGAGATATGTAACTTGAATTTTCTATATATTGATCGTTATTAAAAAAAAAATCCTAAACAATTAGGGTATAAGTCAAAAGAATCATTTTTGTTATTTGTGTTTTTGAATTTAAGTTTATTAATTCTCATTTTAATTTTTGAATTTATGAATTCCATGGGGTAGCTATTTTTTATTAATACATTTTTAATTTTTATAATGTTTTCATTATGGTATTTATTGGTAGAAAGTAAAATTGCATGATCAGTTAGACTGTTAATTAACAGTGTAATTACACTAATTTTATATTTAACTGTTGTTTGAGAATCAAAATATAAATATCTGTCAGTTTTAATATCTTTTCTAAACCAGTTAGTTTCAATTATACCTGAACGGCAAGGCAAACGAAACGTAATTCATTCCATTAAAGCATCTTGGATTTTTTGAAATTAATTTTGGCTGTTATCTTTGTTTTCCTAACCAAACTTTAAATGTTTAATATTCAGCCGTATAATTTTTACATCTCTCCTTAAATATAATATTAATATTTTATATACTGTTATGTTTTTTACGTTCGGGCTATTTAAAAATTATACGACGCTTCTTGTATTAAACATTTATTTACAATGATTGATTATTATTATTTACAAACACATGAATTACTTAAACTACGAACTATTTGTAACAACGATACACTAATTAATAATTACGGCTTAACAGTAATGATTTACATGGTTATACACTCTATTTACACTGGATTAAACATCAAGGATTTATATGGCACGAGTTATTTATCTGGCAGCTTCACGCTTTAAAGCTGAATGAGAACTGCCTGTCGATTCCTGCTGACACGTATTTATATATCCGAATAATTTCCGTCTAGAATATTCCAGATTTCGCTCGTACATTCCGGCATTCGCATGTGTTGACCTCGAGCGCGTTTCTCGAAAGCGTGAGTCATCCCTTGCATCTGGCTGCAAGGTCGCTTCTCCAGGCGTTTGGAACATGACTCATCGGCCCGCAGCTGGCTCCAAGACCGTCTCGGCAGCGGTGACTCATAAGTCTGTAGCTACCTGATCACCAGGCCGTTACAATACAGTGTGATTGATAAATATTTATGCTAGTCACACTACAATGGAATTGAATATTCTTTCAAAATGATAACTTGTACCATCTTATATGTTTAGTGTATGGCGTATTGTGGCCAGGAAACCTGGTCTGCGACTCGAGAAGAATTTAAGCATCGGCACTAATTATGTTGCTTAAAATCTGAGGTTGCCGCATAGTATCGATGTAAGTAGATTGGTGGTTTTCTGTTCGGTGGTGTTTCAGTTATATGGCAAATTTTACAAATTGGCTTCAGTCAGTAGTAAATCCATGTGGTGGTAATTCATATCGACGGTAGTCCACTTGGTGGTTAATGTGAATCCGATTTAAACTAACACAAAATCGGAAGTAGGGGTGGTATTTTGTATTTATTATCATGGTTTGTGTTTAGTTTATATTTATTTTCATAAAAATCTCCAAATTATCGTACAACTTCTTTTCTGTCACTCTCATAATTGCAGTATAACCTCATTCAGTCTGTTGCATTTTCCGATTTACTCTTGGTTTTCTTTTATAATTCTTGAATCTTGATCAAGCACAAGCTTGAAGGGTAAAGGGCTCAGAATACAATCGTGTCGTGATTCTGTTGATGTAATGGCATCTCTTAGTCCTTTTCCAACTTCTCTATTCCTTAGTGTTTGCCATAAACCTTTCTCTTGAGTGCTGTGAACACTGCACGTTTTCTTTTACACTTATTATTTCTGTACTAGGTAGTGATTCGATCCCAACTCCCCTCTTTTCACTCTAGTATCTTTAACTTGCTTTTTTCATCGTGTTTGACTATAACATCTTCTTCGTTCCTTTCATTCCGTCCAGAATGGTAAGTCCATAGTATAAGGTAACTACAATTAATTGTCCACACATATTTTACAATGTTCACTATTATTCACTTTAGTTTGGTGAGTTGAGTCCGTTTTGTTCGCTGCATATAGATTCAACGGAATCTTTTCCATCTGTTTCTGTTTTGGGCTAGTTCTTTCACTTGGTTCCATGTTGTATTTATTGCTTTTACCTCCTTAAGTAGATTCTCCAAGTTTGAGCTGGTCTGCCTCTCTCTCTTTTTCCTTTATCATTATATTTAAGGATTTGACGGGCTATATCTAAGCGTCGTTTTCTTAATGTGTGACCAGCGGTGCCTTAATATGGTCACATTAACTGGTTCTTGCTTTGTAATATTTCAGAGTTCTCTATTTGAGATTGTAATAGGCCAATGGATTTTCATTATTGTTCGGAGGCATTTGTTAATAATAGTATTATTATTATATGAGCGATTATAACAGCCATTATTCACGAAGATTACATTTGCACCGCAAGTCATCTGAGTGAATAATGGCCATAATCGCGAATGTAATACGATATTTTATCTACTCCTATACAGTAGGAGTTTTGTGTTCATATTTCCGAATTATGACATTTTTGACAGCTGTTAACTTCAAAAGTCATTTAATAATAAGAATTAGTGATGTGTCGTTCCGGTTGGACTCGGTACAAAGGAACGAATACGGGTCAGGATCGATTTGGATCGAATCCAAGTTTCCATTCCGGATTCATTCCGAGGATCGAAAAGGTCGCCAAGGCTTCAATTCTCCCGGACATTCATTCCTTTGGTGTTGTGTTATTTAATACAATAAATACAATGTTTTGTGAAGGTAGACGTGGGACATTTTCTCCTGAAATAAACATTTTTGTTAGGTTTGTGAGCATACATATTTTGAAAGTTTGGTTATCTTCCCGATTAAGAAAAACTTTTAGTTATTTACATGATTTGTGTGAATAGTTTAACGTTTAACTTTTACATATTGAACATTAATTATATCTGAAATTAAAATATTTTATTAGGATTGTGAGCGTACATATTTTGAGGTTAACTTACTGTTTATGAAAAAATTATTTTTTGCACTACTAGTCTCAGAACGCATCGTTATTGGCCTATTTTTAGGTCGTGAAGTTGATTTTTTCCACCAAGGGAGAGAAAGTAAAATAAACAATTTTCACCGTGGTAACTAATAAATTGCTAAGTTACCAAATATGACTATTTTAATTTTGACGTTTTAAAGAGCTGCATTGTCAGGTTGACAGTTAAAATATTTTCGAAATTTGTTGGCAATTTAGGTATTAAGCCGCTTGGTAGTGCAAAAAATAGTATATACACCACGGTAGCGAATCGTCTTATAGCCTTCGCGCTTTAGATACTTCGCGCTGCGCGCTCAGTATCTAATATGCGCTCAGGTTATAATACTGCGATTCGCTACCTTGATGTATAATATACTATTATTTTATGTGTGAAGATTGTAGAATGTGGTGGAATTAACACACCACTTCATGATTGTCAGGAAAACATTTATACGAAGTTGTTTACTTCCTTTATATTATTGGAAATTAATTATTTAGTCTTATTATGCCAATGTAAATCTTCATAATTAAAAACATTCCCAACCGTTCCTATGCGCCTACACTTTTCAACAGGAACAGAATGAGCGCTGCTTAGCGTTGTAAACATAACCTTAAAAACACAACATAACCTACAAAAACTAACGTTGCAGTGTTTGTAGTTAGCTTCACGATGGATGATTTTGATGTTTTTATACTATTTTATAATCTGTATTATTGTATTTAACGACCCTAACGATCAACCTGCAAAATACGGAATATAATAATACCGCAGCTCATGCTCATTTTGGATAATCTGGTATTTTTGGTTATGTTTGGGTAGCGTTGGCAACGTCACAAGTAGAAAGTTGATCAACTTCAGCAGTGTACAGCGCTGATGCGCGTTTGTTCTGTGCAGTGCTACCACTTCACCATATGAGCGAACTTTGGGTTTGACATTTGGAGACGGTCAAGAGCGATAGAGAGCGTCTATTCTGTTTAACGCTTTAGGGATTCTCATTATTTCTAATTTTCTTTCTTTCTAAGAGTACAGTATGCTGCTGATTTAAGACCAATGTTCATACTTTAATATAGGAAAAATGATAAATGTTGGAAATTTAGAAATTATTCTTTTTTGTTTGATTTATATCTATTAGGATAAAGTTTATTATTTTAATATTTTTGTGTTACAGATTTAGACTAAATGAATTTTAATTTTTTCATATTTTATGTACTCCTACTGTAAAATGGCCATGAATTATGATTCATAATTCACGGTTTGCAGCCAATCATAAAATTCTATTTGCACAATTAATTCAATAGTTTGCAAGTTGCAACCAATCAGAAAATTCTATTTTCATTATTCAATAGGTTGTAGTCAATCACAAAATTCATTCTTATTATTAAATGACTTGAAGTTAACAGCTATCACAAATGTCATAATTCGGGAATATGAACACAAAACTCCTATTGCATAGGAGTAGATAAAATATCGTATTATATTCGCAATTATGGCCATTATTCACTCAGATGGCTTACGCCACAAGCCGAAGGCCAGACCCATTATACTTGCTTTTATTTTAAGTAAATTTAGTTTATCTTGTACGTGTTCTCTTTTCTCGGTAATAGGGGTTTCCACTTGAATTTTTTTGTTGCCAAAAGTATTATAATTTAAAACTATCAGTTATAATGACTATATTATTGCAAACAGAAACATGAAATATATCATCCTGATAATAATAATAGTAGGCTGACATTCCAGTTGTAATAGTGCCACTCCTCTTCCCGAGTTTCATTGATTCGATTGATATGGTGAATCACTCCATATTATGACGTATGAATGAGTTCATAGCTTGGGGTGGGTTTTAGCATCTCCATTTTTTCTTGTCCTTTAGCTTTTCTTTGAATCCTGTAATTCTCATATTGTTCAGGTCTTTTATGACTTGCTCCTTCCATTTTATCTTCGGTCGACCCTTTGGTCTTCCTTCCGTTGGTATCCATTCGGTAATACTCCTCACTTTATCTTCTGTCTCCTTCCTGAATATATGTCCATACCATCTCAGTCTATGATGGTCTTTACTATGTGCTCTCCTTTCATCTTGTTTCTAATTTCAAAGTTCATTAGGTTTCTTTTGTCTCCATTTTCTAGTTTAACGGGGCCGTATATCCTTCTAACAATTTTTCTTTCAAAAATCCGTAAACGTTCTTCCTTTTTTGTTAGTCATTACTTCTGCTCCATATATCACAACTGGTCTAATGGCGGTTCTATAGACTTTCATTTTTGTTTTACGGCTGATTTCTTTATTATTGATAAGACGTTTGTACATGTAATATGCCTTATGTCTTGCTTGTATGCGTTGTATTATTTGCATACTTCTATCATTTGTTCCGTTTATCATTACTCCAAGATATTTAAAACTATTAACTATCTCAAAGTTGAATTCTCCTAGTCTTATGTTTTTCGCGTCTGTTCTTTTCTGTCTTGTGCATCTCAACAGTTTGGTTTTATTTTCATTAATTTTAAGTCCTCTTCTATTCGCTTCAGTAACTAATTTATTAAATACCTTCACTAGGATTTTATTTTCTCTTGCAATTATGACCAAATCATCCGCGTAGGCTATCAACTGGATGGACTTATTTGCGATGGTTCCTTGACATTTAAGTTTTCTGGTGACTGCCTCCAAAGTTACATTGAAGAGTGCTGCTGAAAGTGAGTCCCCTTGCCTTACTCCTCTATTAATTTGAAAATCTTTAGTAACCCCATCATGTGTCATTACTGCTCCTTTAGATCCATCCATGGTCATTTTTATGGTCACTCCTATTACTGTCGGTAGATATTTTTCTAATCTTTTGTATATTATTATTGTTGAGATTTTATATGCGGTATTTAATAACGATATTCCTCTGTAATTAGAACAATTCATGCGGTCACCTTTTTTGAATATCGGTATGATCAATCCAAGACTCCAGTCCTTTGGCATTACTGCTGTCTCCCATATTCTAGTGATTATCCCGTGAATTCTGTCTTTCAACATCTCTCCTCCATTTTTGATCAGTTCACTACTTATTTCATCTATTCCAGCAGCTTTATTGTCTTTTATCGTTTCTATGGCAGTCATGCATTCATTAATGGTCGGAGTATTCTCTTCCTCGTTGGACGATCTAGGTTGATCTGTACCTTCGTTAATGTTTTCTTCGTCTTTACTCAATAAACACTTAAAGTGCTTCTTTCTATTTTATCCATTATTTCATCAATCCATTGTTCTTTTTTGTTTTTAGGAGTTTTGTGGCGTCTTTTCTTAACTCTTTGTATACATTATAATCATCTTCCTTGTTTGAGTTTAACCATTTAATTATTGCAACTTTTTTTCTATTGGCTACTTGCTCGCATTCTTCATCTAATTTCCAGCTTGTCTTCCCTAACTTGAAATCTTTTGCTCATTTTGTGGTTTACACCACTGAAACTGTTATATTGTTTATTAAACGTTGTTCACCACTGTACAATCAAGTGCAGTAAAATACAACCGTTTGTGGAAAACAATAATATTCCTATTATACTTTAGAACACATAAAAATTACAAACATATATACAAATTCGTCAATATTGATTTAAATACAAATACGAACGGCGAGTAACCTGGTTTTCGAGACGGGATTATTTATTTATAACAGAGCTTGGAATCTGACCTTGGTCCTCGACTTCCTCAAAATGAGTCAAGGCGGAATATGCAGAAGTCCTCGAAAACTAAACTACATATGTTTACATAGATTACATGGAACTTTGCTGACAAATCTTTTAATGGTGGGGACAGTTTGTACATTGAAATTCCAGCTGTGCTACTCATACACAACATATAATTGAGGCAAGGGATGTTCCAATTATTCTAACTACTATTTCTTATTGTAGGCGCCGCCGTTATTTCCCATGAGACGAGGGACGAGATCCCGGCCAAACGTAAAATTCCCAAATACTACGATTATGAAGACATCGTAAAGCCGTGTGCTTCAGATGCTCAGCCTCTTTCGCCCCTCGTTACCATCAAGAGCGAGCCGCTAGATGTCGAAGAAAACGACATCTACACGGAAAGTGGCGAGAGCTCGCTCAACACCAGCACTGAAACTGTGGGACCGAAGATTAGTACAAATTCCAAACCTCCAGAAGAACTGCTATGCACGTCCGAGTCTCCGCCTATGAAAAGTAGTAAAAGTATGAGTAAGGAAAAGCAGCAGGTGCCACTAATGTATAAAATTAAAATTAAAAGTTTTTCGAGTCTTTCTGAGAAGTCTAGCTGCAAAGCAGCTGGTGATGTCGGTGGCGAGGAAAATGCTACTCCAGCTGCCAAAAAGGCAGCAGATGTGGTAGAATCGAGTGATAGCGCAGCAGCTTGTGATATTTTAAACGACGAAGTAAAAAGTCCTGTGGTGGAACCAAATGTGGCAGTAGATAGTAACGACTGTAATGCTGACGATGGTACAAATCATAATGAAGCTTCAGTGAGTGAAAAGGAGACTGTGGACGTGGATACTTCGCAATCTGAGCAAGCCGAGGAGTTGCTGAACACAAGCGACCAGCACACAGCTGATTCAACAGAGAAAACCGAAGTTGAAAATTAGCATTAGTTGGTTGAAGGATCGCATATCCTTCAACCAACTAGTAGCGTTATTTGAGAAGTTGAAGGTTCTTAATATTTTAAAGTAGATTTGTGTTTGTTAAGGTTTCGAAAGCTGCTGCGAATGGATATTTTCCTTACTAGTTTAGGATTAAATTTGTATAATTAGGTACCATGTAATTGACTTAACCTTACTTCTAGATGTGATTGTATTCGAATATTTATTACAATTAATTTTAAAGTTAGAAAAAAAGCAAGCAACACAGTGACGGCCGTTGCACAGCTGTGTTTTCACTTTTAAAGGATTTCACGCAAATTGATGCTGTGATGCAGGCACACTCAAGTGTAGTCAGGTAGAGAAAGTTGTGATACGTTGCATTTCATGCGGATATCTTTTAGAGTAAGTAATTTTGCGTGTTGTGGAAGGCAAAGTGAATCGTTTGTTGTGTTATGCGTCGATTATTTTAACTGAATATTTAAATTTGTATGTTTATATTAATTTTTCCAGAAAGAATACACGAAAAAAAAACAGGTTAGGACTGTTTTTGTTAAATGGGGATAAAATGGCAAGCACTTAACAGAAATGGTAATTAAACATACCATACTTAATTACATAATCAAGTGTTTGTTTGATTCTGGTGCATATTGGATGTAGGTAAATCACACACAAATACTGTTAAATTTAGACACACTTTTAGCTATACTCTGTATATACAGCAATTATGCAATTTGTTTTCTAAAGGTTGGTCATATCAACTTTGTCAGCTCCATCTTGACAATTTATTATTTTTTTCTCTAAATCGCACTTTTTCTATGATCATTATTAAAACTAAGGCTTTTAACGAAAATTTATTGAAGGTTTACTATCATTTGTAAAACGAGTGTCAATTTTTAAAAATTCTGTATGCTAATTAAATGAATGAAAACTGTGATCATTAGGTGAAAGATATGGATATTAAGACACTTCTTAATTTGTAAATTCTCGAAAATTAGTTTTGAAGAATTTCAAGAGTAGATTTTGTTTGCCCGCTAATGAAGTTGCTCATGTTTTTTAAGTAAATGTGCTGTAAGACAAGCTCGATTATTGATATCTCCCATAGGCAGAGTCTTGTACGAATTATTTGTTTTTAGTATATATAAGTTTAGACTCGGCTCTTCCTTTATCTGTAAATTTATGTAAGGTGACATTTGTGCATGGTTATTTATTTGTTATTATTTTGCCATAAGTTCTAATCATTTGATTGCTTCGAAGTTGGATCAATATAACTAGTGTGTGTTGTGCTGTTTCTCTGTGTTGATTCAATAAAAACATAGTTAATATGACAGAGTTACGTTCCTTATTTATCCTACTCCTATTAAAACGTGTACATAATTTAATCTCATGAGATTATCAAGTTGAGCACAAAAAAAGCATTAACTTTTAGAGCAGGCATAAAAGGGCGACCAAGAGCAAAGAGTGTAACTATTGTAAAGGAAAAACAAATTTGAGGAATTTAAAAAGTGACCAGATAGTCTTTAAAAAAGTACAAAAGTTCAAGGAACCCCAAAAAAAAGATAATCCAAAGCAAAAGAATCACCCTAAGGAAGAAAAGGAGTCGCGGATAAAGCCAACAGCAGATGTTATAATATAAAAAGCTAGACGAACTAAAGGTAAATAGTCTTTAAGAGTACAAAAGTTCAGGGAACCCCAAAAAAAAGATAATCCATAGCAAGAGAATCACCCTAAGGAAGAAAAGGAGTCGCGGATAAAGCCAACAGCAGATGTTATAATATAAAAAGCTAGACGAGCTAAAGGTAAATAGTCTTTAAAAAAATACAAAAGTTCAGGAAACCCCAAAAAAGATAATCCAAAGCAAGAGAATCACCCTCAGGAAGAAAAGGAGTCGTGGATAAAGCCAACATCAGATGTTACAAAAAGCTAGATGAACTAAAGGTAAATAGTCTTTAAAAAAGTACAAAAGTTCAGGGAACCCCAAAAAAAGATAATCCAAAGCAAGATAATCACCCTAAGGAAGAAAAGGAGTCGCGGATAAAGCCAACAGCAGATGTTATAATATAAAAAGCTAGACGAACTAAAGGTAAATAGTCTTTAAAAAAGTACAAAAGTTCAGGGAACCCCAAAAAAAGATAATCCAAAGCAAGAGAATCACCCTAAGGAAGAAAAGGAGTCGCGGATAAAGCCAACAGCAGATGTTATAATATAAAAAGCTAGACGAACTAAAGGTAAATAGTCTTTAAAAAAGTACAAAAGTTCAGGGAACCCCAAAAAAAGATAATCCAAAGCAAGAGAATCACCCTAAGGAAGAAAAGGAGTCGCGGATAAAGCCAACAGCAGATGTTATAATATAAAAAGCTAGATGAACTAAAGGTAAAGTAAGATTGAGATGAGAAGACACCAGCATCATAGCCGCACAGTAGCCAATTTTGTGTTGGATGGGTCCATTATGTAGGTAAAGGGGTAACCGTCTCTTTGACAAAGTGACACGCAAGGGTCAGCATCACATACATAATTCACAAAGATAACAGTGTAATTAAGAGGCTGTCTCTGATGTAATTACCAATTTCATCACGTTGTGACCCCTTTTCTAAAACAAACGAACGCTGCCAATGATTGACAGTTAATGATTGCCGTCGCCGCATATGACGTCACTTACTGGTATCTTCTCATCTCAATCCTACTCTAGAGCTAAAAACTGAGTAATAAAAACCATGCAAGTTTGAAGTCAGTACAATTTTAGAAGGCTGAAGAATGGAGCGTGGAAAAAAGTCCTTGGCAACAGAATCAGGAAATTAGAGCAGCGGGATAGAGAAAAACACAAATAACTTTGTTATAAAAAGAATATCAATAGAGGAAAACCAGATTGAAGAGAGAGTGAAACAATAATTATTAATGGAAAAGTTCAAAATCGCTACCTACAGAAGTTAAGAAAGCATAAAGGAAAGGATGATAATTAAATAATAATTGTAGAGATAAGCACTTGGGAGAAAATTATAGACAGGAAAAGCCCACTAAAAGACGAAGATTTTTATCTAGAACAATTTAACTTTCGAAAAAAGAAAATTAAACAAACTAGCAGAACAACAAATAGAGCGATTAATGGGGACGAAAATGGTAAGGAATAATGCTAAGGCTGTGAATACAACAAAGAGTAAGGAGTTCAAAGATAATAATAATGTTACGATTTATGTTTTGGGCTATTAAAAATTATACGCCGCTTCTTGTTTTAAGCATTTATTTACAGCAATTTATCTTAACGATTTACAAAAACACACGAATTATTTATACACTAACAGGAACTATTTCTAACAACAAATACACTTTATTTATTTACATACGACTTCAATATGAATGATTTATATGACTAGATTTATTTACACACGAGTTATTTATACGGCAACTTCGCACACTTCAAGCTAGATTCGGACTCCTGTTATTTCCGCTTGCGCTTATTTATATCTCGCCGAATGATTCATTCTGGAAACTTCGCGGCCTCACTCGATTATTCCGGCAACGCTGACGTGTTCGCGCGCATGAGTCACCGAGGCCGTTCTCGAAGTTTGGAAGGCGGACTCATCCGTTTGCCCGCGACCTGGCTCAAAGTCGTTACAATAATAATAATATGCCTTTATTGAATCAGAAAAAAAAGGAATACAACAATTAAATGTAATATTCACAGGTGAAGTTCAGCTAGACAAAACAAGGTTGTTTGCTGCTCTTTCATTTAACCTGTAGTTTGAACTCAAAATTATTAGAAAAACAAATACTATTTATTTTTATTCCGACATGAAAACCAATGCACCTACCTGTACGTAACAATACAAAACTTTTTACAGCAAAGAAACTATATTCTGCGACGAAATAAGTAGGGTAGCGCGGGGTTAACTGGACCGGAGACTCAACTGATCCACCATGTACGGCGGCATCCGATGACGAGATATTGAACTAGTGGTGACGTAATAGAATGCAATTGGCATCACTGTTTATTGTCAGTTGACATTTTAAGATTTTTAGAACAGATGTTCGATGTTAGAGCAAAAATTGAACTTGCACATTTTTGTGTAATAATTTAGTGTATGTTGTGTTTGCTGTGTATCGGAACATCTAATATTTTGTTAAGTTTTTAATGCAGCATTTGCAACATGTTTTAGTGTTCTACCAAATCCATAAAAACAGTTTGTTTATATCTAGAACCTAACCTTGTGCAATTAACTTTTTACAAAATTGTGAAGTGGGGATAAGTGGTCCGTTATAAAATGGGGTCAACTGGTCAGAGGACCATTTAACCCCTTAGCATGCGTACAGCAAATAATCAACAACCGTCAACATCATGAAGTTTAGTAACACAGAAATATTGTGCCCCCACTCTACAGCTCCGCCTCGAAAAATGACTAATGAAGGGAGAAAGAAGGGAACTTCTTTATTATTAACAATCAATCCTGTAAAACATCAACTGGAAGCAGAACATGCAAAGAGAAGAAAAAAGAGACAAAGGAAAGAAAAAGAAACGGAAAAAGAGAAGAGAAGAAATAAGAACAACAGAAAGCTTTGCAGACGTTAAAAGTATTAAACTTAAGTTTAAGGTCTTTTGAGGAAGAGATTAGAGATGATAAAACTCCGCAATAATAGGAACATATATCGTTGTTAACGCTACAGAGGGCGCTACCGTGTCACAGACCGACGTTATATTCATTTCTATTTATTTCGGTAATGTGTGGCTGAATGGCTTGCCCCCACTCAGTAGCTGCCTAATTCTGTTGTTTGAACGTTATTCTACGACAAGAAGACTGTAGAATTTTTTGAGGATTATTTCATTCCACGTGATATTAGAGCTACTTTGAATAATAAAGGACTTAGAAGCAATTTTGTGTGACTATGAGTAATTTCGTGAAAGACACAAGATGGCGGATATCTCAATAGCCAATCAGAAAGGTGACCAAAATTGACCACACTGTCCTTATATAGCCACTGTAGGTCTATCAGACCAACGTGCTCTCTGATGTTCCACGCGCCCCTTGTAGGGTTAAAGTATATGGCAAACCAAGCTTTAGTCAATATGTTGCAAAAGTCATAGGCAAAAATAAATTGTTAATTCCCAGGAAGAGGCAGGCTAGCTTTTTATTCTGATTTCATTGCACGATATAGCATAATTAGAATTGTTATGTTATTCTATATTCATAGAAATGCCATTTGTTTGTAGTTTATTTTACTGCTATAAAACAAAATAAATTATTGTGTGTAAATGCAAATACTATTTAGACTTTATATATAATTTACAATAGAGATTCACTTAACCCATTCAATGGGGTTAACTGGCCCAAAACTTTTCTTTGTACAAAATTAAAATTAACCTCCGAATAGCAATGATATGCTGATAAAAACCATCAATGTTCTTAAACATATTATTTATGAGTACATACATTAACATTTCAGTTTCCTTACAAAAATTTCAAGAAAAAAAGCGGCCCAGTTAACCCCACTCTACCCTAATAAATTATATTTCTTTTGAATAGCGATTGACTTATAATAAATTGAAGAATATTTGAAATTTTATTAAAATAGTCAACGACACAACATGAAAAAGATCTCTCAAATAGTTGTTTTCGATGTGATAGAAAGGTTAAAAGATCCTTGTGGCGAAGGTTTCAAATATGGATGTTGGTACGATAACTTCGCTTTCTGTGTAAGCAGAGCTGGGTAATTAATTAGTACTTGAAAATTACTTTTTAAAAGTAATTAATTACTGCATTCAATTACTCAATTACTATCGGGTAATTAAATTACTCTAAAGTATTTAAATTACTTTATAGGTAGGTATTTGAATTACTTGTGGTAATTGAAATTACTCGAGGTAATTGAATTACTTTGTGGTATTTCAATTACTGAATTACTGACCTCGATAGGGTGCTAAATCTCCAGAACGCATAAATAAGATAAGGTCTTATTAAGTTACATATTAAGCAAATCACAGGGTATTCCCCGCGCAATATAAGCCTAATTTATTATTTCCTCTGACGAGTCGAATAACAGCAACTTCTGCATTTTGTATGACGCGTTCACGAGCATTAGTGCGTGTATCTGTAGCTTGTAATAGTGACACTAATATTTATTGTGAGAGACGCTAAGTGTAAGACCCTATAAGAATATTTGCGGTAAGTACATTACAGATTACAATACCTACGGTAAAATATTAATTTTAAATAGCTTCATTAGACGACATTGGTTCATAATGATTATTTATTCATTTCAATTTGCTTGTTTTAAACGATCCGTGCAAGTGTAACAGACGTTAAGTCCAGAAAATTACGTTTTTGAGTGAGGAATTGAATTAAACGGACAAAATCCGATAACAACATTTAAACAGCAGAAAACACATAGGTATATAAAATGTACCTAATTGCAAAATCCCATGTCTGGTTGACTCAAAAATGCATTATGGCGTATGGTAATTTTAAAACGCCGCCGCATAAGTTTACCGTATTCTTGCATTGAACATTTTGCAAATCATCCATTCTTTGTCGCTTTCTTGCCTTGTAATGCTCATATGCTGCTTTGTATACTGGCACTAGTGCATAATTTTTATGGACTGCTGCAGCATGTTAGCTTCGATTATTATTAAAAACCCGGTTGCTAATTACGAGACATTCAAATATTGGCTTTTTAATGATTTTACATAAAATTCCATTTAGTTTTTTAAAAGAACAGTGTATAGTGACCCAATTTACTTAATTTCAGATATTTTATTGCCCTAAACTTAAAATCAATAGGTATTATTAAAGATGTTAATAACATTTTGAAATTTGAAGTAAAAATATGAAAGCAACCTGAGCAATTTAATTGTCGAGCGTTCACAGTAATATTCTTATTCGGTGTGTTCAAAAAGAAATTACTTAAGGGTTGGCCATGGAATGTAAAAGTATTGGCAACAGCAAGCTTTAGAATTCATTAACATAATCACTGTTGTTGCTGTCATAAGTTTATATTATACGCTGAATCGCGATTGAAAATTCTAAAAACTGCCATATTCAACCCTTATGTAATTTCTTTTTGAACACATAGTATAAAGGTCACTTGAATGTAAAAATGACTTCATTGTTATGTGCTTGAGCAAATGTCTTTTGTTTTTGTATCTAAAGTACCGGGTGTCTTAAAAAGAATTACATCTAGTATGCTTTGAATTTCCCATAATGCAATCTAAAATTTTACTTGAAATTGGCAAGACTGTAAGTCTACGTCAAATTCGAGGTTAGCAGGTTAGATTTTGCGTCAGTTTTGAGGAAGGACTTTTGGAAGTGGTATACTATTGGCTTTTTTCCAACATTCTGGAAAAACTGAATGAGTTAAGCAATAATTTAAAAAGGCTTTCTTTTCTCTCCTGATTGCTGTTGTAGTGAAATTACACAGTTGTTTGTAATAATTAAAGTGATTTATATTCTTAGTTTTAATAAGAATCACACAGGAACAGCTGTAAGGGAAAGCAATGCTAATAAATTAACAGTAGGATTTTGAAAGGTTTAAGGATTGAAGGAAGAGGGAAAACTAAAGCAATTATTAAGAGTGTAACGGTACTTTTATCTGGTTCCTTTACTCTACTTTACTGCAAATTAAAATTGGCCTTTCTTTGCTAGTTAGCTGTGTTGTAGAAGCACAAGACCCGCACTTACCTCAGTATGGCTAAGGAATATCAATACAGCTTGCCTCGAGCTTGCTCGTTACCACCTGTAATTCTGAAATCAAATGTAAATCTGCTAGGAATAAAAACCAAACAGTTTACATACACGACATGTACTGTAGGAGAAAAAAAACAAATAGAATACTAAATGACAATATCAAAATGTTATATGTTATCACCAATATATTATAGCTAAGAATACGTACACGCGCTTAATGCTGAATCTACATGAATACAGTAGGTGCGACTTATTAATTATCAATGCCAAGTCAAGAAACCAACAACAAATTCACTTAAGCCGGCTCTGCCGTTGTTCGCTTAAAATCAAGTTGACGTGCTGCGTCAGCAGGATGATGCAAATTCTTTGTACTGACACGCTGATTCAGCAGGTAAGTGCCTGTTGCCTTCGGGTGCGTAATTGCTCGTCGAAGCTATTGCGCAATATGGTGCAATTAGCTATTATACTTCTGATCTTCACAATTCCACTTGATCATGAATTCAATCATAGTATTTATTAGTAGGAACTAACCTGATGGTCCATGGATTGCAAACTGAGCAGTAGATCAGATACTGGACTGGCAGTGGCTGTTCAAAGAGACCTCGTACGTTGACAAGATCAGCTGGCTTACTCGGAACTCAAACAGCAGCTTCTTATTGTGAAGGATGTGTCCTTCGGTGTTGATCCCGAGGTAGTTTTAGGTTCTTGAGGCTGTATTTTAAATCAAGAATAATGAGGCGTCGCGTCGGCTGCTCTTAATGCAGGCCAATACATAAACGCACTTTAATGCTTCGTGAGGCATCCTCTCTTGCTTGGACGACACGCATAGATCGCCTCCTGGCAAGCAACATTCCTGCTCGCTGCCTCAAAAGCACGAAATTGCACCAAGCCGCTACGTCACTCTGTTGCATGCAGTTCTAATAATAGCACACTGTATCAGCATTCAGTTGGCTTGCACTTCCTTATTCCAGTGCGTGGAACATTTACTTTAAATCTATATTCGACTTAACCTAAACATTACAATATACCGAGTGTTTCACTTAAGGTGCGAATTGATAGGATTGATGGTGGTATCAATCGAAAGAGTGAAAAAATTTGCTTAATTTGATACTACTTTATCTGAATTTGTTGCTTGTTTAAGATAGAAATAAATAAACGGTAATAAATATTTTGTATTTTATTTACAAAAAACAGACTAGCCATGAATAAATTTGTTTATGCCAAAATAAATGTAATTTTCTGTCAGTTATCAATTCACGTATTTAACTAATTACTATGAATAATAATGTTGAATATTCTATTGTAGAGAGAGGGTATGTATTATCAAAACATCTATCAGTGGCGTCAGTTTACGCAATTTGTGATTTATTCTCACTTAAATTTAATAATCGACCTATTCCATCTGTATCAACTAATCACAAATTTGTGAAAAAAATTGAAACTACAAACAAATTTATAGCAAGTACTGTGACGTTAGCGCCGGCCGAATTCGGATTTTTACGCATTTTAATGCGTTCAAATTTGACCGCCGCCAAAACGTCGTCACAAATCATCTGAAAGCATCTCCAAGGCACGAAGAAACCATCGAGGTGCGCGGGGTCACGAGCCGACGTCGTTCAGCGCATCCCTGCCCAAATTCCAGCACAGATTATGGCGTGTGGTAACGTATAAATAAGAGGTATCGTACGTTGTGAGAAGGACTTGCATCCAGCGTTCCGAACCGGTTCTCCCGCCTTGGGCCCCCTGGGGCTCAAATCCTGATCCCGTCCGAAGCACTGTAGGACTTACTTATTTTCCTGTGACCTGCCCTACCCAGAAAAAATCCGAATCCCAACCATAGCTTAAACGTGGCCCGCTGATTGTAAGCGCCTGTTGAGTTATAGAACTTTTACCCCTTCAAAGCCGTTCCTGACCATAGCTTGACGTGGCCCGCTGATTGTACGCGCCTGTTGAGTTATAGAACTTTTACCCCTTCAAAGCCGTTCCTGACCATAGCTTGACGTGGCCCGCTGATTGTAAGCGCCTGTCGAGTTATAGGACTTTTACCTCTTCGAAGCCGTTCCTGACCATAGCTTGACGTGGCCCGCTGATTATAAGCGCCTGTTAGGTTATGGTTCCCCTGAAACCGCTTCCCAAAGACTCCCGCATAATTAATTAAAAAACGAGACCCCCAGGTCCCTTTATAAACTTAACTCATTTGTGAGGTTAAGTGCCCGCTACGAAACCCCCGTGTTTAACGTACTTGTAAAGGTTCAGAGCTTCACTCACCTAGAGGAATCTTGTTTTGTAGATTTCCTAAGCCCTCCGCAGTGCCCTAATTCTCAACAGATAAATTTCCCGAGAATCTAAGCCGAAAATTGTGGGGTTAACATTGCACTGGAAGTAATTTATATAGCTTAAAGGGGTTTTACTCGCCTTGGGTAACGTAGTTAACCAGCCCCCAGTTACTCTCTGGAAGGCCCTTGTATTTAAGTAAAAGCTTTAAAACGTAAATTTGGTTTGGAAGTTATTACAACACCGGCACATAAAATATTTAAAGCTGCCGTCTTTTCACTTGTTTCACGAGATTTTGTGGGCACTGCAGAATAGCTTCGACGAAACGGACTTACGCCCTACATCAAGTTCAATCACAACACTCCCGAAATAAAAGAAAATATAACCCTATTTACTGTTCACGATAAATGTAAACAAACTTAACCTAGTTTCTTTGTGTTTCCAGTTTAGGCGGGTAGAGGACGCCCTCGCCAGCTACGATCTCCCTCGTTCCACGGCCGAGCTAGTACGACCGGAGAAGTAACGTGGGTTGCCTAGCCCAGTAGGCGCTTACCTGCCCAGGAAAGACATTAAAATCCAGATCTTTTATTTGAAAATACATGGAATACTTTAGTTATTATTTTAAACTGTAAATAGATATGCAAAATAAACCTCTTTATTTGATGTCCACTTGATTATATACTTGGGAGAGTAAATTGAACCCTGGCATTGAGCTGCTCGTTAATTAATAAATTTACTGTCATAACGTTTACAGTGCTGAATATTAAGTCTTAAAAGAATAAGCAATAATTAGTAAGTTCGGACGGTTATAGTACTCCAAAAGTTCTCCATTCTGCAGTCGTATGGAATTCCGTATCTCCTCTTTTGTTATTTCCAGGATTTTGTCATTTTTTATTTTTATTATCGGCATTGCTCCCCTATTGTCTTCGAAGAGGTCACATATGTAGTTTTTCCATTCTGAGTTTCTCTTCGATAGTTGTGAGAATTTCGTTATTAGCGTTTGTCAAAATGATTCCGTGGTGTATGTGTGGTCCTTTGTTTAGTTCAAAAACTTGTTTATGTTTGTTCTTTACCTTCCTTATTTCTTCATGCAGTCTTGTACAGTTCCATTTGATTACTTATTTTTATTTGGCCATCTGTCTTCACGCAGGCCCAGTAGCTCTATTTTCATATGTCCTGTCTCTTTTACGGTATTATGAAGTTTTCCAGCTTGGAATAAACTTCTGGTAGCTATCCTAGCAGGCTTAGAGATTCTTAGCACTTTCTGGGCGTTTATTGGTTTATCCTTTATTTATATGAACCTTTTAACAACACTGAATCATATAATGTGATCACACAATTCACTCCAAACTCAATTTTTGTTGGGTTGGTAATATAATCATTCCATTTGGTTACTTTGACTTTTACATGTTGTAGTAATGAAATTTTTTACAATACAAATCAAATCAGTTGTAAATAAACAGGGACGGTTCGTCAATTTTTTAAAAATTCACCAACATTTCTAAACTTACGACATTAACCGTTCGAGCCAGTTCGTCTCTAAAGTTGCAAAACTAATTATAATCTCGGACAGACTTGCATGCAGGTAACCTCATCGCAATAATTCACAGTATGCATATTGGTAAATTAATGAAGATAGATGGCAGCACTTGAATCAAACCTACACCTTACACGAGATTTACTCAACAGTTTTTGAGAACTTTAGACATGGGGAGACAGGTGAGGGTTTTTAAGATACATTAAAACGAACCATCAACAAATATATTTTACTATACAACGTAACACAATTGCCAAAACAAGAATTCAAGCAGCACATTTGCTACAAATGGCGCAAATGAGTGCCTGTGATTAACATACAATATTGTCACAACTCACAACATTAAGACTCCGTGTGCTGAGCGTCAACACAACAGATCAGCAGTTGGCGAATGATTGTGCAACGGGTACTCCCTGCTTCCATCGGAAACTGTTCTTTGCGAGCACAGGACAGCAGAACGGACGGGTGACTACAACTAACGACTGGGACATGTGAAAGCTATCTATTGATGTTTACAGGAACTGTTGCTGAAGAACTGGGTTAATGTAAATCATATATGAAAATAAATAAGATACAAACGGGTTTGGAAGAAAATCTACATATTAGTTTCTACAATAATTTATCACAAATAATTGAATGAATACTGAGCAAAATCATCTTGAATTATGTCCAAATGTTTTCATTCATTTTCAACCAGCAAATCGGAAGAATCTAACCTAGAAGTTAAAATGTAAACGACATACAGGATTCTGCAATGACGTGGGGGCCCCGCATCATTGCCGAACTCTACTTATATGTAAAAATACTTTCTTATCTGATTAGATGGCACCAGTAGCATTTTAAAATTTCGTTATATTGCAGCACTTCCAGGACATGATTCAAAAAGTGAACAAATGTCAAGCAACAGTTAACGATTATAATTATTGTGGTCAGGTTTCAGACCCAGAAATTACACTAAACAAATATTTATTAAGTCTTTAAAGTTCCATAAATTTATTTCCAAAATTAACAATTAAATAGTGCCATACAAATATAGTACTATCGAGAGTATGTTATCTATGTTAACGCAAGATTCTCAGCATTTTCATAATTTTAATATCTAATTCATTTAATTAGGAAAATATATAAACGTAGCATCTCACTTTGTACCGTGTAGCAGTACATCAGTCTTATCCTATATACAGGGTGTCCAGTAATAAGAACGCACAGCATGGGGCGTAAACAGTAAGAAATTCGGGTAAATCAGAGAAAATAAACAGCACCTTAAGAGCTGTTACTGTGCGTAATCAAAATTTGCTTAGTTTAGGCTAGACATTAGAAATACGTGACTTTTTTTCAGCAGTTCCATAGCCATATTTGGTGTGTTTTTAGAAGAAATAAAACTAAATAGTCTTTTGCACGAACATTTATTGTAAAATTATGGGTGGCGACATGTTTCGAAACCAAACTGGTTTCATCCTCAGGTCATAATGATCATCTACAGAGGCATATTGTTAACAATTATGTACATAATAAAGAAAATCACTTACTAATCTAGGTAGTAATCGAAGCACATGTTAAAAGTGAGGTTAAAATTTTTAAACGTTGAAGACGAGATCGAAAATGTATTAAAAAATGCGCCACATGGGGAAGTAACTAATTAACCAGCAAACTACGTTATAAAGATTGTT
The DNA here is from genome assembly GCA_940337035.1 of Agriotes lineatus. Taxonomy (NCBI): domain Eukaryota; kingdom Metazoa; phylum Arthropoda; class Insecta; order Coleoptera; family Elateridae; genus Agriotes; species Agriotes lineatus. The sequence continues at coordinate 39,242,429 of OW679203.1, forward strand.
GTACTGGTTAATACATAAAAATTAGTTAATTAAAATTTTTAAAAGTTAAGGAGTTACAGTCATTGATGATGGCATCACTCAGAATGAGATTAAATACAACGGTACAGTACGTTTTTTTCCTATAAAAATTTTCAGTCAGTTTCAAAAACGAAAAGCTGACAATTTAATTTTAAATATCAGAATGACGCACGTCGTTGACAGAAAAACCTGACAAAAATGAATTTTTTAAATTTTTAAAAAGCAGTTTTGCCAATTTTATCTTGGCCTTGAACATTGTTATAGGAAAAAAACGTACTTTAACTAGCCTAAAAATGACAATGAAATTACCAGAGAGGGTAAAAAAATTTAAAAACAAAATAAAAACAAAGTAAGTGACAAAATCAGCAAAAAAATGACAAAACATACTATTTAGTAGTCACGAAAATGTAATTGGTATCAAAATCTGTGACTTCATTGAGTCTGAATTCATTATTATTGGATATAATTCAAAAATTTCGAGTAAATTATACAAAATACTTTTATTAGCTATATGCAAAATTTTGTAATCTTTATTAGGATCAAAACTGTGATTAGACTTTAAAATGTGATTAGCAAAAGCAGATTTATTAGGTTCGTCGATTGTAAAATCGTTGTTTCTGATACAAGCGGGATGTTCTTTCTTTTTCTGAACGTACGTTCAGTTTGACCAATATAAAAACAATCACATGCCGAACAGTCAAGACAATAGACACCAGATCGTTCTAGTAAAGGGGTGGAATCTTTATAGAAGACTACCAATTTCTGAAGGGAATTAGTAGTAGAAAAGGAAATTTGAAAATTATATTTAGTTAAAATCTTTTTTATGGGCATAGCAATTGTACCATAAGGAATTGAATAAAAAATCTTATTTTCATGCTGATTTCGTCCCTTACTTGGTTTTCATTTTGTCTTTAAAATTTTGACGCTCTCTGGTAATTTCATTGTCATTGAATCTAAGGATTTTTCGATTTTTAGGCTAGTTACCTTTGTATTTAATCTCATTCTGAGTGCTGCCATCATCATTGGGCGGGTTGAGCCGGGACAGCGCTGAGTTGGTGATTTCTAATTTTGACAAGAGTTAAATGCTCAAACTCGAAATTCTTCATGAGATCCATCCTCGTTCTCATTATTTTCTTCCACATTTTAAATCGAAATTTTGCAGCCCTTGTCCTGGCAAAAATACGTCACAACATAACTGACGTTTCTGTTTGTAAACATAGCGCTCGCTAACCAAGGTCGTTCAGCCGTTCGCAGCTGCTGCAACTCAGCAAAAAGCGACCCCTGAGACAGCGCTGCTCCAGCTGAACGAGTCCAACTTAACTTGCAAAATTTTTAATTAATTAATTTTTATGTATTAACCAGTGCAATAATCTTTATAACATAGTTTGCTGGTGAATTAGTTACTTTTCCATGTAGTGCATTTTTTAATACATTTTCTATCTCGTTTGCGACATTTAAAAATTCTAACCTCACTTTTAACATGTGCTTCGACTACTACCTATATTAGTATGTACGTCATTGTTAACCATATGCCTCTGTAGATGATCATTATGGCCTGAGGATGAAACATGTTGCCACCCACAAAAAAGTATGATGGATCACCTTCCCCATCTAACATAAAACAAGCAAAATCTAAGAAGTTTTGTAACACAATTTGAATCTTCTGTGCATTCATATCCTAGACACACTGGCCGTACATTAAAAAAATAATTTAACACCTTTAATAACTGTCATTTTATAACTTAAAATTATTCAAACATACATAACGTTAATTATAATAATACTCAAACTACACTAGATGATACAACATACTCATAATCCTTTCTTATTTTAGCTTCAATCTTTCCAATTAGTTTTTTATTGTCTTCAGTTGCCGATATTTTCAGAGTATTTGTAAAAATTTTAAACAAACATACGCCTGTTTTTAGTCACGCCTTAAGGGTTATGTACAACTTGTTGGAAGTCGCCCCACCTGTCGTTTCCTGTATAGCTACAAGATCCTGCTGAGAATCTCACAAGTGCAACAATACAATTTAATAAGAGAAGGCGACTAATGAAGCAGGTAACTAATAAACAGGTGGGTAACAATATTGTGCATTAAAGAACGGCGGATGCACGTGTAATGGCTGTATACAACAGTACATCCGGTCTGTTGCGGCATGAATATTTAAAGTTGTTAAAACAAACGAAGCTAACTTCCTAGTTACACTCAAAAGTTGTCTTTTTCAAGTCCTTATTTCTTAAGATTTTGAATATAAAAATACATCGCTTTTGCCATTATTCCTGTATGTACAAACTCAACGGTTTCGTTCATTGTCGCCAATGGATTTTTTTTAAATTGGTTTAACGAATAATTTATTCGTACAGCATACAGTGCAGTTTAGTATTTTTCGTTGTTTTTTCAAGTCGGTTGAAAGTAAATTTTGTTGTTTTACACTAACTTTTACAGGAATATATATTTTAAAACAAAAACAGATCAGTCAGTCTACATGAAATCATAAATAATTATACATTACGGTACAGTTTTATCAACACGCATTCGTGAGTGAGTGTTCAGAAGCCAACAAAATATTGAAAAAATACTGTTATAAAGTCAGCTGCTTTATTATTATTATTATACTATTACAAAAACTATTGTTCCTACTTTACCAGCTTACATTAATTGGCTTTTGAATCGTCAATTAAATGTACAAAATGTCTTTGTATTTTTAAACGAGATGCAAGCTAAATCGATATCGAAATAAAAGCAAAACTAAATAGTTTCCAGTTTCAGAATTCACGGTGTTCGTATTAAATAAAAAGAATTATTGTTGCGGTTTCAGCAAGTACAAAAAGCAATTTTCGGTACAGAACATGGTAAGTCATAGCGGGGAGCTGAGTACATTCCTGTAACCAGAGGAATTTATTTCTGCCACTTCATCCCGGCAGACACAGCAGGTGGCAGCTAATAATTACCCGACTTTGTCTAAGTATCTCTAAGGTACGCCAAACATAAAGTTTATGGGCGGTCAGGGTATAAATGTAAATTTGGGGCTTCAAAACCCTACTTAGGTTGCGGCATTTACCAAAATTTCACAGTATTTGAATTTAGTATATACATGTATAGCGCAGTGAAAGCGACTGGAAAACAGTTGTCTTGTAGCTGTGTATCATTCACACTGGTGCACATTTAACTCGACCACAAACTACCTGTTGATTGTTAAATTTGCCGTTTGCTTATGAATAGTTTGGGTCCCACTTGCCCCAAAGCAGCACAGTCGTTCTATTCTCGAGAAGAATTGAAAAATGAAAATGTGCGAGTGATTGGGTAATGGTTGAGTATTCATCAAAGAGAGAAAAGATGGAGGATTCATAGCATGGCTCTGTTGTGCAAGAGTTATTCTAATATTAAGCATGCCATTCATGTTTAGTTTATGCCATAAACTGTCATAATAAACTCACATTAACTGTTTTTCATTAGAAGCACATTTAATGTTATACTTCTTTGAGCTTGAAACTAGTCAAACCACAGTCTATATAAGAAACAGTCGTGTTACTCGCCGCAAAATGTGTCCCCCAGCTTCCAATAAACGCGCAGCCTATTGCGCGGTAGTTCTCCACTCACGGCGCGGGCGCGTTTACCTAACCTGTTCTGTGTTGTGTTTGTTTACCACACTTTTAACCATAACGGCTTTGAGTTGTGTTGTTTACGCATATCAAATTTAATTAAAAATGCCAGGGAAAATGACAATCTGAGAGTAACAGCTAAAAATGCGTAATGTTAGGTTATGTGCGCGCGCGTTTTTCAAAACCGCGCCGAACAAAATCGACGCGCAGCCTATTGCGCGCGAGCGTTTAGTGCGACACGAAGATCAAAGTGCCGACACAGGAGTGAAATGACTGTGGTCAAACCCTATAAGTTGTTACTCTACCTGAACGATTAAGACCCATGGAACAACACCTGTATTAAATTATAATAAATAGATATTTAGATTATCGGTATTATTCTAAGGATTTGTTGACCACTCTCTATGGTTTATCCTTTATTTATAAGCACCTATCAGCAATGGTGAAGCTTATAATCTGGTCACACAACTCGCTTCAAACTTAACTTTTGTTGGGTTGGCAATACAATTCTTCTATTTAGGTACTTTTAACTTGGTGTTGGTAGTAATGGTCTTTAAATACGAATAAAATATCCTTTTGTTGACCATTTCTTTGTGCTGATAAAATAAAATGTTTTGTACTGAGTTAATGGGTTCTTAAGTTTGAAGTTGTATTTGTTGCTGGTGCTTATAGTTCGACAAGCTTGAACTGCCACTAATGTACTATAGTGATATAATAAATGATTGAAGACCATGTGACTAGTGATATTTGGGGATTTAGTGTTTTTAATGTTCTCCTGTTGCATGCAAGTACTGATTTGATATTGTTTTGTGGAATTATTTTGCGATATATTCCAACCGCATTTACTATAATAATTTTTTAAAAAGTATTGTGTAAGCAAGTTTGAATTTTTATTATTTTCCATGGAAATACGCTTCCTATAATATTTTTATTTCTTAATACATAGCAGACCACTACTGTCAGATTTAGTATTCCAAGCATGTTTACCAACAGTATTAAATGGATTGTCTAGAATTAGTGGTCTTCAATTTTTTTCTATTTGTCTGTATCTAATTACTTCACATGCGCATTTCCACGGCAAAGGCAGAACTGCTATTTTTCCCCTTAAGTGATCTTTGGCTTTTATGTATTGGTACCATACAAAATTTCACATTGCTGCACACGCAAATGTCATCAGGGAAAAGATCCCAGTCAAACACATTTTTTTAAATTTACTGGGCTGTGCAGATGTCAAGCAAGTGGATATCAGTACAACTACCTCCACACATAGGCTCGCATGGGTAGCAAAAAATTGACTGTTGGCCAATCCCCGACTCAACTTTTCTGGATGGTGTTCTACAAGCTCGGGTGGCCTACGGTTTGGCAATAATGCCAGGCTGTACTGAAATCGTTACTGTTTATTTTCCACCTCCTCACTCCCTTGTTCAGATTTTGGAGTTTGAAATCGTGAGTTGATCAGCTTTTAGTTTGTCACAAATTGATTTTTGTTAGGTTAGGTTAGGTTCAGTTAAAAAATACGGAAAATGTAACTGCAGCGTTTCAAAAAATGTGGGTAAAAACCATTAGGCTCGGCTTGGTGTGAGACAAATGTAGATGGCAACTACAAGTTCCATTTCATTATAACACTTGTCGTTCTTTGAATCACTGGATCCGTTTCACGCAAAGAAGGCAGCGGTCATCCTTCGAGAAGAACGGAAGAAGTAATTGAAAATGTAAGACAGATTATGGAAGATGTCCCCTAACTTTAGTATGCCTTTTGTCTCAACAAGTTCAGTTCGCACCTGCCACAAAATACTGAAGAAAGACATTCACGTCTATCCCTACCGTTTGACTGCAAACTGTACAACTATTACACGAAGTTGATTATCCTCTGCGTGTCGAATATGGTCACTCAACAAAGATATTTTCAGGCACTTTGACTGCAGAAAGGTATCGAGAAGAGCTTTTACGACTTTCTTTCGAAAATCTTCATGACAAACTCAGGTTTGGTATGAGAATTTTTCGACAGACGGATTATATAAGTTGAAACAGACCTGATGCCATGCGATTTCTTTTTATAGCCGTATTTAAAGAACTTGATTTTCCACCAACGAATACATGACCTAAATGAACTGCAGCACAGGAGAATATTAATGAAATTAATAACAATCCAAATATGTTAATAAATGCCAAATGTTGTTAAATATGTTTATAAAAGTAGGGTTAGGTACGTTTTGTGATATGTTCACAATGAACTCTTCAACGCCGCCAGGGACGTAAAGACTTTTTGAGCACCCGTTACTTTTCAAAACTTGTGAAATGCTCAAATAGAATCATGTTGGCATAAACCCTATCTATTTGTTAAACCTCCTTAAAAAGTTTAATGTTTTTTGAACCATAAGGAATATCGCATGCTAAAACTGGAGCAAAATTAAGGTATATAATATTTTTGACTGAAACTCTACCTAGATCCAATCACAATGGAAATTACATCCACTCTATTAAGGCATTTCTCTCGAAAGTTGCTTGAAAAATGCGGCAACTATGATGTAAGTACCGTTAATCTTAAGTATAAAAATATACGGAAAAAATCTAGAAATATTTTTATTTTAAAATAATACATAAATTATGAAACTGGAAACTATCTTCAAACACCCTTCAAACCTACACTTTGGTTCTGACTAGAATCTATGAGAAAAAAGTATGCTGGGATTAGCATACGTCTTGTGACAATGCAACAAACGCATATACGTTTAACAATGATACCGACATAAGACATTTAACACGTTGTCGGTGTGAAATTAAGATCTATCAATTGAAGGTATAGAGCAGGTTACGGTCATAAAAATGATAAACGCCGTTAATGTGCTTTAAGACCCGGCCCTCAATCAGATGCCGTGCATAATTAACGGCCTCTGTGCGGTCGTGGGCCAGCCCCACCTCGACCAACCAATCCACAAATTTACTGCCTGCAAAAACATCCTTGTAGACTTTTATTCGCCACCTGAAATGTGTAAGAGAAGCGTTCAGTTTAAATTCTGACAGGAGTTGCAGTTCCCAAAGCAACCGGGTTAATGCCCATAAGCAAAAGCTGGTTAGACAAGGCCAATTTAATTTGAACACCTCCTCAACGACAAGCATGCACCACTTTTGCAATGAGTAACTAACTTTGATCATCATTATTTTAGTTGCTCAGTACAAAGCGAGTAAGGCAGAGAATAGGAGGACCATTTACCTTTTGTCCCGTGCTATCTCCTCCTGGCACTTGGCCAAGTGATGGGTCGTGAACTGGTCGCAGATGTGCTTCGTCTCGAAGCTCAGCTCGTGCCAGGCGGGCAGGTTGAGCTTGTTGGCGCCGTACCACAGCTTCTTCCAGTAGCTCAGGATGGGCAGGACGATGTCCTTGGTGTTCGTGCCGAATATGGCGAACACTATGATGCTTTGGCCGAAGTTTAGGGCTGCATCCAGGAAGGAGAGCTCGATGTAAATTCCTGACATCTGCTCCATAACTAATGTCCATACTGACAGTGCTAAACCCTATTCGTAAATAAAAATTATTAATTGAAAATAATACAAAATAAATGCTGCCAGAACAAATATTTTCTATACGGTTTTTAAGATAAGAACGCACAGCATGGAGAGAGGAAGCCTTCATGGTAAAATTAATAATTTGTGAGGTTGAGAGACAAAGTAACGATGGCTTGTTATAATGTTGTAGAGAGTTAAACCAGGCGAGCCCGGCCAGGTGATAAAAAAGCCATCTTAAACACAGGTGGGTAGCATAGCAATGGCAGCGATGAATGAACCCGAGGTCATGCATTGAAAGCGATTCCTACTGAATAGCTATAAACTGTGTTCATGTGTATTGAGCTAGCTAGGTAAACAAACAGAGCAGAAAGTGCAGTCATGGTACAAAAATTAAAACGACGGCGCTATTAAAAGTTTCATTACAGGATTGATACCCAACAGTGGGGCCGCGAATAGACTCATTACAAGGTTTGGCAGTACATAATAAATATGATAATGTGGAAAAATAAGAAGTACGTGTGAAAATGTCAAGCGGGAAACAGACCTGTATAGCAGAGATGGGAAAATTGTCTACGCTAATAAAGATCTAACCAGAAAAAAATGAGAAATATAAATGGAAGTAGAAAAAAGTGTGAAATCACACCAAGAATGAAGTTATTTGTAAATCGATAACTATGGAAATAGAATATTATGGGAAATGCATTGGTCGGGAAATGCATTGGTCTAAGCAAGAGAAAAAAAGAGAGTATGCCAAAAAACTAACAAATCAAGAAGAGGATCGGAGGCTGACAACTTTAGCAAGGATAATGGATTTGAAAGGAAAAGAAATGGAAAAAATATACACCATTAGAAAAGTAAAAGTACAAATGAAGGAGAGGAGCATGGGGACTTGTAATGTCAAAAGGATGTTTGATGATGATCAGATCCACACAAGAAACCCATACAAAAGAAACAAATACGAGTATGAACAACTATACACTTTTTACTAAAGGGGTGGATACGAGGAAGTACAAGTACAGAGAGAGAGAGAGAAAGAGAGAGAGAGAAAGAGAGACAGAGAGAGAGAGAGAGAGAGACTAATAATTTGAGGGATAAAAGTTAGCATGAAATAAGGCAGGTTTCAAAAGGGTTGCGTTCAGAGTTCAGATATGATATATGTTCAGAAGGGCCAATGCAATTTAATTTGTAACTGACGGATTTGAGCTTAGTTACGTCAAACATAATGTGAATAAAATGGTACAGAATTATTTGTTAAATACAGAAACTATATGAGCATTATGTATTAAAAGTGTATAAGCCAGCAAACAGCAAATTAGCTGAAAGGTAAACGAAACCGTGCTAGCAAAATAATAATTGCAAAAAGCAATGAAAAATGGAAGGCAGCCAATCAAAAGACAATTAGTGAGACGCTAAAGGAATTCAAATGTATCAGTGGATTATAAACCAAAGTGATTTAAAAGCAGAGCAAAGTGTTGTGGCTTTATTCCAAGAAGAAGACAATTTTAGTAGTTAGGTAGTCCATAAGGTTAAACATGTTATCAATTCTAATTTCCTTTATAAAAATTGAAAATCTAGTTGCTAAGTGACCTGACTGTCATTTTTTATTAATGAAAAAACAAGCTTGTAAAATTTGTGTGGGGGCGAGATTGAGCTCCTCATATAAAAAAATAAATAAAAAGTCTATTTTTGATACCATTTGTATTCATCAGTGTGCAGGGCATCTGTGGGTATAATTTACCAGGTGTTAAAAGTGCCAAGTGAAGCAGATTATATGTATTTAGTGACCTTATCACAACCGAATGAACAGCGGGCGGTGGTGGGGGCAGTGCCAAAGCTTGCGAGAATTTGGGTGGAGAGGGGAGGAGAGGGGCGCGAGTGTGGTAATTTTTGCTTTGTGATTTATGTATGAGTGATTGAACCGTTTTGAGTTTGTTCAGCAGCCATGAGTTGGAGAGCCGCAAAATTCTATGTAAAGAGCCGCATGCGGCTCGCGAGCTGCGGTCTGCCGACCCCTGGCCTAGACAAATATTAGAAGATGCTGAAGAATTGGAAAAAAATACAAGCTGGTAGGATGCCAATTACAAAAAAGAAATAGACAAATCAAATATACGGAGCAGAAAACAGATGTTAAATGGTGTTGAGATAAAAAACAAAATCAACTAGGAAAATCTCAAGAAAAAACACATACAAAGAAAGAGCAAAAATTACATTGAAGATAAAAGCGGAAATCTTATTGGAGAAGATGAAATCATAACAGCAAGGTGGAAAGGTCAAGATCATATGAAGTTAGAAGAAGGTATTGTGATAAAACCAACAAGAGAAGTAAATAAATTATTTGGATGCTGTTAAATTGAAAAATAACAACAGCGTCCATGTTAAAGTGAGATAACGGTTCAAAACAAACATTTTGGAGAAGATCTGAGGAATTGGAAACAAGCAACCATCATACCAATTTTCAAAAATGGTGATGTACAGACTGTAATACTTAGAAGGGCATATCGCTACTGGATGTTTGTGTAAAGTAAATGGTGATTTCTTTAAAGTGCACCTACTCTGTCCGAGTGCTGAGATAAAACAAACATACAAATAATATTTGAGCTAGTTCAAGTTGTCAAGTTTTTCTTTGTAATAGAGAAGTGGCCGGTAACAGCTTACAAAGCCCCGAAGCGCTAAAAAATCACTTTTTTCAAAACATGTTGATGTAAATTTATGTTTTTGGACCTCAGAATCTATTTCTGATGTCGGAAGACACGAAAAACTTACTGTTTTTCCACAAATCACTTCCATCACTTCTCTACTAATAACAATATCGAAATGCGTCATCTGCAAGTACTACTAACCTATATGTAACTAAATACACTGCTCTTACCCACAGACTACCTATAAAGTAGATAGATACCTACCTTGTTTATTTAAAAATCATTTAAATAGAAACCCGCTTCGTACATATAATGGTAATCCTGTATTGTAAGACGCCACCGATGAACTACTGTTCCTAGAGTCAGTAATCTTGGAGGGAGGAACCGCTAACATGTCAAATACCTTACACTGTCGCCAGACCTTTGTTTGTTTACTTCTAGAGCAATTTGGGGCCTAATTCGTTTTAGTTTGCATGTTTATCGTGGTCCTAACATCAATGTCAAATAGAGGTGTTCTATCTAGCTCCAACTGTTTTGTGAATGAACGGTTGGCGAAGCTGGGATTAATACATAATTTCCTTCGGTGTGAAGGCTGTTAGGTAGATATGTCGTTTGTTTAACGATTGTTCACGATTAAAAGCAAACTAAAAATAATTTGGCGCCAAACGCTGTTGAAGCCAAACAATAAAGCTCTGGCAACGTTTTAAGGTACTTTTAATCTAAACGATCAGCTGTTCGCGCCTCGCTCCAAAATTACTGACTCTAGGAACAGTAGTTCATCGGTGGCGTCATACAATACAAGATTACCCATATAATTATTTATCAAAAAAAGGCAGTGGCTAGTAATACGTCCGACGTGCACCACCTAACCTAACCTAACCTAACCTAACCTACCCTACCCAGAAGATCGTGTCAATGAAGGACCAAGTTTTTATAAAGGAAGAAGTAGTTACAACTTGTTATGAATATAAAATATCAGCAGTAATGATCCTGACGAATAAAAAGGGTAGGACTCAATCAGAAGTAATAAATTACTAAAACTTATGAAGGAAATTCATATACTACTATAAAAATTCATAAATTTGACGAAGATGACTATAAAAGAGACCACAAATAATATAGAAATAAAAGGAGGCACGTCACACGAATCTAAAGTTAGAATAGTATCATTGATCTGCTGTTGCGATGAATATTCCGATATATCTTTAGTATAAAATGCACTTACCACAAACATCGAGCAGAGAAGTAAAATAAGCAAAACGATGTGCCTCAAAATTTGCGGGTCGTGGCTCTCCGGCTCCTCCTCGATCAGCTCTACATCGTCATATATTTGCTCGTGATACTGCTCAATGATACCTTGGCACTGCTCACGCTGGGGCCCGTGACAACCATAGCGGGTGGGGCACAATCCGTTGCGGGGAGCAAATCTAAACCCACAAATTAAGACCCCGAAATCACAGTGGCAGCTACATCTACATACGTTTCATTCGCTTCTGATGCCGCGTTCGGCCCCGCTACATTGCTGGCCAAGTCCTCGATGTCCACCACGGGGCTCTGCACATGCTCCTCGCTGCCACCCTCATTAATCGTGGGCAAGCTGCCGCATTTCCAGTTTTTGCCACCGCAAGTGCCTGAGGTGCAGGTACCGGCCTGATCCGAGTCGCACGACGTCCCGGGGCACTCCCTAGACATGGCAGCGCTTGTTTCGTTTTCTACTTGGGACTGGTTGAAGGTCGAGCTCACGTCTTGGGCGAGGTCCAGGTACCTCGCGTAACGCCTCTTGTATCGCTGGTGGAGGATCAAGCAGCCCACGGTGACTGTAAGAAATTGACTAGAACGAAAGTTGTGTGCGAAGTGGGGTTGTTACCAATGAAGCAGGAAATGAGAAGCGACACGGCGACTACGGCTTGGGCGGCTCCATAAATGAAATTTGGGTTGCGTTTGTCCCATGCCAGAGAATTCTTTTGGTCAAATAGTAAGAACAGAACTGACAGCACAATGGGTAATCTGGAAAAAAGTGCTTCGTTTGATTAATTTACATTTTTAAGACAACCTTTTTATATACTTATAGGGTGGTTCAATACTAATTACATATATATTTATTTTTAAAGCCAGTAAAAGTGCAAAAAATATTATTAATAAAACTTGCTTACTTTTTCTTAAATGAAATTATGTATTGTAACGATCGCCCCCCAAAAATGTAATAATTATATAAATAAATAGGGCAAATCACCACAATTACAAACAAAAAATAGATTAGTTTTAATAAAAAATTCTCGTGTATTCTCAGGGCTTATTAAAATATTTGTAATAATAATTACTGTACAAAATAAATGGTTTATTGCCTTTATTATTTTATTTATTGGCAATTTGTTTTAAATAATTTGCTCCCAGCTTGCATGAGAAAAAATTATTTTTCAAAGAGGTCTTAACATCAGTATTACAATTACTTTTGAGTAGGACAGATTAACTTGTATGGCAATTGCTCAAAATCGTATCAGACAGCTTTAACCTTCAAATTGACTGTACACACAAAAATGGTTCGCTCGAACAAAAATAGCGTAATTTGAATGCAAAACACCAAAAAAATGGCACAATTCGCATCAGCTAAATACAACGCAAATAATTATGACGTAATATCCGGCTAACCTGGTTTTGTTTCAGTGACGTAAACGGACGTGCGATGTGCAACTGTTTAATTTACTGTGAACCAGCTTCAAATGTGCATTTCCAAGGGAAGCCACGTCGATTATAAAACCCTGGATGAATCTACTTCGCTGGAATCACCTTCAACCCCTCGTGCAACCTTTATTCTTGATGAAACCCACAGCTAGTAGGCCTTCTCCAATTGCTTCCCTGTGAAATTTACCTTGCAAGGGTAGCTTTGTAGGCTGGATCACAAAATCAAACGGCACCACGGCAATTATAAACTTGGTGACGGCTTCCTGCTCCAAATCTCTGGGTGTAGGGCTCGATAAAGGATTCCCCAATACGCAGCACACACAATTTTTGCTGGCCGATGCTTCCAAGTATTTGAAAACTTGCCCGAAAAACTGGCCTTGCTGTAGAAAGCGCCTGGTCAATTCTTGCAGAGCTCTTGTCTCTTCACTGGGATATTCTAGCACGAGAAACTTCACAGAAATACACTCTGCAGATTGGTGAATATTAAAAACCACTTTTCGATTTCAACAGTAAACTTTTTAATATGAAAATTTACATAAAACTGTGAACACCTCTTGTACAGAGCAGAAATTTACAAGGCTTGTTTAGACAATCCTAATAATTGAATATCTCGTTGAAGTTTTACAATTGTTTTATGAAATAAGTTTTGATACAATTATTTTTCTAGAAATTAAACTGTCTTTTTCTTGGAAATTGTCAATTGTAGCACTTTAAACTTTAAATGTGTGCTTTTTCACAATTAGTTTTAAATGCACTGTTTCACATGTTTATTTAGCACTGCACTAATGTTCTTATCAAGCTTTCGTTAGCCTTATCATTGCTCTATTGCAATTTCTTCCTTGCATTTACTTCTTAACCCTCAGCTAGTCTTGCCGATTGCTGGCTTAATCAAGTTTTTAACTCTGGATGTTCATATAATTCTTGTAACGCCACAAAACATCTCTGTATAATATTTAATTCACATTCTTGTACTGACTTTACCAAATCAAATCTGTCAGTTACATAAACTAAGGTGCGCTTGCCATTACGAACATTAATTATGAATGCAAAGTTAAACGTAACCCCTTTGATTCTGCTTTATCTAATGCCAACCTTTCCCAATTAAATTCTAGTTACTGCTACTCATATAAGTGCATTTATCACTTCTGTGCTCATTTTGAATTATTCTTTCATTTTCGTGTTAGTTAGGAAACCAGAATTGCTGTGGGCATTAAACCATTGCAGTATATTGTTCAAGTATCTGCATTGAAAAAAAAATACTGGTACCTACTATAATAGCATTAATTACGAAGAACATGGTAGATAAGGAAATTAATATACAAATTATGGTGTAATGTAACATGGGACAAGAAAGAAACGGTAAAGTGAATTATGGCTACTTGGAAGCACTTAACCTCAATGTTTGAACAAATTCGGCGCATAGTGGGACAATCAAACTTACAATTATTTCAAAATTTTTGTTTGTGATGTCATTAAAACAGACTGATCAGTTTAGTTTGCCAAACTAACTGATGGCATGAGGAGTTTAAACAATGATGGTGCACTGGTACATTGAATAACAGAAATGAAAAGATGTAATATTAACCCCAACGCTGTGCAGGAAGCAAATATAAAAGGAAAAGGTGGTATGTTTTCCTTATCAGAACAAGACTTAAAAACAAGTTTCTGTCAAAGCAATCAATAATAAGAGACTTATTAGAATTTCAAGCTATAAACAAAGGATTAAGTTACTTAAGACTTAGAGGTAATAAATATTGAAAAAGTAACTTAAGAAACGTACATGTGCCTATAGAAGCTGTAGGGGAAGTAATAAAGAAAGAAATGAAGAATATGAAAAATACCGAAATACGATAAAAAGTGGTTCAGGGGGACAAAAAGAAAGGTTCAACTAATGGTTGACAATAGTAAATAGGACACTACGAGTAGTAATGGGCAGGTCTTAATTAATTTTGCACTTGATAAACAGAAAACGGGGAGAAGTTGAAACTAAGATGTTTTAAAGGAAGATGAAGCAAGGGTACAATTTTTCCAGAAAATGGAAAAGCAATTAAAGAAAACAAAGGGTACAACAGGTACAGCTACAAAAATGAAAGAGCCATTAATGAAAACATTGTAATGGGCCAATTCGTGTCACCCTATATATTTCATACTTGGGTATTTAACCCTATCCTGCTAGTAATAAAACTGAACTGTATTCCTCATTATGTATCAATTATCTTCAACACATTGTAAGTTTTGCAGGTGCAAGTGAATGTGCAAATACAGCTGATTGCAAGCAGTATAGTTATAAATAGAACCAAGCCAGCGAACAGAGTGGGTGTCGTTCAAGCAGCGGGGAACGTTGCGTGAATCATAGGCGACAACGTGCGGGAGCATCTCCGAGGTCAGCTGCAGTTTATAGTCAGAAGCTGCTATTCAGGCTGCCGTTCTAACTCAAGAAAGCCAGGCGATTTCGTCAGCATCCTTGGAGCTGCACTCCAGGGACCTGTGCAACCTAACAACTGTAAGGTTGGTTACTGTAATTAAACTTTATGAGTGACTGTATGGCCTGGTAAAATTCAAAGCCATAATAAGTAATTAACTGTTGTTACAACGCATTGTGCAACAGTTATACGCGCCTAAAGGCTACGTGTGCGTATGTGACGCCGCAAGTGTCGCTTCTGAATCTGTCAGGTGTTTATTCTGTGATGATTGTGTTAAGCAAAACTGAAAGAAACTAACTAAAACCACACAAAAGCCAAAGTTTACATACCCCCATCCAAAAATGATAAAAACCGGCTGCAGTTTTAAAACGTAACACAAGCTACGGCACTGCAGGAACAAGAGTGAAATTGCTAGGAACGACGTCCAAATTCTTGCACTGTACACTCCTGTAGTGAATATCGCAAACTGCATGTATCCAAACCAGCCTTCTTTGTGATTGAGTGTGTTCCACAGGATTGCACCGATGCAACTTAGGAGCTACAAAAGATTGTATGGGTAATTACACATCGTGAGTTTTTAGTCTTACTGTCAGTCTTATAAAGTTCACTAATCTGACGTTAACTTTAATTCGCTGTTAAAATAAACAAAAGCGCATCAAAACGTTAGCACTTATGACATTTTATTCATTAGTAAACAAATTTTGATGCGTTTTTGTTTATTTTAATAACGAATTAAAGTTAACATCAGATTAGTGGCCTTTATAAGACTGGCTGTTAATCTTGCTTCGACATGCTCAAAGTTACGTTTCAAAAAGTTCTTCGTTAAACAAATTATTAAAACCTCGTTTGAAAAATAAGTGTATGTTGCAGTCGGTGTAATTTACACCATTTTCTAGTCAAAATGAGTAAATAAAATTTTTAGAGATAAAAGTTACTCAGATATTTTTGATAGAACTCTAGGAGTCTTCATAATATGCACACTATAGTTGAACAACAACTACAAACATCGATTTCTAACACATATACACACCTGAGAGAAAACCAAACATGCCGTCATTCTATGTGGTATTCTGCCAATTTTCTTCGTCAATATGAAGACAACAATGACCCAGGCGGAAGTGACTGTTCCAGCAATGCTAATGTCAAATGTAAAGGCGTCCAGCTCGCTGATGTACTGCGACGGATCGGTATTTGTCAAAGTGATCATCTTCGCAGAGACGAACATAAGCGGCGCGCTAATAAATGTACAGGCCACCATGGCGCTAGCAATCTACAAGGAAATTTTGTGTGAGGTGCGCAGGCCTACTTCTACTTTTTGGAGCAAACTTACCAGATCTATATCTAGAGCGTACTGCGTGGCAAACACAAAGACAGTCGGAGCAGCAGGGAAAGTTCCGTACAGAAACCCATACGTGCTCCAGTCGAGGGTTTCGGCACTGTCATTGCCAACGTGTAACAAACTCACAACCTCTCTTATCACTAAAGGTAGGACCAACCTGTAAGGAACTATGGTAAATCACAGGTCGCATTTGTGGTTTAACGGTTTAGGTTTTGGTGCAGCCAGTTTGACGTACTTAGTTTTTTTAAAAGCTAACTACCAAGGTGGTCTATATCGTTCCAGGCCATGACACTGGCTCTAAAACAAAGTTTTAAAAACTTTCAAATATATTTGACGTTAATAAACTATTTTGACAAGACAGTTCACATTAGTTGCAAGTCAAATTAACAATGCTTCATCAGTTGCTCCATATATTAGTGTGTTCAAGCTTCCATCGAATGAAACAGTGGCACAAAAATTATATCGACCATTTACTTGACATCTGCACTGTCAAACTGACATTATGTTGGCACCACTTCTATTTTTCACATTTTATAGCTATTAACATATCTAGGAATGTTATGAGTATCATAACTGCCGCAGATGTTTTGAAATCGGAGCTCGTAGAGCGAGGATTTTAAAACATCTGAGGCTGTTATGATCATAACATCCGTGATATGTTCAATAGTTTATCGGTTGCTATATGGTTATGGTTGCCATGTAGGGTAATATTCCATTACCCTACAGATAAGTTATGATCTAGTTACCAGCCCACTTTTGTATATGTAAACAAAGGATTAATATCCTGAAACCGGTAAACAATTAAATTACTGTACAGTCTAATAAAAAACACATTATTTTTGAGGTATAGTCAAAACATTTTTTTAAAATTTGATACTGATAGTGCAGATGTCAAGTAAATGGACTATAACAAGGAGTTGTCCTACTGTAAACATTTTTATAAAAACAAAGTGACGGCCGGCTGTCAAAATTTGGTCAAAAGTTTTTATAAAAACGTGATCAGCTGTTTGACGCAAAACTGAAAAGTGAGGTTGGATTGGTTTGCGGTTGACGCCCCTTTGGCAAGACTTTATGCTTTCAAACCAAAAAAATACAGGACCTGCAATAATTATGCTGAGATATGCACTTCTTCATCGAAGTCAAATCGTCAAATGAAACAAAAATACCGTAAATGTTGGGTTAGGGTTGAGTTTATACGTGAAATCGCATATTAGGTGGATTTACCCTGGTATAATTCCATTGATGTGGCCTTTGTTAGTTAAACGATGTGCCCCTTATTTTTAATTGAGTAAAACTGAAATAAAAATTACTTGGTATCCCCAACACAAGTGTCAATCCAAGATACACGCTAAAAATGAGGTTAAGTGATAAGCAATGAGACTTCAAACATCTGTTTCGGGCGCCGTTTCAAATTCCCAATAGGCTGCGCTTTGCTTGCTTTTATAAGAACTACAGAAACCCTTAGGTTAGTGTGGGACATTTTAATCTTTACTGTGATGTATCTCAGGAACCGTTGGTCTGCCCCGAATGTCCCCAGCAGCAATATTGTTCAGCTCAACGAGACGCGTCGAATGGTGTATAGCACATGTCGATCGAAGTTGAGCACTAAACTAGATTAGGTTAGGTTAAGTTATGTTAGGTTAGGTTAGGTTAGGTAAGGTTAGGTTACGTTTGGTTAGGTTAGGTAAGGTTACGTTAGGTAAGGTTAGGTTAGGCAAGGTTAGGTTAGGTTAGGTTAGGATAGGTTAGGTTAGGTAGATCTGGTGAAGAGTTATCTCAAGGATAGAAGACTAGAGATAGGTGACAGCAAATCCATGGAGATCACTTGCGGGGTTCCACAAGGCTCCATACTCGGTCCCACCCTGTGGAACCTATACTACGACAGAGTCTTTAGGTTAGAGCTACCGGAAGAGGTGTCACTGATCGGCTACGCGGATGATATTGCCGTGGTGGTCCGAAGAGACAATAGGAGTGAAATTGAGACAAACATAGAATGGTCCATACTCGAGACATGGATGAGAAGGAAAGGTCTACAGCTAGACCCCCACAAAACCGAAATGGTAATCTTAGCGGGGAAACGAAAACTGCAGGAGGTAGAAGTAACGATTGGCAACACAACAATAAGAAGCCAACAAAGCCTGAAGTACCTAGGTGTCTTTATAGGGAAAAATTCTTACATGGGCAGGCACATCGTGGAGGTGGCGAAAAAAGCGGAAAAGGCCACGAACAAACTTAGCAGCCTAATGACAAACGTGGGGGGCCCAAGGTGGGACATAGGAAAATACTGTGCTCGCTGGTCAATTCCATTGTGCTTTATGCGGCACCCGTGTGGAGCACATGGCAACAAAGAGGCACTGCCGGATGAACGAGAGGACTCATCCCTAACATCCAAGAATGGGTAAACCGCAAACATGGCAAAGTGGGGTATCATCTTACACAAGCTCTGACAGGACATGGCTGCTAAGGAGCTTATCGCAACAAAATGGGATTGCTGAATAGCGGAGAATGCGTCTACTGTGGAGAGAAAGATACACCTCAGCACACCTTATTTGAGTGTACAAGATGGGAGCAAACGAGAACCTAAGCGGAACTACAAGTAGAGGGACAATTGACTGCAGAAAACATGTTTCGATATATGCTGGAGACGGAGGAAGGGTGGAATACCGTGGAGAGAATGGTGGTGGAGATTATATAAACCAAGGAGGCTGAGGAGAGGAGGAGACAGCAGGAGCGCATTTAGTGGGTTGCATCGTAGCAATGTGGGTAGGCGACTGGGACACCTCCCCAGTTGAATCCCACACGCCCAGGCTCGCTGGGTGTCTAGAAGATTTTTCCCTCCTTTCCCACGAAAAAAAAAGGTTAGGTTAGGTAAGGTTAAGTTTGGTGGCGCGCAGTGTGACTTGTTATTAGCCTTCGGTGAGGTACGTTGCGCGGCGCCCCGACGAAGGCCCCAGAGTGTTTTCCACAAGAAAAATTTTATAAAAAAAATCTTTAAAGTGCTGTACCTTAGTAACCATTGGTCTGCCTTGAATGTCCCCAGCAGCAATATTGTTCAGCTTGACGAGACGCGTCGAATGGTGTATAGCACATGTCGATGGGTGTTGGTCGCTAAACTAGATTCTTACCGAGTTGTGTCATTTTTCTATGGGTGTTGTGCATACGCGAAACAATCTACTTTTACTGGTCTTAGTCTCACTATCTCCTTGTTTGACATCTATTTCTATTTTAAATTTATTGGATTCTTCCCTATCATCTGCACTGTATCTTTTACGTCCTTGTATATGCTCTTTATAACACTTATTAGTTTTGCTGGTAGTTCTAACTTTTAAAGTCCATTCCATATAATTTTCTTTGTACTGTATCAAAGCAGTTAAAAATAGAACAAAGCCAGCAAGTGCGTGAATGACCACGGGAACGAGCAGTCGCAATTGAGTAAAGCAACGAGAGCGTTGTGTCCGAAACCCAGGGGACGCGACGCCTGATTTAAAAGCGCAGTATAAAGTGACTGTGTAGAGTTGCGTTAACAAGCAGTCAATGCCTGTTGCATCTCAAGCTGGGGTGCAGTCCTCAAGAGCGAATCATCACTTTGAAAGCAACCCTGAGGTGTCCTAATCAACACAGACGGAAGCTGCAATATTGGCCTCAAAGAAGCACACAGTGCTGGTCCCGGCTTCTCTGGCGGAAATATTAAAGCCAGATTAGTTACTATAATTAACCACCTCCATTTACTGTCTGAACCCGTGGAATTGAGGAAACCGGAAGCTTGGTAGCGAATGACGCAATCTTGCGATACCTGGAAAAAGGCGTAGTGATGTCTCTGCTGAGTCACACATTCTTCATACACCCTCAACGTATGCGTCAGCTGAATTCGAGAATTGCAAGAAGCTCGTTTAAAGAGTAGACAGCTTTGCCTTTAGGGTATTTGTACGTGGAATTTAAATATATTTCGCACTATCGGTGTTTGACTTTGCTTCGGCAGTTGAACATTAACGCTTTCGCTCGTACATGATTCAAGTATTGTTACAGCTTCACTGTATGTTGGGACGAGCAAATCCAGAACAATATTAGCTTTCCCTTAGCCACACTGACAATGTTAATAGTTTTATGTCTCTACGACTGTTTTAGCTAGCGAACTCAGGGCAATATAAATTAATAGTAGAGTATAGGGCTAAATAAATGTACTGTTACAACTTGAAAAAATTCACCCTTTATTTTCTTCCCCGTCTTCAGGTATTTTTCCTGTTTGTCATGCTTTCCTGTATATTTGTAGGAACCATTCTGTGCCTTTTATTCCTATAAACTATCATTTCTGGTTCGATCTTGCCTTGTCCACTTGCTTTACCTATCTTAATGTTGATTTCGTACATTTGTTTCTTTCGTTTCCTTAAGTTTTTTATGTAGTAATCTGCCTAGACTTATAGTACGACATTTAATTCGGTTTTAAGTTCATTGTTGTTATTCCTTACACTTTTATTATTTTCTTTTTATTTCCTTTCAGTGCTTTTATTTTGTTCCACAATTTCCTATAATCGATTTCGTATGTTTGATATAGTTCCTTTACCAAAATTCTACCAGGTTCTCCGTTTAGTTTCTCTTACTATTTCCTTCGCTATATTCTTCTTTATTTTATATTCTTCTCTGTCTTGTTCAGCTTTTGTATCGATCTATCTCCTCCACTGCTGCTTTCTTGTTTTTGATCGCTTGTTTTACTTCATCATTCCATGTTGTTTGTTGCTATGCTTCCTTGCTTGTTTATTTTCCTCTGTGTATCGTCATTCTTCTTACCCCTTATTTCTCGTTGACCTTTTATTAAGTTTCTTTCCTAGTCACATTAGACTTGTGTTAGTTGGTATCATTTCTTCAAATTCATATTCTTCTTTATTTTATATTCTTCTCTGTCTTGTTCAGCTTTTGTATTGATGTAACTCCTCCACGCTCTTTTCATGTTTTTGATTGTTTGTTTTACTTCATCATCCCACCATTTAGTCTTCTTCTGTTGTTTGTTGTTATGCTTCCTTGCTTGTTTATTTTCCTCTGTGCATCGTCATTCTTCTTACCCCTTATTTCTCGTTGACCTCTTATTAAGTTTCTTTCCTAGTCACATTAGACTTGTGTTAGTTGGTATCATTTCTTCAAATTCATATTCTTTATTTTATATTCTTCTCTGTCTTGTTCAGCGTTTGTATTGATGTAACTCCTCCACGCTCTTTTCATGTTTTTGATTGTTTGTTTTACTTCATCATCCCACCATTTAGTCTTCTTCTGTTGTTTGTTGTTATGCTTCCTTGCTTGTTTATTTTCCTCTGTGCATCGTCATTCTTCTTACCCCTTATTTCTCGTTGACCTCTTATTAAGTTTCTTTCCTAGTCACATTAGACTTGTGTTAGTTGGTATAATTTCTTCAAAATCATATTCTTCTTTATTTTATATTCTTCTCTGTCTTGTTCAGCTTTTGTATTGATGTAACTCCTCCACGCTCTTTTCATGTTTTTGATTGTTTGTTTTACTTCATCATCCCACCATTTAGTCTTCTTCTGTTGTTTGTTGTTATGCTTCCTTGCTTGTTTATTTTCCTCTGTGCATCGTCATTCTTCTTACCCCTTATTTCTCGTTGACCTCTTATTAAGTTTCTTTCCTAGTCACATTAGACTTGTGTTAGTTGGTATCATTTCTTCAAATTCATATTCTTTATTTTATATTCTTCTCTGTCTTGTTCAGCTTTTGTATTGATGTAACTCCTCCACACTCTTTTCTTGTTTTTGATTGTTTGTTTTACTTCATCATCCCACCATTTAGTCTTCTTCTGTTGTTTGTTGTTATGCTTCCTTGCTTGTTTATTTTCCTCTGTGGATTGTCATTCTTCTTACCCCTTATTTCTTGCTGACCTTCTATTAAGCTTCTTTCCTTGTCACATCAGACTTGTGTTGTTTGGTATCATTTCTTCAAATTCATATTCTTATTTATTTATATTGTTCTCTGTCTTTTTCAGATTTTGTATCAACCTATCTCCTCCACGCTGCTTTCTGGTTTTTGATCGCTTGTTTTATTTCATCATTCCACCATTTAGTCTTCTTCTGTTGTTTGTTGCTATGCTTCCTTGCTAGTTTATTTTCCTCTGTGCATTGCCACTCTTCTTATCCCTTATTTCTTGTTGACCTCTTATTAAGCTTCTTTCCTTGTCACATCAGACTTGTGGTGGTTGGTAACATTTCTTCAAATTCATATTCTTTATTTTACATTCTTCTCTGTCTTATTCAGCTTTTGTATTGTAACTCCTCCACGCTGCTTTCTAGTTTTTGATCGCTTGTTTTATTTCATCATCCCACCATTTAGTCTTCTTCTGTTGTTTGTTGCTATGCTTCCTTGCTAGTTTATTTTCCTCTGTGCATTGCCATTCATCTTATTCCTTATTTCTTGTTGACCTCCTATTAAGCTTCCGTCCTTGTCACACCAGACTTGTGTTGGTAGGTATAATTTCTTCAAATTTATATTCTTCTTTATTTTATATTTTACTCTGTCTTGTTCAGCTTTTGTATCGATATATCTCCTCCACGCTGCTTTCTTGTTTTTGATTGCTTGTTTTGCTTCATCATTCCACCATTTAGTCTTCTTCTGTTGTTTGTTGCTATGCTTGCTTGTTTATTTTCCTCTGTGCATTGTCATTGTTCTTATCCCTTATTTCTTGTTGACCTCCTATTAAGCTTCTTTCCTTGTCACATCAGACTTGTTTGTGTTGGTTGGTATCATTTCTTTATATTCCTTGTTTATTTATAGAACTTTCTTATACAGTTGCTGTCATCTTTCTCTAATCTCCTTTTCTTTTTTCTTTTTCTGTCATATTCTCGTTTTAATTCGGTTGTTCCCGTTTAGTAGTTTTGTTCTTGTTACTCTACTTAAACATAACTTTTTTCCACTTCCCTTTTTTTCTAGGATTTTCCAAGTAGATGCTTTAACGATGTCTTTGATTGCGCACCATTTAGATGTATGTCGTTGGATTTTGCTGCTTCTTTTGTTCTCACCATAATCAGGGCCCTATTTCATAAAACCACTTAGCAACTATTCACTTCGCATTTTTTAAATTATAAGTTGGAATATTTTGCGTTTCATAAAATATAACTTTGCTATTTATCAACTGTTCACTTGCACTTTGCATAATTTTGATGAACTTTTACTTTTCAATTTTTCAAAAATACTTTTATGTAGCAGAAATTGATTGAAAATTTCAAAGTGCAAAGTGAAAAGTTGCAAAGTTGGGTTTGAGTCCGCTTCGGCAGTTCAGTAATTTTTTTGTACATTATACAGGGTCTTTCAACAAGAGGTGTCATTTTAAATTAACAGAAAAACGCAATATTTTTGTTTTAATCCCAAGTACAAACCCTTTTTCACATAATTGCAGCTGTATTTCGCGAATAACAGCTTTAATATTGCCTTTGAGTGCTTGAATCGTTGCTCGAGCATTGGTGTCGACTTCATCCTTAACATAGCCCCAAAGAAAAAAATGTAATGGTGTTAAATCGTGAAATGTGGTGCAAACTGTTTTGTGATATCCCCAATCCCTGTGATTGTCTCGAAATGGACAAACCTGGGTTTTCAGCCACACTCGCAGCTACAGCGGCGATATATTCAGTTGATCTGGGCGGACAAACACAAGTTGGAGTCTTCACATCACTTACTTGTCCAAGACATTTGAATTTATTGATTAAATTCACTATAGCTGTGCGAGAAGGCGCTTCATCATGACCAAAAGTGAATTTTCACTATTTCAATTCGCTGTGCGAGTGTGTATCGATCCATATCTAAAAACCTCCTAGTTTTTACTTGTCAAATGTCATCGCAAGGACAGTTGTATGTTGACAGTTCAAAAAGGGCGCAAAATTTAAAATAACCTCTTGTTGAAAGACGGAGAGAAGATATCTTTATGTTGTAAGTACTTTTTATTATCGTTGCTTTGGTTGCTACTATATCTTTAAGTTCCTTACCATTTTTGTATCTTGGTACATATGTGCAGTTATTCCCTATTATTAGTCTGTGGATATCCTCTTTATCTATCTTTTTACAATTTTGAGATCATGCTTGAATGTATTTTTATGTTTTAGTTTTAATTTGTAGTAAAATTCTTTTATTTCTACCTCTCATTTTTCGTATGCATGAACATTTAATATCTGTTGTATATTGTCTTAAACTTACTGTTTTCTTTACCAATTTTTTGATGATCAAGCCTACTTACTTGCCTCCTAAAGGGTTACATTCCTCTATAGAATTTGGCCTCCTCGATCCCCTCCTTCCATTCTTTCCTATTTTTTTCACTAATTTTCTCCACTTTTTTCTCTAATTTATTGAGGTGTTGGATTACATCTTCATCTCATCTTTTCCATGGTTTTTCGACTCTCCTGATGTCTTTTGGTTCCTATTTTGTTAGAACCTTTGAAGCTCTGTTATTTTCTATTCTTTGGCTAAGTTGAAGATGTAGTCTTATATTTCTTTTGTTTCCTGTATCGTTGCTATATGTGATTTACATCTTTTTAATTCCTGTGTTAAGGTTTTTAAATGCTAGTTACATGCATGTTCTGTGAATATTCTAGGTTGCTACTATCTTGTTTTGAGTTTTCTTTATTCTTATTTGTTATCCTTGTTCTCTTCTTTTTCATACCAGCATATTTTTACTTTTTTCTCATTTCTACATTCTTCCATTGTCAATTTTTTGTAGGTTATTTTAACTTAGCTTTCTTTATTTTTCCTGTATTGCTTGTGTTTCTATTTTTTTCTTGGTTAAGATGTGTTATTTCCTAATTTCTATTTTTATCACTTCTATTTTCATTGGATTCTTCTCTCATTTCCCTATTGTGAACATATTACTGCTTCCACCAATTGTTTTACATCTTTCTTTGGAGTTTCGGTGTTGGGATTCAGTCTCATTATTACCATACTGTTGCATCTTATGTTTCCCCTGTTCTTTTTCTCTCTTCTAATGCTTCTTTATTTTATTTTGTTGCAGCACTACTGACACCACCGTATCGGCTTAGTTGTAATTTTTCAGAGAACAAAAGAATAACATTAGCTAAATACACAGAATAAAAGAAAGAAAATATGAAAAACAAAACTGTGGATCATGGTAGCACTTGGTACGCTGTACATTTATCTGAGTTTCTATCTTAATTCTTTTTCCATGCATTGGGGATGCCTAGCTTGAACATCCTGGCCAAATTGGCTGTACCAAAACATCTTATTTAAAATTACGTACAGTTTAACCATGATTAAAATCCCAGGCACGACTAGCGTCGCCCCACGTAGGGTATGCACCTTGCCAACCATCCTTAGGCCTAGAAGAAATAATGCACTTGCTGAGAAAGCCGACCCTAGCACCTGCAAACATTGCAATTACACACGATCGCAGCAGAACCATTACTGTACGCACCTCTAAAATTCCACCCAAGAGAGACGGCACGTTGTGTTTAAAAGTCAAGTTTCCTAAAATCCCTAAAATCGTCATAGCTATTATGGGATTCATAAAAATACTTCGTGCCACCGACACTGACAGCTTGCAACGAACTCTGTGCACCGAAGTCGAAGGCTGCGACGAGGTGCTAGCATCGCCGTTTATGCTCAGTAAAGGTTCGCTGCCAGCACTTCGTTTCCCAATCTCCATCAAAACGAAACTGATTGGGTTTAAAATCGCTAAGCTTATGGGCGCCATTAGGTACAGGTACGAGGCGTATTCTGGGTGTGTGTCTTTATACAATGCGGCAACTGCAAGCAGGGTATTAAGGACTCAGATGTGAAACGTGCCGGTCTTACCTATGGGGTAGCCAATGGCAAAGTCGTTGCTCTGCGTACAAAAGATGGCAAAAATGCCTGCCCTCCCGAAGTTAATAGGCCTACCAACTAGTAACGTAACTATTATCACAGCGAAAAATACGATGCCCTTTGCGACCAAAATGGATATAAGGAACAGCCAATTCACGGAAGATAAGTCGAGCTTTGCCAGGGACATGAAGATCAGGCAGGGCAGCGAGAACGTCCCCACGAACGTGTTTATGCCCTTGGCTTCTGTTTCGGAGATCATGTTCATCCGACCGGCAAAGTACCTGGAAAATGTGAAATGTAATACACAACTAAAGGTGAAACTTAAAAATAATTAAAAAGTAAAGAACTGCTTAAATTAGAACAAAATTGTGCATATATTAAAAAAATTAACAGTCTTAGTTTCTGAGATATCCCCAAACATTTTAAATGTGTTTCACTGGCTATTATGCATTTGCCCACCCCTTTTTTCCCCTTAGTTTAAAAGCTTGTATCATTGCTAATCGTTTTTGGGTAATTATTGAAGCTTGTTCATCTTCTGCACACCATGTTAATGTTGTTAGATAGAGTGCTCGTTTATACAGGGAGGCAGATTGACCGAATGGTTAAGGCGTCAGATTTAAGCTCTGATCTCGAGAGAGAATTCGGGTTCGATTCCCGTACCTGTCATATATTTTTTTATATATTTATTATGAAAGTCTTGATTTTAAGTTAGTTTATTCATGACGGCTCTACCAGAACAAACGGCTGAGCTCCTTTTTCGACTAAAATGGAGCAAGCGCGGAAGATGTTGGTTGTATCGCCGGAATTTGTCCAACGCCATAAGTCTGGCAATTATGCGGAGAAAAATATATTATCTCAGCTTGATGACGAAATGCAAAAAGTTTTAAACTCCAAATTAACTGATCACGATAAATGGAGGCAGTACAACCAAGTGTTACAAAGATTCCTTCATTTCACAAACCAGGCACGGCAGCCAATTAAAATACCTATTGAAACAAGCAGTAACAGCCTATCAAATGCCGTTATTTTATCTACACTTCCCAAAACCTTTAAGAAAAAAGCTGAAGTTTTCCTACGCATTTTGAGTACTTCAAACGATGTGAGCTGGGATCACAAGGGTACCGTTATTATAAAGGGTGAAATTTTACCGGCGTCTAACATAGTCGATTTAGTTCACGACACTCTAAGGCCTCGAAAAACTATTAATCCACCCGGACGCCTACAGTTTGCTGATTACATCAAAGACATTAACGTTGCTCATGTGCTGCTGCCTAAAACTAAGCAGCAAAAAGTGCCAGCCCCGACTGTCACTACAGGAAAAACCGAAATGGAAACTGATAACTGCGAGTCCGATTTTGAATATAAATTAAAAACACCAGCTACTCATCCAAGTCCACATCAAAAAGGTTCAGTGAGAAGAACGCCGATAAGGAAACGCCTCCAAAAAAGGGCCGTTAGAAAAACGACTCTAAGGCAGGTGTCATCAACATCAAAAACGAAGGGAATTCTAGATTGGCAGCATCTTAAACTTTAAAATGCCACAATGAAATTTGTTCTACGATCCCTTGTAAACGAATTCTGATTTTATTACTTGCAGCCTTTTTAATTTGAAATGTTGTACACCTCAAACTACAGTTTTGTAAATTGCTAGCGGATTTTTAGAAAATAAGACATTCTGCTGTACATTTATTTTTATATTATTAAGTATTATAAGAAATAAGAACAATATATTTGTTTATTACAAAGTTTGTATGTTTTTTATTTCTACTCTGCTTTTGTTTTTCTCGAATCTGCAATAATTACAAAATATAAAGCTAAAATATTAGTATTTGAAGTTATTTTACAGTTACAAAGTGTAAAATTTCAAAAAATCAATCTACGATTTCATAATCGTGTGATATAATTTAAAAAATTGTGATTTCTTTTAATTTTGAGCGATACATTTTATAAAAAAAGTGTAAAACATTTGCAAAATTATGCTTAGAAATAACTCTAAAACTGTGTTTACATCATTTTCGTTTTACAAAACGATTTATAAAACGAATTGTGATAATTTTTTAAGTGAAATAATGTGGGATGGCGTATTTTTTATCGCTTATTGAATAAAAATGTCGTTTTTTTTATAATTTCAAGTGACATGATGCCAGTTTTTGTAAAATTTTAAGTGAAATGATGGTGCCAGAACATTTTTTTCAACGAAATTGCGCGTTTTTATTCAAAATTATGTTAATTTGTGGTCAACATACATATATTTCCATCAAAAGTACAAGAATTTTTGAATTTTGTTTATCGAAATGCTTGTGGGAGATTTTTCAATGAAATAGCGTATTTGGATGGTGCCAGAACATTTTTTTCAACGAAATTGCTTGTTTTTATTAAAAATTATGTTAATTTGTGGTCAAAATACATATAATTCCATCAAAAGTACAAGAATTTTTGTAATAAAAATGCACAAAGAGCTCACGTAACTGAAGTTTTGTTTATCGAAATGTTGGTGGTAGAAGATTTTTCAACGAAATTGCCTGTTTTTATTCAAATTTATGTTAATTTTGAGTCAACATACATATATTTCCACCAAAAGTACAAGAACTTCGTAATAAAAATGAACAACGAGCCTACTTAGCTGAAATTTTGCTTCTCGAAATGATTGTAGCAGAATATTTTTCAATGAAATTGCTGTTTTTTATTCAAATCTTACTAAAATTGCAGAGTTAGAGAAAAAAGTGTAAAATATTTGCAAAATTATGCTTAGAAATAACTCTACAACTGTTTTTACATCATTTTCGTTATTATTAAAGCGCTTTGCAAAACGAATTATAATAATTTTTTAAGTGAAATGATGTGGGATGGCGTATTTTTAATCGCTTATTGAATAAAAATGTCATTTTTTGTATAATTTCAAGTGACATGCTGTCAGTTTTGTAAAATTTTAAGTGAAATGATGGTGTCAGAACATTTTCTCAACGACATTGCTTGTTTTTATTCAATTTTATGTTAATTTGTGGTCAACATACATATATTTCCATCAAAAGTAGAAGAACTTCGTAATAAAAATGTACAACGAGCCTACGTAACTGAAATTTTGTTTATCGAAATGATGGTGACAGAACATTTTTTTTTCAACAAAATTGCGATTTTTTTCAGTGAGAGTTGAATAAAAATACTGTTTTTGTAGAGAATTTGAAACTGAGCTAGCATGAGTTCTCAAAAAATTTGAAAAAGTGTACGTTTGGATATACTGTTGGGCCATAATTATCTATAACAGCAATGAGATAACATGAACAAGCAAATACAACGCTTGAGTAAGAAAGAGATAACCATACAAAAAATTATATTAGTAGGCATGTTTAGTTGACAAATGTCATAATTAAAATTAAGAGTCAAGCCTTCTCGAATGTTTATCTCTTTCTTACTCAGGAAATACGTGTTATCTTCTTGTTCATGTTATCTTATTGCTGGTATATATAATTGTGGCCGAGAACTGCAGCGTGGCTAAAGTTCGTAGCGGATGACCAATAGAAAGCCAGCCTCGAGAAATAATTATGCCTGCGTTTTCAGTGCAGCCTCTGACGGACAAAGCACTGTTAGTCACAAACACATGTTTCGACCTGTTTTAAAAAGGGAACTTAGAAAAAATCTGAAAAATTTCAAATTCAAATATTAGCGCGAAAATTGAAAATGACCGCCGCGTAATTTAATCAGAAGCTAATGCGTAATTTAATCAGTATCACGGTACTACGAGTGAAAAAGAGAAAGTTATAGAAACCAATGAAGATTGTGTGAGATAGCATACGTTCTGTTGGGGCAAATTATAAAAACAATAGCTTTCAAATTTCGACGGTCGAGCGGAAATTTCCAGCTATATAGTAGGTAGGGACAATGGAAATATCGATAATCCATTCATGCGCCTCACTCAAATTATAAAATAAAAGAATTATTTCCACGAAAACCAGTTACAAATCCAATTAAAAAAATTGTATCAACCTTTAAACACAATAGGCTACACAGTTCCATTCTTATAATTTATATTTTTGAAAAAATAGTTTGTTTTAAAATCTGTGCGCGTGACGTCAGAACAGCGAAATGGCGTTGCGTTCAAACCCTTTAAATCCCGTAGCGCTCCGTGGTGTAGCGGTGAACACGGATGTAAGCCCAATGTGGATGCGAACGTAGAGCGTTCAAATCCGAGCCCGCCAGAGATTTTTTGAAATATAAACAGCCCTTCTGTGAATGCAAGAGAGAGACAACCAACGCCCGATGAGCAGAAGAGAGAGAGAGAGAGAGAGAGAGAGATCTACCAGTTTGCAATTCAAATATTTCCGCGAAAATTAAAATTAAAACGACAGCCGCAAGAAGTGCGCATGCAGAAAACAAAAATGGCCGACATCCCGGGAAGTTTAAATTCAAAAAATTGATTCCGGAAGCAAATTAAAAATGGCCGCCGCGTAATTTAATCAGTAGCACATATGTAAATTATATATCAAACTTCATATGTGATTAATTAGATCAAAACGCGAAAATTAATTAGATCAATCCGCGAAAATTAATTAGATCAATCCGCGGAATTAGATGAAATCGCGGATTTAATTCGCGGTTTTAATTGACCCAATTAATTTGATATCACGATCACGGTAGCTCTATTCTACTCGCGCATGACGTAGCGGTGGATGCAAACTCCTGGAACGCACAGAGATTGTAAAACATCTCGCAGTTTTCAACGGCGTTTTTACATATTCAGTCTTTTCACGGAAGTGTTATAGGCTTCAAATTTAATATGTTCATAATAGAACAAGCGGAATTGTAGGTTAAAGTAAGTAAACACGAAGTCTTCCACTAAATAGTTATATTACAAAAACGGAAGAAACAATATCGGAAAAACTAAACTGTCATCATCAGATCAAAAACCCTTAAAGAACAATCGTCCTATGTTCAAACGAAATTAAATTCAAATTTAAAAAAATATTCGTGGTCAAACTTTCATTTCATTTATAAAGCTAACACTTATTTATTATATTTTGGTACAATTTTTTTGAACTTTTTTTCTGCGTTTCGTTTTTGGCTGTAAAATTTCAGCTGAAAATTAATTAATCTTATTCTTAAATAAGTTCGTGTTCTAAAAAAACACTTCAAGGCATCTCTTGGAATTTTTATACTGACATCAGTCATCAGATTATCAGTTAGCTTTGTAATTATTTTTGTTTCCTGCGACAATCCATTACCGTGAAACTCTTTGAACAAAATTTCTGCTTGTTCTATTACAGAAAGAAATTATTTTGTTGGTTTTATTAAATTGCCTCTGTATAAGTGTACAATCCATCCAGACACACTAGGATTAAAATTGTGCGTTGGATTGCCAAGATCAAGATATTTATTTCGAAATCTATAAGCCAAATATCCAGCTATATATTCCAACGATTCTGAGTCTAATTCCAATTTGATTTCATCATTTTGATTAGGGCACTGCAGTATTTGCCCTACAGTAAAATCTAGTACTTTTGTCACTGGAGCGTCCATGAATTCTCATTTTAAATCACGTTTGTAAGACTTATCATTAAAATGTTTAGAGCATATTCGAGCTAAAGCAGTAATAAGTAAATTAATAAAAATTATTTAACATGCAATATTTATCATTTCTAACATTGAATCTCTCTTGCAAGCATTAATCCATATTTTTCGGAAATTGGTAACACGATACATTCTGTTCCCTTGTTTTACCCCAAAAGTCACTATAAAACTCGGAGTCACGGCCGTCTGCTTCGCCGTAAAAGCTTCCACGCTGACGTCACAGATGCAGCGGCTGGCCGGCAACAAGAGCACGGCTATACCAGAATTCAACATATAAAAGTAATTTTTTT
Source organism: Agriotes lineatus (assembly GCA_940337035.1). NCBI lineage: Eukaryota > Metazoa > Arthropoda > Insecta > Coleoptera > Elateridae > Agriotes > Agriotes lineatus. The sequence continues at coordinate 39,274,302 of OW679203.1, forward strand.
AAAAATTTTATTTACACTGGTATACTAAAACCATAGTTTTATCATTTTTAATGCCCCCCTTCAATTTCTTTTCATTAATATCTTAACTTTTACGTATGGCAACGGTTTCGCATTAATAATAAAAAAACATTGGACAGCCTTTATTAAATTACGGTAACAAATTTTACTTACCGCAAGAAATCTTTTATTTCGGTAATTAACCCTTGATTTTAAAATCACATTTGAATTTCTCTTTAAAAAGTGTTCCAATAATGTGAAGTCAGTGTTGTTCTAAGTAACATAATAATCGATGTATAATAAAAACAAAAAAAAAATTTTTTTCGTTTTTTGGAAATAACTCAAAGACATTTTTATTCGCTTTCGTTTATTTTAACAGCGAATTAAAGTTAACGTCAGATTAGTGGCCTTCATAAGACCGGTCGTTAGTGTGTGAATGTTGAAGCAGTTAACGTTGGCAATTCCATCCGCAAACGGCAAAGAAAAGGAAGCACAAAGGTGCCCCGCGTAAAATCAAATCAGCAAACCGTAAAGCCGCGAACGGCGAGGTCTGACTGTACTTCGTTTTGCTATTATTAATCAGTCCTCTTTTTTTGCTGTTTGTTCTAGATCTTGAATTCTTGATTATGCAGATTGCCACATTGTCAGTATAAGCCAAACACTGATGATTGCTACTAAAGATGGCATCCTTTCTGTTAATTTTGCTCTCCTTTTTACTTCCTTTTACTACTATAAAGGAAGTAGGTATTGGATTCACCCCAAAAATTCGAAATTGAGTTTTCAACAGATCTTCACGTTTTAGAGTCCCCTGATCCCAAAAAACATATTTTTTTTCATTGGTCTGTCTGCGTGTCTGTCTGTCTGTGTGTGTGTCTGTGAACAGAATATCTCAAAAACGAAAAGAGGTATGGCATTGAAACTTCATATATAAGTTTGGTGTGCTATGTAGATGAGACAGCAAGCTTTTGAAGAAAATCGCATAACCGGAAGTAGGTGTTTACTCTTGTGATTTTTCAGTTTTTTTCGATTTTTTCAAAAACGGCTCTAACGATTTTTTTTTAATTTTACATTTTTCTTACATTTTTAATGTGTATTGATGTGAGATAGGTGATTTTCCAGTTGAATACTTCTAAAGTGGGTTTCTTTTTTTTTTTTCTATTTTTTTATTAACTCCTATTTTAAATAAAACACCCGGTATATTATTACATTTTTGAATTCAGCTTAAAATTCTAGGGAATATTTGTCTCTTCAACTAACACTCGATTTTGTACCGTTTTTGTAGAATTTGTAATTTTTGAAAATTTTTAACAAATGGTTAAAAATTAAAAATGAAATTTTTGACTAATTATAAGATCACTGTAAAAGGAAGTTGTGTGAGTGTATCACACCAGATTTTTACGTTTTCCAATATCAAGTAAAGAAGAGTCTAGACCAGTGGTCGCCAACCTCTTCAATGTGTTGAGCTACTTGTTAATTTTGGAATAAACAGCGAGCTACCCACACGGAAGCCACGTAACGCAACGTAAATGAAATAATCCACAGTTAATTTATCATTATATGTATTTATTTTACTATTTATTTAACTGGTAATACATAATACATAGGTACTAATAATAACTACATTCCTACCTACCAAACGAAGTTGTTTGAAAAATAAACACAAACTTTTATCCAGCCACAACGGCATGTCACGTAAGATTTAAAAGTAGTTAATAATAACAACAAAAAAGTAACGCACTATCATGAACATAAACATTGAAAAATAAAAAAGCACGTTCAATGAGAAGGCTGACACTCAGACTCATCGATAATTTTTTTAATGTTTGCAGTATAATTTGATACAGCCATTCAAATACAATTATCCAAATGTTCATCTGTAAGTCGATTGCGATATTTGTTCTTAATAAACTTCATATTGGAAAAAGAAGATTCACACAAATAGGTTGAACTGAATAATGCTTTCACTTTCAAGGCAACACGGCATAGAACTGAATATTTGTCTTTACTTACAATAGGCCAGATACATTTGGTACTTGAGACTAACGATTTTAAGGCTAAATCATTTTGAAAATCAATTACTTCCATTTCTGTTGCAGCGATGTCTTCGCCAAAGTTCTGCATAACACAAGTTGCAAACTGTTGGATATCAATTTCCATAAAGGGTGAAACAACAAACTGCGCTACTAAAGCCATTTCGTTGAAATCCTTAAAACGATTTTTGAAGTTATTCTTCAGGGTAGAAACTATTTCTACATGATATTTGCTGTCATAGGGTTCTAATGGATTTTGAGATATTTTTTCTGAAAGAATAGGAAAATGCTTGGCATCGCTGTTAATTAGGTTTTGTTCCCAAAACTCCAGCTTTTTGATAAATGCTTTTATATCAGAAATCATTTCTGCTAGTTTTTGTCTCTCCCCTGAAGCTGCAAATTAAGTTCGTTTAATTTCTCGGTAATGTCCACGAGAAAACCAAAATCTCTAAGCCAGATTGAATTTTCTAGTTCCGGAGTCGGTTCATCGCGTTTTTTGAAAAATTGAACTATGCCAGATAGGACATCATTAAAACGTTTCAGCACCCGTCCTCTACTTAACCATCGGACTTCAGAGTGAAGGAGTAGGTCCCCGTATTGACAGTCAACTTCATCGGCCAAGGTTTTGAATAATCTTCTTTGTAACGCTTGAGCTCTAATCTTGTTCACAATTTTTACCACCAGTTTCATAACGTTGTTTAGTTTCAGGAAATTTCCACATAATGCTTCCTGATGGATAATGCAGTGGTAAGAGAGAAATTGCGGAAAAGTTTCATCTTTACGACATAACGCCACCAGACCCTTATCAAAACCCACCATAGCTGGAGCGCCATCGGTTGTCAAGCCTACCATTTTCGATATTGGAATTTTCTCGGAAGAAATAATATTTTTTAAATGAGAAAACAACTCCTGTCCAGTAGTGTGTCCTTTCAGTGGAATAAACTTCAAAAGATCTTCTTTAATCGTAAAATCACTAAAAACCATCCTGACGAACACGGCCATCTGGACAGTGTCAACGACATCTGTTGATTCATCCAGTTGAAGTGAAAAATAAACACAGTTATCTAAGTCAGTTCTTAACTGTAAAAAATATCATTGCTCATTACTTCTACACGTCTCATCACTGTATTAGCAGAAAGTTGCATAGATTTTATAGCTGAAACTATCTCGTCTTTGTTTCTAAAGTTGGCAAATAACGAGTCAGCAGCTTCTAAAAACGCCTGTTTTATCATTTCCCCGTCTTCATAAGGTTTCTTTTTTTGTGCAATTATCTGGGACACACGGTACGATGCTTCAGTTGCAGCCTTATTTTTGTCGATTGTTCTTAAAAATATTGATTGTTGTCCAATTAACTGCTTTTTTAACTGTTTCAGTTTCTCCTTTCTGGCGGCAGAATGTAGTGGGAATGATTTTTCAAAATTAGAATGTACAGTTTTATGATGTCTCTCAATATTTCCTTTTTTAGCAACGGAGACCGAAGTATTACATAACAAACACACATTTTTATCTTTAACTTCTGTAAAAAAGTATTGTTCTTCCCATTCCGAATGAAAGTGGTATGTCTTTACCTTCTTACAACTGCTTGCCATAATATTATTTTTTGTTGTTCACTACTAACCCAACCGCTGGACGTTGGTTACGCGTTCAGTTTTAAACTAAGCGCAATGTCGCCGCGCCGTGCGTATTTATCCCGTTCAAAGCAATCCAGATCGTTCTCGAACACTAACGCACTGGTCCGGCTGGTCGGTTCTAGCCGATTCTAGCCGATTCTAGCTTGATGGCGTCAGCGGCAGATCGCTCGCCGCAACGTTGCCGCTGTTTATGTTTAATATTATGACAATTAGATTTTTTTGTGGAATTTTAGGAAGCTTCTCTGATTTTGTATTTTTTAAAATAAAATCGTTGTGAGAGCTACCAGAATTGCCCCCGCGAGCTACCGGTAGCTCGCGATCGACAGGTTGGCGACCACTGGTCTAGACAATGGGTCCCCTTGTCATAAACCTTGTTCTACCTTAAAACTCTTACATAATAATAAATTGAATAGCGGTTAGCTCGTGATATGACCAAATATCTTCCTCTGTAGTCTTGTGTGTTCAATATACATTACTATTTGTACAACGTGTTTTCTTGTACTCTGTACAACTCCAAGTTTTTATGAGTGAATGTAACGTTAATAGGTAAAGGCCAGGTAAGTATGCAGCTGCACCAATTTCAACGACAGCCCAGAGCGAGAATTCATAATCCAGTGGCGCCTGGCAAATTATTAATTGATTTAGAGAAAAACAGAGCGAGAATTCATAATCCAGTGGCGACTGGCAAATTACTAATTGATTTAGAGAAAAACACCGATGCTTTCAGAAAAGACCTCTACCTGTATCCTAATGTCTTTAGCTGGGTGCATTTTTGTTTTATTACTTATCGTGAGTACACAATCTGCATAAATTATATGTTGCGAATTTAAGGTTCTAATTGACAATTTCCAATCCATGATATTTAGTTTTCACTTTACATAAATAATTTATTAAATGTAAAAAACAAAAAGCCAAACTTCCATAGAATGACATCCAAAGGTGAAGAAGAAGAACACAAAGAAACCACCAGCAAAAACGAATAGCTAGTACTAATAAAAACACAAAAAGAAAAAATAGATTAAGAAGTAGAACAAGAATTAACTGCAGTCGTTCATGTGCAGCAACGCATTAAAGTAATCTCTTTAAATGAAAATAAAAGGCTTAATCCAAAAGATTGATCTTATTACAGCCAGAATGATTAAAGAACTACCAAAAGAGAGTCTAAGGTCGCTTATGTATTTACTCAATGCGATAACAAGATCAGACTACTGGCCCAAAACACTAAAGGTTTCACAAATAATTATGATCCCTAAACCTGGCAAAAATATAACTAATGTCACATCCTACTGTCCAATAACCTTGCTATCAACAATATCAAAAATGCTGGAAAAGCTAATTCCCAAGAGTCAGTACAGACATCAGTACACAGAACTGGATGCAAGATCATCAGTTTGGATTTAGGCAGTCACACTCCACAATTCGACAATGCCTTAGCATCGTACGTAATCAACAAATCCATGGAGAATCAGCAGTACTGCCACATTCTTAGACCAGATTCACAAATTAAAATCCCTCCTACTGAAATCATACCTCAACCAATGAGAAATCCTAACAAAAGCCAATGGGGGAAATTTCCAACCATTTCCCTATCCACTGTGGAGTACCACAGGAAAGTATTCTTGGTTCTCTATTGTATTTATTATACACGACTGACTTACCAACTTCTATACATATAACTATCGGTACCTTCGCAATGATATATGATACAGGCATAACATCAACCAGAGCTGGGCAGTGATTGTATTTTTAAATACTTCTTTTTATTTAAATACTTTGCAGTATTTAAATACTAAGTATTTAAATACTTTATAATAGACGGTATTTGTATTTCTAGGTGCAAATATTTTGCAAAGTATTTAGTATTTAAATACAATTTTGGCAGTATTTAAGTATCTTTAGGACATTTAAATAGTTTTACAGTATTTAAATACTTTAAGAGTATTTAAACACTTTCAGAGTATTTAAATACTTTGAGAGTATTTAAATACTTTCAGAGTATTTAGCTACTATTTATTTCTTCTTCAAATGTATTTCTAACTAGTAAATACTTTTTGCATAGTTTTAACGTTTATCAAAATCCCAAGTTTTTACTTGAAACATGAACACGTGTAGTGCTTCAGGTAAACAACCACCCGTGCTAAAGCGAGACAGAAGCCACCAGGCAATTGTGGGCCTGAGCAAGATGCATAAAAAGCCGGTTTGATGGGGTGACGGAGACGGTGGACCCCTGCCATTCGATTATTTCCATATTCCATGGATATTTAAATAGCTTTACAGTATTTAAATACTTTGAGAGTATTTAAATACTTTCAGAGTATTTACAAAATATTTTTAAAGTATTTAAATACGTTTAGAAAAGTATTTAACTATTAAAAGTATGTAAATCCTATAGGTATTTATTATTTAACTACTTTTGCTCAAAAAAAGTATTTAATATTTAAATACATTGAATTTTCAAAAAGTATTTAGTATTTAGTATTTAAATACTTTTTAAAAGTATTTTGTCCAGCTCTGATATCAACACATAAGACCCTAATACTGCTTCGTGCAATCTTCAAACACATCTAAGAATACTTGAAAATGACAAATGGTACACTACATACAGATTTGAACATCCCCTACATAAGAGAAGTAATCCAGGATAGAATTCGCAAGCACCATAGGTAACTCAAAGTCCACTTTAACCCGCTACTGGAACCATTAATACAACCAATGCACAGACTAAAGGGATGGTAGCCATCAGATTTGGCTTGTTGGAGCTTCTCCTCATCACACTATCAGTGCAAGAATTTACAAACCCTTGCATAAGTTAACACTGCTAATAAACTGTTATGTAAACAAAAATCAGTTTTGCACTGCATTAGCACATAATTTCATTCACTATAATTATAAACAGTAGTGTATTCATACTATCTCCTTGCTTAACTCCTTGTAGTATCTTACCGTTTGTAGACATTGTACCATTTATCCTTATACTCTTTTTAATCTATTCACAGAACACTCCCGCCATGTTGTCTAATGCTGCACGTATGTCGAGAGAAGCAATCGCCAGCGCTTAACTTTTGCAAGTTTTTTCTATATAATCATCCTTAGGGTATGAATATGGTCTTGAGTTTGACATTCCAATCTAAAAGCTGTCTGCTCGTCTCTTGGTCTTCCTTCTGTTACTACCCTGAAACTTTCAAAATTACTGAACACAAGCATAGTGCCACATAGTTAACCAGTTTATCACGTTTCTCCCACAATATTTAACCATTATCGGCATAATTCCACCTTATGAGCAGCTTTTCCCTAATTTTTTGTGGTCAACGTATTTTCTACTTCTTCTATTGCTATGGTATTTTCAGCACTATCTATTGTTTCTCGTTGCATCTCCTGAGTTTGTACCACATCTTTATTGGAAGCAAACTCTTTTATTCTTTATTTTCTACACTCTAACCAGAGGTGTATTTTTTGGTTTTAAGTAATTAACGACTTCCGAGATTGGACCGTGCCATCACTGAGATTGAAGAACTCAACGTTTCGTCTACTCCTGATGACTTATAATAATAGGCATGAAAGCCTTTGGAATGTGCTGGTTTTAGCTTGTTAACAATGTGCCAAAAGTATTTCCGATATAATTTGCACCGTGTTTGTACCCCAACACTAGAGATGGGGCATGATTTGATCAGAAACATGTAGTGACCATAACAGACGGATGGTTTTTTACCATACCAAATGTGATTTCAGCTTTCATAGTTCTTGAACTCCGGCTTCTCGCTCTTTTCAGAAAGTCACTGGCTCCCGCTTGGTAGCAAATGAGAAAGGGCAAGTAGTGGCAAGTTGCAAAGTTAATGTGATAGTTATTTCCTATCCGTTTTTCAAGTCTAGACCACAACAAAAAGCTAATTTGAGATAGGAATGATATAGAGCCAAAGTCACACTCTCTTTCTGGTCAGTATTTGGACGGGACTTCTCGTGGTACGGCTGCCACGAAAATAGTTGGTCCCGGATGTCATAATAACATCATGACAGTCGTTAGTGGGGTTGCAAGTCCCCATAAAATGTACAGCGACGCCTATAATTGGCCTAACAGTTGTTGGCTGAGTACGAATAAAATAAATAAATAAATAAATAATGCAATAAAACATTTCTCAGTTTTTTTAGTGTTTAAGGAAGTCTAAATAAATAAATAATGTAATAAAACATTTCTCAGTTTTTTTAGTGTTTAAGGAAGTCTCACCTCTAATATAACTTAGGTATGACTGTTTATTTCCCACAGTTTTAATTGACTGTCTAATACTACAGTTACACATACTTGTATTATTTAGTAAACCTTGTATTGAAATAAGTATTTACGTTAAAATTAATGTACAAGTATAAATAGCACGACTAGCAGAAACAAATGATTAAATGTGCAGCATCGACTTACCCACATATTATGATAGCAAAACATTCTGTCAGAGCGGGATATAAATTATCGATGGCAGCACTCGGACTAACCATTGTGGAGTATTAATACTGGTATAACTGTAAGTAGGTGCTTCTTAAACTATTTAGAGTAGTTTTCCCTTCAGCGTCCCCGTTTCATGGCAGTTAGCTGGAACAAAAATTAATTTTAGTAGTTTTTTAAATAAAAACTTCTAACTCTTTTTCGTGGCAAATCTTTATATTCTAACAGTTGATCATTGCTTAATATTGGGAGACATCAATAAGTAGCGGCCCAATAATTGTAGTCACGCTGCAATATATAATTGTATTCATTGATTAAATACGCATTTATTTATTAACAAAATGCCAGCACCTAATATATTAGGTCATCTGTATGGTTATCTAATCAAGTGTGTACGTGCTGATTATATGGTAGATTTACGTCAGACAACAAAGAGATACTGGAAGGGTTACGAGTTAACTTTTTTTATTGAAATATCTTCTCATGCTTAATGCATTGTACAGGGTGTCCATATTTTACGTTTTATAGGTTTCACTGCAGAATTGGGACATTGTCAGCTATGCTGCATGTTCTTAATTGCAATAATCAATAATAAGAAAATACAGCAACACACAAACAAAAGCTGAAAGAGTAGATGCTTCAATTACCAGGTGTCTTAAAAAGAATTACATCTAGTAGGTTTTGAATTTTGTTTGCCAGGTTTAGTGTGAAATTTATGAATCAGTTGCAAAAACGGTGGGAAAAAATAGAATTTTTTCCTCTTTAACTGTAGACTTAATACACATGTTCTCAGAGTTGGCTGTTCTGCGCATGTTTTAAATAATTGTATTCAATATGGCATTGATATTCTGCTAGTAGAAATTGAGTCACTTGTGTTAAAAATATATAACCATTTTTCAATATACACTGTTAGACCAAAATCATTAAGAAGTGTTTAAAACATTGTCAATGTAGACTATATATTTTTTTTATGTTACAGTAAGACTAGATGGCTGCCATTATTTTCCTGCTTAAATAGAATTTTAGAAATATATGACAGATTAGAATCTTATATGAGTTGTATACATTTATTCCAACTGTTCAAATGAGATTTTTGAAAACAAACTTAATGAACCTTACTTGGTTTTTGCATTCTTTAATGTGTTGTTCACATTTAGTGTGTTGATCTAGTGACTTTTCCCACGTCACGTTTTCAGCTCCATCTAACGACAATGGCACACTGTTACGTGCCAGCAAGGTAGTATTAGATCAGTAGAATACTTCATGTAGAAAATGAGTAATACACTCATGTAGAGTATGTAGATTACTGTAAGTACAAAACCCTCTCTTTTCTACATTTTTTACTGTAAAATAATATTTAATTTTAGTAAACGTCAATACACCAAACATTTATTGAATACAATGTTGTAAAAATGTAGTATGTTGTATGTATATGTAATAGTTATTTACTATACAAGTGGGATAAGTGCATCATTAATATACGCATGTGTAAGTTACAAACGAGTGCATAGCACGAGTTATGTAAGCACAAAATTGAGAAAAGTGCATTAAGAACATGTCAGATCTGTCATTTTCAAAATAGGAAAATGTCATTACGCCATTCATTTGACACAATTTCCATTAGGTAATGAAGCAATTACACCACTGGTGGTGTAATGGAAGTTCATTACACCACTAGTGATGCAATTAGCTTCATTACCTAACGGAAATATAGTGCCAAATGAATGACATAATAAGTTACTTATCCCACTGGAGTAGATAAAATGATATTACACAATAATAATTAAAGTAACGTATTAGTAATCATCTAAACTGTTGGTATCTTGCAGTTTTAGGGTATATTATTATTATTATTATTATTAAAACCAATACAGGGGGAAGACTAAGTCCTATATAACCCCACAAATACAAGATATACTGGTTAAACTAGCATAACGGTAACAGGTAATATGTACAAATAGTAAGAAAATTATACATTACAGAAAATTAAATTACGAAAATATCAAAGGCGACAAAAAAAAATATTACGAACTAGGGATGTCGTACCCCGTCTAAAATCAAACCCGGGTACCCTCGGTACCCCAAAGATTTTACATTTTGCCTTATTATTTTCTGGCAAATAAAAATATTTCCAAACAGGCGATTTTTTTGATGACATTGTTTTCGTATTTGTTTGTACATACTTTCGTAGTTTCATGCAATGTTCAAGCTCTATGCTCTAGGCATTTTAACGCAGCGAGTTTTAAACTGAACTAATTTAAAATAGTATCTACTCGTCAAAGCTGCAAGTCGTCTGTCATCGTAAATATTTTCATATTTTCACCAAGTGCTATCAAATTTAAATACGTGAATTTTTATCCGAAATTGGTGGCAGCATCAACATCACACAGAGGATGTTTTGTTTATGTTACTTCAACCCATACTGGAGTGATTTAATTATACTACTGACGGGTTGCATATTTTCGTGAAGCAGATTTATTGCCTTATATGAAACAAGAATCAATATGTGGTATGAGAGGGGTTGATTCTGGTTATTACTGCATTGTTGTGTTTTTATAGAGCTTATTCCAATTGTTTTTAAGTTTTTATCACCTTCTCTGAAAAAGGCTGACTTTCTGGACATTACATAATTTAGTAGTCGGTACCCGGGTCCTGAAAATATACCTGGGTTGACTATTAACCGGGTCGGCCCGGGTACCCGCCGACATCCCTATTATGAACTATGCACTGTCCAGTCTATGTTTAAATGTCTTTACATTGTGGGAGCTTACCACTTCCTCCGATAAATTGTTCCAAGTTAAGAAAACTCTGTTTGATAGAAAGAACTGTCGTGCTCGATTTAAAATTTTCTCTTTTAAGTTTAAATCTATGCCCGCATAAACGGTTATCGTTATTAATATCAAATATTTCACGTAAACCTCCAAAATCAAAAAGTAATATTCTGAAAGTTACGATAAGGTCTCCGCGAATTCGACGTTCAAGAAAGTGCAGCAAATTGCACAGGGAAAATCTTTCATCGTAAGAAGGCCTCACAACACCAAATGGCAGTCTTGTTGCGCGATGTAAGTTCTCTAACAGGTTTTGATCACGAACCAACTCAGGATACCAAACCGAACCCGCATATTCAAGAATTGGATGAACATGCACTTTATAAAGTAGTATGTAAGTCTGAAATGATACACTAACAAATGATTTCTTCAGCAGGTCGTTATGAGAGCTTACTTTTTGCACTTTGTTATTGTTAATAACATACTGAAGACATGGATTGTTCTTGCCAATATACAGCACAATACACTTATCTACATTCAGAGGGATCATCCAATCAGTACACCATGAAAATACTGAATTTAGATCTTTTTGAAGTTGCCAAGATTGGAGAAGTGGATTGGTGTAGATCTTCGTATCATCGGCATAGGGAGATTTTTTACTTTTTATGTGAAACTGCAGATCACTAGAGTATATCAGGAAAAGTAAGGGTCCCATGACAGACCCCTGCGGTACTCCACTACTAACTGGTTTCTGCAATGAATAGGTCTGTCCCACTTTTAACTTTAAATGTTCGTTCAGAGAGAAAGTCAGAAATCCATGAATATAAATTTCCATGAATACCGAAGTGCTCTATTTTCTGTAGCAGGCGTCGTTTTGGAACTTTATCAAAAGCTTTCGAAAAGTCAAGATAAACGACGTCTGTTGGATTACCAACGTCCAAAGCCCTAGTCCAGTTGTTGACAGAGTGTAATAAGTTCGTCATTGTTGACCGACCTTTTACGAAACCGTGCTGTTCTTTCGGTATAACACGTTCTCACAACAAAAACTCCGACATCTGCTCCACAATTATGGACTCCATGACTTTACATACAACGAGGGTGAGGCTGATGGGACGATAATTGCTTGGGTCTAATTTGTCCCCCTTCTTGAAAATAGCCGTGACTGAGGCATTCTTCCATATAGGTGGCAGAATATGGCATTTGAAAGATGCAGTCATGATTGAAGACAGGGGAAATGCTAGGGAATTTGCAAATCGTTTAAGAAAATACGAAGAAAGTCTGTCCAGACCTGGCGATGAGTTGCTTTTCAAGAGTGTAAGATGTTTTAAGACAATCTCAGGTGTAAAAGTGACGTCGCTTAAAGTGGCTCGAGTGCAGGGAGACATAATATCGGGTAGGCGATTGTCGGTCGGTTCATCAGCATCATTTTGGCACAGAGGTCTGTCAATTCTTCTTAGGAGGGGAACTGATACTTTGGTGCTTAATGAAGTGCGAATATACTTGAATATTTTTTTGTCGTTGCCACTGTTGGCCATTGACCCTTCGTACAGATACCTAGCTTGATTTATTGCTAGCTTGATGTTGTTTGAAAAAGCTCTGTGTCTGGTAATCAACAGTGAGATTTGTGCGTTTATATTTGAGCCATAGACTCTTTTTATATTTAATCATAGATAGCAGTTCAGAGTAGCAATGTGTCGATCCGGTTGGATTCGATACAAAGGCTCGAATCCGGGGCAGGATCGATTTGGATGGAGTCCAAGTTTCGGTCCGGATTCGTTCCGAGGAACGAAAAGGTCGCTAGGCGTCAATTCTCGCAGACATTCATTCTTTTGGCATTCCGTTATTCAATCCATTTCAATACAGAATACAAGAATGTGTTGATGGAGAAAGGCAAATGATGATGGTGTTCGTTTTAGAGGCTCGACGTCTACAGGCGACACATGATACGGCCGAAGTTGCATGCTTTTCTTATCAGTTATCAGTGATTTATGGCTTTTGGCGGCTTTGTACGTGCCCAATTGATGTTTGGGACATATAAACATACTGAATTACCGACTGCGTGACCACTCACCAAAACAAAGATAACGATACGCGCGTTGTTCGTTCCGGGTCCGGAATGACCGAGGACCCCGGGTGTGTGAAATGCACATTCAATTTCGATGTCGATCCGAGGATCGAATCCGATGGACTCGATCCACTTGCGGAATGGGATTGGAATGAACGAGTCCGCAAAAGTATCGAAACTTCACATCACTAGTTCAGAGTTAATCCAAGGTTTTATACAATTTCTGTAGATATTTCTCTTTGTTGTATATTTATTCCTCAGCTCTGACAACGTTTTGTAAAATATTTCCCACATTTTGTTTGGGTTTTCTATTGGGCCGAAAAGGTTCTGCCAATTTATCTGCTCCAAGCACTGAGAGATGCTGACATAATTGGTTTTTTCATACGTAATTAAATTACCTTGCTGATGAGGGATACTGAGAGTAAACTGAAGGTGTGAAATTAAAACAGCATGATCTGAGATACCTATAGGAGTTTCTATACTGGGTTTTGTTATAAGCTGACGGTCATTAGTGAATACAAGTTCAATATGGAAGATATATTGTTAATACAAAATCTAGTTGGTTCTGATATAACTTGGTATAAATTTGAGTTTTGGATGCACTCAATAAAGAGACTCTGTGAAGTCATTGTTGCAGGAATATTTGTTAGTGGCCATGATATATCGGGGAAGTTCAAATCTCAGGTAACAACAACATTTTCGAGTGAGGAGAGATATTCTAGTTTTTGAAAAAGTACCATGTCATTAACCAATTGAGAATCAGGAGATCGGTATATACATGCTTGGTTAAGAGAAAATGACTTCCAACGGAGTTGAAGACAAATAGCCTCAATGCAAGGTATGGAAATATCAATTTGTGTCACTGAGAAATTTTTGATTATGTGTTTTGACAGAAAAATGCAAACTCCACCTCCAGTACGCTCTCTATCTTGCCGGTAGATTACGTAATCGAGAATATTAACTAGAGTATCTGGATCAGTAGGTTTAAGCCAGGTTTCAGAAATAAGCATAATTTGCGGTTTAAGTTGTTTGACGGTACACAAAAATTCACTGAATTTAGCCTTAAGAGAGCCAAGGTTCGTATATAAAGCAGCCAGTTGTTAAAAGTTGATAATAATTAGCTATTTCCGAAACATATTGACAATCTTCGGATTTCCATTTATGTATTTGATAGTTAAATCGGGCTCATTATTTTTTCTCATGTCAAGTTCAGCGCGAAGATCCTTCAAACATTGTGCTTGTACGGGAGTTTTATCATGGACGATGGACATGTTTTTCGTTGAAGCTTTTTCCAGTAGTTTAAGTTTGTTCCGCAATATTTGTTTGGCATAATTACTTTTATCATACGAGGGCGTTGATTATCTGGTTTTCCAACACGAAACATGGCAACCGGGTTAGAATTACAATTGACGGTCGAAAGAACCTCTCTTATTGCTTTGCTATCGTGTGCTTTTTTAACATCGATCTTGCACTTCTGGAACACCTCTAGCAAAAACATTTTTTGCTCTGGTTAGCCGATCAAGGGCTTCATTTGCTATCTTATCAGTAAATTGAGGCGAAGAGAAAGAATCAACAGCGGCAATTTTTGCGGTGAATGCAGCCAATTTATTGCCAATATCATCAAATTTTCCTTGAATTTCATCCCTAAAACTCTTTAGCAATAATTTAAGTTCAAAATTGATCCATGTTCGAGCTGCATTGATTACAGACAATTTTAATACCTCGCAATTTTTGCCAGGTAACGCGGTCTTCGGACTTCAAGTCAGTGCAGTTTAAATGCATACTGCGCTGGCACCCATCGCACTGTAGCTTCGAAGTTTCTCAATCAGCGATGTGCTTCGTACAATTTGCGCATGCTGACATCGTTGATAAACTAAAGGTGACTTACCAAAGTGTTTAAAGTAAACAACACAAACATGGTTAAATTATTTACAATTTTTATATTTTAAGGTGGTAATCTTTATAGTACCAGAACTCAGTTTTATGTTGCGTATTAACACAATAGTTTTGATTTAAATTGCACTTTTATACCAATTTAAGAGGAGCGAAAAACAGGAGAGATACACTAGTCTAACGTCCAAGGTAACCCTCTAACATCCAAGGTAATATATAAATACTAATTGCTTAGAACGTTTGGATGTTAGTTGATTTTGTGTATCACAATGTGCTCAGGGCACAATGAGCACAGGTCATATTAAAAATTTCAGTGCCTATTCAATTCACCTGTCATCTGTTAAAAAGTGACCAATGAAAATCCAGAATTTGATGTTTCTTAATTAATCAAAAGATATCAGCGGATATTTCTTCCTAGAAAGTATCCAAGTGAATATTTTCTACAATTATAGTTTTTATTAGAAAAACTCAATTTTAGTTTTCTGTTACTATAGAAATAGTGTGATTTGTTGTTAGATTTACCAAAAAGTAATTTGGAAAAATTGTTTGGTTCATTAAATAGTCCCTCAAACACCATTTTAGTCAAAGTTAAGTATATTATTTTTGCGGTGGTATCACTACTCATGCCCATTGCGCTCGTGCTGGTGCACTCGTCCTAATCATATTGAAGCGCAATAGACATTCGTGATACCATCGCTAAAATAGTCAATATACCTTTGACTACTCATGATATTATAAGTGACTATTCAACACTATAACATATAAGCCAATCACATTGCAGACATTTGCTTTTTTCAACCAATAACAGCAGTATATCACTGAATATTGGGCACCATGCAAAATATTCACAAAACAATGTACGTACTCAAAAAATAAATAGCCTTGTTGCGAAGTATCGTTTAGCAACGATGTTCTGTCCTTAGTGATATCGCTAGGTTAGGTAACACTAAACCCCAACAAACTGTGTGGCTTGTTTTAAAAATTTTAAAATGCTGTGTTTTGGAAGTATTCCGCTGAATTTAATTGAGAATGAATAATTATATTAATTGTTGCAATATTTTTCAATAAAGTTAATCGTTATGTATTAATATTGTTAAATAGTCGTCCCAAATACCACTCGAAGTGGATACATTTTTTTAAAAATATTTTGCCATTTCCATAGAAATTATTGCAAATTTCACTCTACAAAATCACATTTAAATGTCACTCGCCTTCGGCTCGTGACATTTTTGATGTGATTTTGTATCATGAAATTTAAACGCAATAATTTACATGGAAACGACAAAATATTTATCAAAAATATATCCACTGCTTGTGGTATTACCCTTGACTATACCACTCACAATGCATCAGATCCTTACACAGACCATGCATTAATAAGTGAAAACACTGTGGTGTTATCGTTTTAGTGTTTTCAATTTTGCAGTTAACTGTCACTGCCAATGTCATTGTCTTTCCAACTTTTGGAAGTTTTTTAGGATACCCATGAAAATTGATTATAATTTGTGTGCCGCTATTTTCTTATTGATATTCATGGTATAATCTAATCGAATACGCACTTGACAACTTTAAGAACTATCAAATAGTTTTGTTTACAAACTCAACGGGTTGTTTTGTAGCAACACCATTCTATTGATTATACCACTCACAATGCGTAAGATCCATAGAAAGACAACATACTAATAAATGAAAATACGGAAGTGTTATTGTTTTGGTGTTTTAAATATTGCAGTCAACTGTCACTGTCAATGTCACGGCCTTTCCAACTTTTAAAAGTATTTTAGGATACGTATAAAAATCGATTATGACGTGTGCTGTTATTCCCCCATTGATATTCATGGTTTAATCCAGCGGTTGGCAACCCGCGGCTCGCGGGCCGCATGCGGCCCGCGGACCTCCGTCTTGCGGCCCTCGACTGTTTTGTAAATTAAAGTCTTATATACCTACCTAAAATTTAAATAATTGCGTAATGCGCGCGCAAAATTCAAGCGTGCGTGCATTTAATAAGAATGTAATATCACAGACACAGAGTGGGTGCGTTCAGCCGACATAGCGCTGAGGTAGCGATTGCGTTGAACGCTTCGTTGACCGACAGCGCTTCCGTTGCGCTTCGGCAGCAGTCGCCATTTTTGGGAGCGAATTTATTTTCGCTCCATTTCCGCTTCATTTCTGCTTGACCACTTAGCAGAAGACCATGTTTGGGTTTACTTCTAATTATAACCTAGAAAGACGCGAATTTTTTAAAAGCATGGATTCTGAAACAATCCTGCTGCAGTTTAATGTTAAGAAATTAAAATGACCATTTTCTCAAAATCAGTAGTTCCTTGAAATTATTGAAACAAATAGCCTCTGAAATGTGATACAAAAGTAGTAATTAAAAAAATTCAGTCTAATTTTGACAAGAGTTAAATGCTCAAACTCAAAATTCTTCATGAGGCCCATCCAATCAAATGACACTCTCAAAAACTCTTTCTCTGAAATCAATGATCTTGTTAAATTTTATGGCAGCTTGCCATCTAATTTTGATGAATTGAAAAGGTTTGCGCAGCAATTAATTACAATGTTTGGCAGCTCTTACCTGTGCGAACAAGCTTTATCAATACTCAGTTACAGAAAAAATAAATATGCTTCTCGTCTCACAGATGAGCATTTGAGAGCCATTCTTAGAATTTCAACTACAAACATGAAAGCTAACATACAACAAATAGCCACTAAAATACAGCCTCAAAAGTCACACTAAATTTTTTATAAGTACAGTTATATGTAGGTAGATATACTTTGTACATAGTTCTCGTATTTTTATTATTTTTCCTAACTTTTTTGTCATTGTTCCTGCGTATTAATAAAATTTAAATGCAATATTTTCGCATTTTTAATATCACCCCGATATACATAGTAAACCTATTATCAAAATTATGAATAAGTGCGGCCCGCCTTCACTTCATTTTGCCACTATGTGGCCCTTGCCTGCCAAAAGGTTGCCGACCGCTGGTTTAATCTAATCGAATATGCACTTGACGACTTTAAAAATTATCAAATACCTTTGTCTACAAACTGTATGGGTTGTCTTTGGCTCGTGGTGTTTCTAAGCAACCCATTTCATGAGAAAGCAAAAGTATTTTTGGTAATTCACAGTCGTCTTGTAGTATTACTGAAAATAAATACCATCCAAATGATGAAAATTACCACACGTTTGTGCATAGGAAGAGAGAATCGATTGTACACGTAGTTACAATGTAGCACCTATAGGGTTGTATCTTGGTCAATTTACGGGTCAATTTGACCACGATCAAACACTGTGTGGTCAAATTCTCTGTCAAATGCTTTTTTAGCCTTAGAATTGCCTTTAAATTACACTATCAATCAACAGTTTATTTTTGCAGAAAATACTTACCTACTACAATAAGGTATTTAATAATGCCTGTATTATGCTATATAAAAAATAGTTTTCACTTTACACTTCTGCAGAAAGTCTCTATTATTGGCTGTAAGCCTGTAACTAATCAAACATACGAACATTTACTGAAATCACAGTAATACAGGGGATTTATATGTTATTTAGCTAGGGGATTTACACAGCGACCAATGTTTCTCCGGGGAAGTACCGCTTTGTTTTTATTATTCTCCTCTTTCCTGTAGGTAAGGAGTAATGATTTGTTTTAATTATATGCATATAAACACAACACAAAAGGTCTGGTGGTAATATGATACTTGTTAATCTTGTGACTTGCTTCAAGTTACAGAACTATCAATTCAATTTATAAAAAAAAGGTGAATTTAAACAACTAAAATGGTCAAATGAGCGGCCAATTGGCCAAAAACTTGTTGACCGGTCAAAGGCACAACCCTAGGCACATATATGATAATGACTTGAATGTAGGGTTGCAAGAAGTCTTTTATAAAAAGTGAGGCTTTTTGAATTCATTCAGCCATTTAGGGATTAATCCAATTTTTCTCCATTTAAAATAACATCGAAGATTATAAAAATGACTAAAATGCAAATCTCTTTTTATTTAACCCTATAACCACAACGTGGCATCACCAGTGACCAGAGAAATCTCAAGTAACAGGCTGCGCTTGCGGTTACTAGTAAGAAGTGTTCAGGTAAGTAAGGGCTGTTTTTACATAATCCGAGCTAATGAAAATAGTGCAACGGTCGTATAAGACGCCACATTGATTTTTTGGATTAATGTAAACATAGTCTAGACCAAACACGTTTAAAGAACGAATGACAGAAAAAGGCCATTAATTCAGAATGAATTCGAAAACATGATAATATTGAAGATGACGAGTTTGATGCAGTTGCGCGAGAAGATGATGATTTGGTTGGTGCTTTCTTAGGTACCATCTTCAAGCCAGTGTGAACCAGAAGGCAAGTAATATAGTACTCAAAGGAGTTGATACTTTTGATTAATTTCGTCATTCAATGACAGTCTCTAGAAAACTCGCAGATGGCCACTCTGAAGCTTTTATGGTATGGTTGATATTGCAGGGGTCAACTTGTTCGTAATTTATAAATGCAATATGTGATAAAACGCCCGAACGTTCATATTTCCTCAGGCAGCTATCACTATCTCCTATTGAGGTGACGATTATCTTAGGGAAAGGATTAATAAAAGTCGATTTCCGACAGAAATAAGAAGTAGCATTCGCCAGATATTAAAATACGACAAAGAAGAAACTACAAAAACCTGATGGTCGTTTCGGTTGCTGCGATTACTACCCTCGAAAAAAACTACAAAGTATAGCACAAATATGAACGTTGTTATAAAAACATTTGTATAGACTGAAACAGAATATTTTTTTGTAAAAAGATTCAAGTATAAATCATATACAATATTGTACGAGCAAACAGAAAGGTCATCAGGGGTGCCGCTGGAATTATGAAGTCATGTCTATTATAACACTAGAAAATATGAAGTTCTCATTTGACATTTATTAGAAAGTGAGGTTGTGATCTTGTTTTGCAGGCTTTGTAAATATTTCCGCTGCGTTTATTACGGGAAGTCTTGATCATGGTTATGATAACGTTGCGATATTATATTAGCCACTGTCTATAAAGTGTCACTGACAAGGACTAGCTCGAGATTAGGCATAATTTGCTGGTGTTATAATAGTACACGACTTCAAAATTCCAAAGGCATTTATCTTCCCACCTGCGGAAGAAGTTACAGCTGTCGTTAGTTGCTTTATGTCACTTTGCACTACCGGGTCTGTATCTATCGGTGAAAATGCTAAAATTCACCACTCATTGTGTTATGTTTTATATAACAGTCTTGCATCATGGCTTCATTATGCTGGGAACCCCCTGTCTCTGTGTATTTTGAAGAGTCCTCAATCAATGCATTTCATTGTTTACACTATAGCTAGATGCAATTTATGTAACTTATCTACTCGCACGCATTAGAAAAAATGTGAATTTATTTGATTTCATTCTTAAATTAAATCATGCCAGCCGTGATTGTACACATGGCAACATTGCTTAAAGTACCTCGGGGCAGTCTGCTTACTATAAGTGTCATCAGTTGTCACATTCTTTTGTGAATTCATTATAACCATCGGTACAATAAACAATATTTGTCGTTATACTTGTACTAATGATTAACCAGATCTTTCAAAATAAAACAATAACATAAAAACAACAGAATACAGGTAAACAGAGTCATCTTAAAGATAACAACTGTTGATTGTGTTTTGTTTCGGCCCTTCTCAGATAGTCTGTTCATAGCTGCAACTGCTCTAATTACGAAGTGTTTGATCAACAAAAAGGCTGCCCTTTTGTCCCTTGAATCAAACAGAAGCAAATGAAACCGTTGCAATTGTTATGCGACCACAGTATGTTTGTTCATTAACACTTTATTCAAATTGTGTCGGGGGTTGTTTGCTTAAATTATCAACATTACAATGACACAGCGAACAATGCATTGTTGCCAGAACTCGCTTCTGGCTTATGGAGTTGAAAGGTTAGGTGCTAGCGACTTACCTGCATGAAAATGTCACAATAAAGGTTTAATATCAGAAAATACTTGTATAAAACAGTCATTTTACTTTGATCAAAACAGACAACCATACATTACTGACCCATAGTCAGCTGATCGATCTTGATTTTATGGCCAAGCGCCGCCTATGATCGCTGAAAATAACCATGGTAAGATGTGTTGCCTATAGCACAGGCGCTGGAATTGTGTAGTAATGCTACCGCTACAGAGATGGCGCATAATTATGTAAAGCAACAAATTCAACTGATTAAAGTTGCTTTTTATAAATAATATTAGGAATATTGATAGAACTGCTGTGTAATTACGAAATATCTTTAAAATATCACGCTGCTGCTTTAAAAAGCACTAATGTTTCGCACTGAACGGGTCAATATCGAAAAACTTGGGTGTCGCAACACCCAATATTAATATTCTTATTAATGAGGGACCTGGCGTAAGAAATTATATGATTATAGAAGATTGGTGCCGTGGTGGCGGCTGCATGGTGAGCCCCATTTGTTAGTGGTCTGTCTCGGTGGGTGGTAGCCCTGCCTGTTAGCCGCCTTTTGTTTTAACTAACGCAGCGCTTGCTACCATCCATCTACACCGAGTAAATTGAATTTCATTTTTTATCCTTTTGGGCAGCGCAGTTTCCGGCTTTGCCACGTATTGCCGCTTTTGAAAGCGCAAGTTAAGGAAATTGAGAAACGCAATTCGGCAGAGCGAAGTTGTCCATTCGTGAATTATGCAGTAAACAAACTCGGCTGCGGTGGTGGAATTAATCTGTTTAAATTACGCGAACAGGATTATTCGGATTGTTTTGAACCTCCCCGCGTCAGCCCGAAATTGACATTAATGTGTGTTTGGAATAATTTTAATTGCTTTAATTGCCGGATTATGGAGCCAACTACTGCCCGGATTTTCTACGAAAAAAGATTAATTTAAAATAACTTTGACTAAGCACACTTGTTTTCTAATTTATTAATATTTCTGTAGGTATTATGTTGCAGTACTGGTTTATATGTGTTGAAAACTGCAATATACATATGTTTGCAAATTTTTTAATTCAATGCAGTTATGTTGCACTACGTTTAGGATATACGTAAACGTAATTATATATTGTCACTACATATTTATTGGAAAAAAACAGTTATAAAATTGCATTGGTACTGCACTTGAAACTTTAAATAAATTATTTGGTAGTTTTCAGCGTTTTTACAAATTTATTGCTTTGTTGCATTGCCATTTTTTGCAACCCTCGTGAGGCAATAGTTTCACACCATCTTTGATACACCATATAGAAATATATAAATGTAAGTACATAATTATCGCTTTATCTGTTTCTAAATTATTATAAATTTAGTCAACATTTGGTTCACGAACTCCCTGTTTATATAAAAACGAAAGAACTTGGTCGTGTTCGGAAGCTGTGACATATTGCTAAAAAGTTTCTTATTTGCGCTTCAGTTCTTATACAATATTATCTATTAGCGAAATACATTTTACACTAATTTATAATTCAGTAACTAAGAATTTATTTATAGAAACCTGTAATTAGTTTGCTAGTTTCACGCTAGATGGCATAGGCAATTGCAACTAATTTCAGAGCGTTGAGGATAGACATATTTATTTATTTATTTAAAGTACCAGTGTAACGGGCACAGGCCCAATTCTAACACTTGGCATCTCGTATAAATAACTACATATAAAACCATTCTATATCAATAGAACTAAAAACCATTCAAATATTGCTCAGAGAACTGAAAAAGATTACATTTGTGACATTCACTTTTTTACAGTTATTCATATCTTTTGTTTCCAGTTTCTTAACAACAGTCTTTCTTTGTCAATACAAAAGTCTTTATAAAGACATCTTTCTAATATTTAAATCAAAAGACAAGTAAGGCGTAATTCGATATGAAAGAAATGTTCTATTACGATTTTTAAGATTTAGAAATGTTATTCTTAAGCACGTGCTTTTCTCTTTCTCAGGTTGGAAAAAATTATAATTTTTTGCAGATTACTGTTACTGCTGACAAGTCTTTATGAACGTTTCTTTGCCCACATGGCGATGTAATAGGGTTATAATTTCTCCCATAGTGTTTTTCTTCTTGGGAACACAAGAAACTAAGAAATTTGTCTGTAAATTACCAATTATTTTAGTTGCTGCTGCTACAGAATCTCTGCCTGCGAGTGGGGGATAATTGTGCAATTACGGAACATACCCCTACTAGCTCTTGCCTGGGTAGTGGGTTAGAGTCTGAATTTTCTAAAGGCACCAGAGTCAATAATATTTGTAAATATCCCTTAAATGGCAAAGAACTCTATCCAGATTTCAAAGTTCTCACTAACGCTAAATAGACATGAAAAGCAGATAAATAATAGTAAGTAAATTCAAAAGTGATAACATCCATACATGTATTTGTGTTTTTAAAAAAACCATCCGTAGCATGGCATAATCAAATTGAGGTTTGCCATAACTTCATACATACCCATTGAAGCAAATGAACTACCATAAGCCAGAGAGAACTAACTTATATCTTGATCTTGAACTATTTTCCTAAAAATATACAAAACACTTAATAAAAACAACTGTTATTGACTGTTATGATTAATATACTCGCTGTTGTTGTGTAAATGTTATCTTATTTTCCTTTTTTGTTTGATACAGTTAAACTTAATGCAGTGTAAACGTTGCCGATGACAGTGACAAATGTTTTCATAAACAAAATGCAATCTGATATTCACCTACAGACTTAAGTTAAGACACGAGTACATTTTTTATCTTTCTTGCCTGCACTATTTGCGCTTTTATTGGAACACACGATATATTTCAGCTGTAGTTTCAAGTAAGAACAATAAATAGATTAATGGTTTAATTTGTATGTAAATTATCTGAAAATTACTATATTAAAATATATAAGTAAATTTGTACCTAACCGAATAAGCAATTCGATAAGTATATGAATTGTTTGACTGTGTGAACATTATCCACTACGAGATAAGGTCGCAAGGCTGACCAGTATCAGGGTATCATTTGTTTATTGTACTATTTCCGAGCTCAAAACTGGACGAATTTTGTGAGTGTACTAAACTAAATGCGAATTTACAGTATTTGATCGGAATATTAACGATTAACAAGAATTAATAAAAAAGCCGGATAGCGCACTTGGTAGAACTTTAGGCTTGCATTAAGACCCCTGTGAAGTTAGCACCACAACTTAAAAAAATGTATTTTTTTTTCAAGAGTTCCCGTTGTACCCCAAAGAGTTCTAGAGTTTCTTGCTATTTTTAAAAATAGTTCTATGTATTTAAGAGAAAAAAATGTCAATCGAAAATTTGGGGTGCTAACTTCACATTTTCTTCGGACAAATACCACTATAACTCTTTTTGAGTCCTACTTATTGAAAAATGTCCTTACACTTTTCAATAGAACTCGGCGGGGTGCTACTAAAACTCCAACAAAGCACAAGATTTAAAAAAAAAATTTGTATAGACCCGAAAAAAATATCTTTTTAATTTTTTAAAGTTCCGGTAGTTACGCCCATTTTTGTGTTAGTATTTTTACAAAACGACGAAGTCCTGAAAGCAATTTTTTAAAAGTTCCGGTAGTTCTAATGGGAGTTCTAGTAGCACCCCGGCGAGTTCTATCAATAACTCTAATAACATTTTTTGATAGGACCCGAAGTAAAGAAATTACGCCCATTTTTATATTAGTATTTTTACAAAACGAAGAAGTCCTGAAAGCAATTTTTAAAAGTTCCGGTAGCTCTAATGGGAGCTCTAGTAGCAACCCTGCGAGTTCTATCGATAACTCTAATAAAAAAATTTGATAAGACTCGAAGTAAAAAAGTTACGCGTATTTTTGTGTTAGCACTTTTACAAAACGACCCAAGACCTGGAAGCATTTTTTTACAGTTTCGGTAGTTCTAATAGGAGTTTTAGTAGCACCCCGGCGAGTTCTATCGATAACTCCAATAACATTTTTTGATAAGACTTGAAGTAAGAAAAGTTACGAGTTTTTTTGTGTTTGCTAAACCGATGTCCTGAAAGCCATTTCTTTAAGTTTTGATAGTTTAGTAAAAAATTAGTATCTCTCTTAGTTTTACATAGAACATTTGCTTGTTATTGCTTTAATGCTGATACAAGGAAGCCACCCCACCGCGTCTAGGTGGAGATACATCGTGGTGTTTTTTTTACTTTTTTATTTATTTTTTTTTAATTTTAATGAGCAAATATTGAAAAACAAAACATCTTGAACATATTATATATAAAAAATTCAAAATATCGATATTTTACTACATATATGATGACATGTGGAACAACCACAGCGTTGGTATCCGTTCTGACACATTTCTTTCGTAGATCGTCATAATTGTTAAATGTAACGTGTGAGCAAACAAAAATGAAATCAAGCTTGGCTTTGAAATATTTGTTTCATGAATAATATGTTGGTGCGACTCTAAGTCTATGTCAAATTCGAGTAGTAGGTTAGGTTTTGCGTCAGGCTGTGTCAAAACTGACGCAAAACCTAACCTGTTAACCTCGAATTTAACCAACATATTATTCATAAAACAAACATTTCAAAGCCAAGCTTGATTTCATTTTAGTTTGCTCACATTTTATTATTATACACGTGAGTAGTATTCCGACACCTTGATTGATCTAGCTGTCAATCAAATTTTAATTAACACAATTAAGTGGTCCAATTAAACCGCGAATTAAATGCTCTAATTAAATGTCCTAATTAAATCCCCGGTTTTAATCACAGAATTTGATTTTACACATATGATAACTTTTTACTTCGAGTCTTATCAAAAAATGTTATAAGAGCTATCGATAGAACTCGCCGGGGTGTTACTAGAACTTCTATAGAACTACCAGAACTGTAAAAAATTACTTCCAGGTCTTCGTCGTTTTGTAAAAGTGCTAATATAGAAAAAAGCGTAACTTTTTTACTTCGAGTCTTATCAAAAAATGTTATTAGAGTTATCGATAGAACTCTCTGGGGTGCTACTAGAACTCCCATTAGAACTACCGGAACTTAAAAAAATTAAAAAGATATTTTTTTCCCGTTTATAATTTTTTTTTAAATCTGTTTTTTTAGAGTTCTAGTAGCACCCCGGCGAGTTCTATCGAAGAGTGTAATGACATTTTTCAATAAGTATGACTGAAAGAGATTTATAGTGGTATTTGTCCGAGGAAAATGTGAAGTTAGCACCTCAAATTTTCGATCCACATTTTTTTCTCTTAAATACATAGAACTATTTTTAAAAATAGCCAGGAACTCTAGAACTCTTTGGGGTGCAACGGGAACTCATGAAAAAATTAACATTTTTTGAAGTTGTGGTGCTAACTTCACAGGGGTTGCATTAAGCAAGTACTCCGTTCGAATTCCACGATGAGAAAAATTTTTCCGCAGTCTTAGCGATCGGCATTGGGTCTGGTGAGACCATTCATAGTTGGACATTAAATTAACTGTGCTCTACTCAGAACCACAGACCTAAGCAATAGAGTAACACGGTCAACAGATCACCAGCACGCACACTTAACACAATGGTTGCTACGAAAGCACAAAAGGCACGCTCCAACTTTGTAATGTTTTCTCAAATCCGTCTGCCCGTCTGTTAGCGTATAGCTCAAAAACGATTTGTTGGAGAAAGAAGATATTTTGGACAACATTATATATTTTTTATAGCATACTATCACTACTAATAAGTATTTAAGAAAAAAATATTTTCCTACACGGCGATTTAATAAGGCTATAATTTTCTTCCGCGCTGGGAATACAGAAAGCTGTAAAACCGCACCTATTGTCAAAATGACGCTAATACTTGGGCTGCCGTACTTATAACAATTTTTTAATTGCTGTTGCTGCGAGTGTGAGATGATCGTAGCAATTAAGGAATATACCCCTACTAGTTCTTGCGTGAGTCGTGGGTTAAAGTTAAAATTTTCTAAAAGCGCCAGGCTCAATAATATTTGTAAATATTTCTTAAATGGCAAAAACCTCTCTCCGGATGGTCTATCTGGAAGCCGAAATTCCCACTGGCGCTAAAGACTTAAGTAACAAAAATAAACAGATCATTTATTCAATTTGCATATAAATTATGTGAAAATTACTAGATAAAAATATATAAGTAAAATCGTATCTCGAATAAGCAATCGGTAAGTATATGAATTGTTTGACTATATGAACATTATTCAGTAGGAGAGAATGTCCCAAGGCTGATCAGTAGAGAACGGATTTTATGCAAACTGTATATTTTATAATTTATGCATATCTTAAGATAAGATTAAAAATGTGCAGAAATTGAAACGTCTACATTTAACTGTCATGCACATTTTACATACTTTAGCATTTCTTGCATATTTTAGCAGTTGCGTGCATATTATCGCATACATTTCTAATTTTTTGGCAGACATTTCCTAGGATTGTTTTTGGATATTCGGAATGTAAAAAATATCTTGAAAGTGGTATTTTCTGATAATCTTCGAAGAAAACAAGTAAATGTTATTTCATTAGAAAAAGTGACCAAAATGTGTCTAATAAAATCATTTTTAATTGGAATAGCATATGCACATGCATATTTTAAAAATTTTCTGGATCCTTTTGACATATTTTTACAAAATTGGATGCATATATATGCGCATATTTAGGTAATAATGGGCTGCATATATTCCAGTCTCTACTAATAATCAGTATCAAGGTCTCATTTGTTTATTGCGTTATTTAAATAAGTTGTAACTTTTAAATATTGACTTATGTTGTTGTACACGATGGTTTATGCTACTTTTTACTTTCTTTAATGGTACAACTGTAAAAGGTCGCTCAGGTACAATGAACATGTAAATGCACCGCGACAGAACTTCGAGCTTGAGACAGGACGAATTTTGTGAGTTTTTACAGTACCTGCTGGGAACATTAACGATTAACGAGAATTCATAATTATGTCATGAACTAGATCTGCATTTTTCACGACATTAAAGACAGACGAAGAATAATCCGGAAGCAGGTATAATTGTTGATAAGGATTTTTGTTATTAGAGAAATCGTGGGAAATTTTATAGTACTCGTACTTCAGTGTTAGTGGTTTGATTAGCTTAACTAACTGCATTAATATTTGAATATTATATTATTGGAAATAAAACATAGGTTTGAGTTTCATTAATATAATATTCAAAAAACACGCAACCTTCAGATCACGTCGGGGTCACCATTATGCAGTGTTAGTGGTTGTATTAGCTTAACTAACTGCATTAATATTTATTTTGGTATTTAAAACTAAAACTTGTGTTTTACTTCTCTGAATACAAATTCAAATATTAAAGCAGTTAGTTAAGCGGAGTGCAGGATAAAATAAAATAAAAATAATCACTAACACTGCAGTACCAAACATTTTAAAAATTCAAATAGTACATTTTCTGCAGCTTTCTATACATGCAAGTTATTTACAGTATTTATAAATAGTGTTATGATGGTTAGTTTAAAGTAGATTTGAATTTAGACCAATAGCAATCGTTTTATACTGAATGAACCCCAAGCGGGTGTTTTGTTCAGCTCATGCTTTATTTTAATAAATTAATTTGACAGTATCAGCAGTCAAGATGATGTTTTTACGCATTAATCGAACTATTCATTTAGTGGATTACATTTGCGAGGTTAGCCCTCAAACACGTTGCTTCGAAAAATAGTACAGTAAAATAAGCTGGAAAAACGCCGATTTCCAGAAAAAATAGTCTGTTTTTTAAAGGTTTAAATTCATATAGCTGTAACAATTCAAAATATGGTATTCAAATGGGATAAATGTTAAGCTCTTTATAGTACAAATACCTCACATTTTTTGTTCTGAATTCGTTTTATTAGATCACTGTGATAATTGTGTGATGGATTCCATATCAATGATGCGTACTCTAATTTGGACCTCACTATGGATTGGTATAATAAAAAAAATAACGTTGAGTTATTTCTAAATTCGAAGCCAAATCTTAGAATCAACCCGAGAGAGCTGTAGGATCTTTTAACCATTTCTAAAATATCACCATTGAACTTTAATTCTTTATCAAACCGAATTCCCAGGTCAGTCACATATTCCATTCTTTCTAAAGTTTTCCCGTTGATTAGCTAATAATAAGGGGTTGGCAATTTCTTTCTATAAAAAGACATAACTACATATCTCTGGATGAAGAAAACACAGTTTGTTTCTTTCGTTCCACTGCAGTACATTGTTAAAATTAAGTTGTAGTTCGTGGCAATCATTGACTGTCTTGTATATCTCGCTCCACTGATTACCTTTCTAATATCGTTAATAAAAATTAAAAATAGCAGTGGTCCAAGCTTGGAGCCTTGTGGTACTCCTGACAGTGCAATACATTTC
This sequence comes from Agriotes lineatus, assembly GCA_940337035.1. Lineage (NCBI taxonomy): Eukaryota > Metazoa > Arthropoda > Insecta > Coleoptera > Elateridae > Agriotes > Agriotes lineatus. The sequence continues at coordinate 39,303,474 of OW679203.1, forward strand.
TCGGATGAGCCTTGCGTATATAATACATATTGTGACCTGCTCAACAGGTAGGTAGAAATAAGCTTAATAAAATTTTTTGAAAAACCGTAAAAATTCAGTTTAGTAGTTAGCAAATGTCATTACGTTTTTCATTTGACACAATTTCCGATAGATAATGAACCTCATTACATCACTAGTGGTGTAACGAACTTCCATTACACCACTAGTGGTGGAAATAGTGTCAAGTAAATGACGTAATAAGGTACTTATCTCACTGGAGTAGATAATAGTTATTTATACAACCAGTAGCTAAAGTGCCACTTTTTTGCACACGTGAGGAAATTTAAAGAATGAGCCGAAGGCAATAACAACATGTTTTTGACGTATGGAAAGTGTCAAATAATAGCCTTCTTTATGAAATTGTAGTCGAAAAACGTTATTTATTAAGCATTGTATCCATGAAAACAATTCAGCCTTACCTATCTATAATTAAACAATGTTGCCAGTTCAGCTAGTTATGAGGCAAATAAAACTTCGCTCTATTTGCAAAAATAGAATACGAAGCATTTTAAATTTTTTTTACTACTCACGACGTGCTTCTTAATGACGTAAGAGTGAATTAGTCTCCCATTTTAGCAGCACCATGTATATGAATATTTATTTAGTTACTTTATACTTCATTTTAGTAGTAGTAGTAGTAGTAGTAATCATGATTTTTTTTCGAACTTATTATGGAAATATCCGTTTTCGTGTCAGTCTATCAGCTTGATGAATCGATTGAATAAATTCTAAGATTCCAGTGACTTTGGGATAAAGCCGGCCAATAGAATGTAGTCTTAGTCTTAAGATTTTTTCCGTTTTCTAGTAAATTTTCATTATTGTTTCATAAAAATAAAAATTTTCAAAGCAAGATCATATAATATGAAATTTTCTACAGCTTTTATTTATTTTCTTAGTAAGAAATATAGTTTTTGAAAAACTCGTAAAACTAAATTCTTTAAAAAATGTTCTCAAAGTCCATAAATTAATAATACGAATATATTTTCTTACAACAGTGTTATGTATGACGGAATTGTCAACAACTTTTTAAAAGATTACACCTTCTTCAATTGTAATTCAGAAAGTGTAAGTTGTAATTGAGATTAGTAAATTGTAATTCAGATTAGTAAATTGCAATTCAGAAAATATAACGTGTAATTGAGAAAATTAAACGTTTAATTCAGAAAGCGTAAATTGTTATTCAGAAAGCGAAAATTGTAATTCAAAAAGCGTAAATTGTAATTCACAGGATGTAACTTGTAATTCAGAAAATGTATATTGTAATTCAGAAAGTGTAAACTGTAATTCAGATTAGTACTAATTCAGAAAGTGCCAGTTGTACTCATAAAGTGTACATTGTAATTCAGAAAGTGTGAATTATAATTCAGAAAGTGTAACTTGTAATTCAGATTAATAAATTGTAATTTAAAAAGTGTAATTTGTAATTCAAATTAGTAAATTGTCATTCAAAAAGCATAAATTGTAATTCAGAAAGCGGAAATTGAAATTCAAAAAACGTAAAGTCTAATTCAGATTATTAAATTGTAATTCAGAAAGTGTAACTTGTAATTCAGAAAGTGTGAAATGTAATTCAGATTACTAAATTGTAATTCAGAACACCAACGTGATACTGGTCATAAGATCCTTTTTGATGAAACTTCCATCATCTGCAAATCCCCATTCTTCTTTAGCAGAAAGATTCGCGAAGCCATTGAGATTTACAAACACCCTAACAATCTCTCTCAGGGCGAAGGCTTTCCCCTTGCTTCTATGTGGAAAGTGCTAATTCCTAAGCCCCGCCCACCGCCACTGAACCGCGAAGGCATTTACTGAACCGCGATTGCGCTTACCTATAAATTCTCGCCTTTCTCCTTCCGATAGTTAGTCGAGTTTCGTCTCTGACGTGGTTCACACATTGAGTTACCCTGTTCTTCTATCTCTTCCCTTGCAAAGAGTTTCGCCTCTGGCGTGGTTAACACGTTGGGTTACCGTGCTCTTTTACTTTTTCCTCCTGATGAAGCCCCTTATGAAAGTGGCCGAAACGTTGAGTTCTTTGATCTCAATCATGACACGGTCCAATCCCGGAAGTCGTTTGTTACTTAATGACAGTGGCCGTGAAAGTCTCAGAAATCATATTGAGAACTTTTTTAAATTTTTGCTCCATATTTTTATCAACAATGTGTTCCACAAATCGTGAACTACAGTATATACGCTTCAGATGTACCAAAGGTTATTCAATAGACAGGAATGCCACTAATTTCACAGTATATAACCTACACATATAACCATTAGATTGCCTATGTATCTTTGTTCTTGTGTTGCTCTCTTCAATTTCAGTTTGTTTCATGTCAGTCTACTTACTTCGTTTAGTTCTACTACGCTCATATTAATTAGATGTTGGACTGTCTATTCCCTTACGCCTGCAACCCACTCTCCGCCATATACATGAGCTAGTTATAGGAACAACTTTGTTGTTCACGGGCATTCTTCATTCCTACACTTTCCCCTAAGTTTTATACATTTTTAGTGTACAGCCTTGCATCTACCATCAGCAGTAGTAATCTCGAACGTCTTCTCAATACAATCTGTAACAACGACCAATGCCACACCAGAAACTTCACATTTTTCTTTTTCATCTTCTTTGACAATTATTTTTCCTGATATATCAGTCTTAATGTAGGTCTCTCCAATACAGGCAAATCAGCGTTAGCATCTGCTAGCAGGGTTGCGAAGTAACCTCTATATTCCTCTATATTTAGAAGATTAAATAACTTAGCTATCTTCTGTGGCATTTTTGAGAAGGCGTTTAATCTTGTAGATCTTATGAAGAAACATTCTCTTAACTTACTTGGTGTATAAATATTTATTAACTATGAAATTACACCTTTTGAAAAAATATCGTGACAGTGGTACGATTATGACGTCATAGATCATGTGATCCTGAAGTTTATCTACAAGAACTGTATATAAAGATGGATTCGAACTATTATGACTGAGCTCTCTACACGTTATCATTAGATAATTATTGCAATGCAACGCTACCGGGCTGTTGCAATCGAAAGTCAGTTCTGCGTACGTTTTTAGAAAATATAATACGTTTTGAGTGCCTCTTAATTGAATAAAATAATTGAGAGGAAAAAGTTTACCAACACAATGAAGATCCTTGACACTTTAAAGTCCGCGGCTATGTCTTCGGCTCTAATTTTCACGCCGCGGGCCATAAATAACTTTTTACGCCCTTGGTACATAAATAACTATTACCCCTAAATAATATAAAAAGGTGTTTATTATTTTTTCTTAAAGTTTAATGTGCAGTTTTTCAATAACGGTATTATAATGTTATCATTAAATAATTTACTATAAAAATATTATTTTCAGCAGAACGGTGCACTTACAAATTCTCTTTTTGGCGAAAGATAGAAATATTCTGTGGTCATCAAGAGCTTTATATATAATTACACTATATCTTCACGGCAATTAAATTTTCGACAAAATCTTAATTTATCCCAATAAAAAATAACAAAAACAATTCCACCATTGATCCATTCTGATACTGAGTACAGATTGGCCAACTACCAGGGCCGCGCCAAGCCAGTGTGCAATGTGTGCACCGCACACGGGCGGCCAAATTCAGGGGCGGCCAAAAAGGTTTAAAAATTATATACAAATTACAAAAAAAAATAAAAAATGTACAATTTTGTTTACTTTACAAATTTTAGAAGTTCAAAAATATGTACCTATATAGGTATAAAAAATGTTTATTGTGTAAATGAACACCTGATAATATGGTTACATGGATTATTGTTTATGTAAATTCTCGAAGTTAGTTTTTATTCCGTGCGGCTAATATTAAACGAAGCCAACTTGAAGGAACGCTTTCCAGGCATCTTTATGCAATGATTACAAAAAAGCCGGATATTTATCAGAAGCAACAAAACGTGACTTTTCAGAAAACTGGCGGCTGGCGGCTTTTATTGACTGTGAAACATATCGTATTTATGAAGTAGGTATTTATATTATTTTTGATCGGGGTGTCGGCGATCTCTTTTTGTCGGTAAGTACCTAATTGTTTAAAGCTGATTTTAAGAAATATAATATTATATGCTGCTTACATTAATGCTGTGGTAATATGGGTGCAATGATAATTATTTGGTCATTTAATTTTTGAATTGGCTGCAGAGAAGATCGAGTAGAGAAAATAATTTTGTTAGTGATTGTGTTTTGAAGAAAGTTGAAGAAAAGTTATAAATATGGTAAGTACCTACATACATATCAATCATATATCAATCAATACACAGATAGTTACCTACATATTCTTAAATTGTATCAAGTAATAAAATTGTTATAATTTTTTCTAGAACAGAAAAACGAAAAGGCTGTCGGGTTTTCAGTATCGAAAACACAGTCTACAAAAAAAAAAGAAGAAAAGAAAAAACTGGCCAATTACTTTAGAAAAATATTTGAAGCAGAAAATGTGTCAGCGGAAGCATTAGAATCAAGGTCTAGTTCTCTTTCCGGGCCACTTAATGAGCCGTGCGTCCAAGAAGTCGAAATGGAAATTATGAGGGAAGATTCCGAATCTGGGGAAGAGAAGGTGACTTCATCTGACTCGGAGTCTCCAAAAACCAGAGAGAAGAGAAGTTGGTGACGCTGAAGAAGCCAGCACGTCATCCTCATCAAGGCTTTCTGAACTAAAGAAATTTGGCTGCTCATCAGATCACAGCAGTCGCAGCAGGACACAGCAACCTCAGATGATCCTGAAGAGTGGCCTGAGATAATATCAACAACATTAACAAAAAATTTAGTAGAAAGAGGGCCTGTTCAGGTAACGCAATTTAATTTCCCAACTAATGAAAATGGTCGAAGGTTTTTGAAAAAATATTTCTACCGTTCTCTTCCAAATGGAGAAGAAATTAATAGACCGTGGTTAGTTTATTCAATAAAAAATAATGCAGTTTATTGCTTTTGTTGTACAATATTTGGCAAAATTAAAAACAATTTTTCGCAAAAGGAAGGTATTTCTGACTGGTAGCATTTGTCACTATTGATTTCAAGGCACGAAAAAAGTGATACTCACAATGCAAATGTTAAAAATCAGTTAGAACTTAAAAAAATGTTATCAAAAGAACAAACTGTAAACCAGACGCAACTACGTTTGTTGAATGCAGAAGCAAAGCACTGGCATGCTGTGATTGAGAGAATAATTATAGTATATACTATATATATAATTTATCCCTCTTCTACTTTTAAGTGTAGAGGGTGTAACTTTTCATTACAGAACTCAAATATTCATTTTTACAATTAATACATAAATAAAAGTATAAATGAAAGATGTAAAAAGAAGAAAAAAAATAAAATAAATAAAAATAATACGTAGAAAAAAAATGTAAACTCGTAAAAAACAAATAAAATCCTATAGTAAAACAAACTCTTATCTTACTGAACACTTAGTAATTTTAATTTCACTGCCTGCTTCCCGTTTTATAATTAACTAAAAAGTATTTTTCCCTTTCACTTCACTTCACTTGTAACTTCCTTTTGTACCATTTCCTTCTTTTCTACTTTACTTCGTCACTGCTCTCCAATTACTCCTATTTCTCGCTATAATTTCGGCCTCATTCCAAGTTAAACCTCTGTTATTCAATATTTCCCCTATTTCTTTATCCCATATCTTACTTGGTCTGCCCTTCTTTCTTCTGCCTGTAGCCTTTGCTTCCCATACTTTCCTAACTTGTCTTTCTTCAGGTAATCTTTTCATGTGTCCCCACCACCGTAATTGTGCCCTCTCTACATACTTTCTAGCACTCTCTATTTTCAGTCTTTCTCTTATGTCTTCATTCCTTATTTTGTCCATTATCGTTACTTTTGCCACCTTCCTTAGATACTTCATTTCTAATACTTGTATTTTCTTGTGCAACTTTTCGGTTAGTACCCATGTTTCACTTCCATATAGTAAAGTCGGTAGATAAATGGTTTTGTAAATTGTCATTTTTGTTTTATTACTAATTTCGTTTTTATTAATAAATCCTCTGTTAATCCCGTGGAACAATTTTGTCGTTTGCGTAATTCTGTTGTTAATTTCTTCTTCCATTTTGCCGGCTCTGTCTATGGTTATTCCAAGATACTTTATGTTTTCGACTTGGTCCACTGTCTGGTTGTTGATTGTTAGGCTGACTCTCTTTTCCTTGTTGTTTGTTATCACTATTACTTTTGTCTTGTTAATGTTTATTTTCATTTCTTTTCTTTCTAGCTCCTCCGCCCATAGGTTAACATTAAATTGTAAGCTTTCCTCCGTACTAGCCATTATTGCGACGTCGTCTGCAAACACACAATCTCCCACCTTCACCGGTTCCAGTTTGTGGTATCCCACCGTCATCTTCTTGCTTCTACTGTTGACATTTCTTATAATTTCGTCCATGAAGATGATAAAGAGCAGTGGACTAAGATTGCCCCCTTGTCTGACTCCTTGCATTGTCCTAAATTTCTTTGTCTCTAGATTGTCTTTCCTTACTACATTTTCTGTTTTTTGGTATAGCGATTTAATAGCTCCTATCAATTTATTATTAATCTTGTTTCTCTCTAGTGTCTCCCATAGTTTATGTCTTGCCACCTTGTCAAAGGCCTTTTCCAGATCAACCAGGCATATATATACTTCTTTATTGTATGGTAGCGTTTTCTCTATCACGTTCCTGATTGTGAAAATATGATCTTGGGTGCAGTGCCCCGGTCTAAATCCACTTTGCGCTCCATGTAGTTTATCTTCTACCAACTTTCTTAGTCTGTTTTCCAGTATCATCTCGTATATCTTACTGGCTGTGCAAATTAATGAAATTCCACGATAATTTGAGCAATCCCTTTGGTTTCCCTTTTTAAATATTGGAATTATTACTGATGTTTGCCAATCTTTGGGTACTGTTACTGTTGCCCATGCTTCTTTCATAATTCCATGTAGGATCGTCATTCCATCCTTTCCCATGTATTTGAATAATTCTGATTTCAGCCCATCTACTCCTGGTGCTTTCCCATTCTTCAATTTTCCTATCGCTTTCTTTACTTCATCCAGTTGTATGTCATCGCTTTCTTCTAGTTGTTGTATATTGTCATTCCCTTTTCCTGTATTTATTGCATTACTTTCTTCCGTTTCTGTTTCATCTTCTATCACATCTACTCCTTCTAACATTTCCTGGTAATATTGCTTCCACCTTTCCATTATTTTGTTGTCCTCGGTAATTATCGTTCCCTTTTTGTCCATGATCTGTCCCGTCCCAAGTTTTTTTCCTTTGTTTCTCATATTCTTGAGTACTCTATAAAATAACTTCTGGTTTGTTCTACTATCTTTTTCCATCTTAGTCCCAAATTCTTCCCATTCTTTGGCTTTGGCTATTTTAATCTTTTCTTTTGCCTCGCGCCTCGCTATTTTGTACCTTTCATAGGATTCTTCGCTTCTTAGTTGCAAGTATGCTCTCCACATATTCTTTTTTATTTGTATGATGTTTTTGATTTCCTCACTCCACCAACTTGTTCTCTTCTTGGATCCTCCTGCTACCATTATTCCACATGCTTTAATTCCCGCCTTATAGATAATTTCCTTGTATTTTACCCATTTTCCCTCTATGGTCATTTCCTGAAGTTCATCTGTTGCTTCTTGTATTCCCTTAGTGACCCATTCTTCGTATTCCTGTCTTATCTTTTGATCTTGTAGTTTATAAATCTTAATGGTCTTTATTTCTTTTTTGTGTGTTTCTCCAACTACCTTCTCTTTCTCATTAATCTCATTAATTTTTAGTCTCGCACCTAGTAAGTAATGATCTGTCGATAATTCGGCCCCTCTATAGACTCTTACATCATGTATAGTTTTTCTGTTTATTTTCTCCGTTATGACGAAGTCTATAATTGATTTTTCATTTCTTCCTGGTTCCTCCCTAGTGGATTTGTGACAATCCTTGTGTTGGTAGAAGGAGTTTAGTATCACTAGTCCATTCTATATGCAGAAGTCAATTAATTTCTCTCCATTCGTGTTTTTTGTTGTTTCTCCATGTCTGCCCATTACTTCCTGTCTTCCTGCAGTATCATTCCCTATTCTTCCATTAAAGTCCCCTGTGATTATAGTAGGATTGTCAGTTTCATCATATACCATTTGCAGCTCACTCCAAAATTTCTCCTTTTCTGCCTTCGAGTCATTTTCTCCCGGTCCATATACTATTATTATATCTATTTTCTCAGCATCACTTCCTTTAAATGTTACTTCCATCGTTCTTTGGCTTACTGCTTTCCATTCCATTAGTTTCTTCATATATTGTGGGCTGATCACGCATCCTACTCCTGCTTCGGCTCTTTTATCCATTTCCACTCCGCTGTATAGTAATCCGTAACCTTCTATATTCATTTCTCCTGTCCCTTTCTTTTTTGTCTCTGTAATTGTCAGTATTTCCATGTTATACTTCTTTATTTCTTGTATGAGTTCCTTTTCCTTTCCATTTAAGCTCCTAATATTCCATGTCCCTATTTTATGCCATTTATTTTTGTTTTCTCCCTTTTCCGTTGCGTTAGTCGTCTTCCCTTTGTCCCGTCCTGACTGTTTTCCTGTTAATCGTTTTTTGGCAAATCCTGGGCTGTTAGTCTTTTCTCTAGTTTTCGTGCATCCCTGTTCCAGAACCAAATCCCTTTGTCGCTTATCAGTTTCTGATAGCCAACTTTTACTCTTTTTCCTTTTGCTGTTTCTTCTTTAGCTTGTTTTCTTATTGTTGCCTGTCTCTTTCTTTCCTCTATTGATAAGTCGTCATTTATATACACTTTATGTTGGAAGTTACGAAGTTTATTCTTGTTGACCATGACCCTATTCTTATCTTCTTTACTGTTTAGTTCTAGAAGACACGTTTTATCTCCTAGTTTCGTTGCAGATTCCGCTTTCAGTGTTAGTCCTAGTTCCCTTTGTATGAATCCCTCTATTTCCTCTTTTATTTTAGGGTTGGTTGCTACGGTTTCTATCCCCTGGATAATTATGTTCTTTCTCCTCTTTTCGCCCTCCAGTTTTCCAATTCTCTCAGTTGCTCTCACCACTTCCTGTTTTAATCCCTCAATTTCTTTCATTGCTTTCTCATTTGTGTACTTTAGCTCCCTTATTTCCTCTTTGAACTCTTTTTGTTCCTTTCTTAATTTTTTTATTTCTTCTTGCAGTATTCTTGTCTCTACATTATTATTGTTTTGTTCTTTTTTTATGTCTTTTATGTCTCGTGCTAAATTTTTCATTAGGTCCATCATCTCATCCATTTGATCTTTCGTACTCTCCTGGGGTTCCGCTCCTTTTGTCGGGGTCCTGCTTTTCTGTGTGATCTTTCTTTCTTTTCCCCTCGTCGGTAAGGTATTCATCCGAAGCCATTCTTTAAAAATTCCTGGTTTTGTGATTATGCAGCCTTCCCTACTTTGTTCGCGTATGTTTGGTTGCCTTTCCCAACTCGATCGAGCGTAGGATCCTAATCATATATTATTGTTTTGAAAATTAACTTTATTTATATTTGATAAAATAACTGTTTCTCTTTTTAGCTTCGTCTGTTTATTATTAGTTATCAATTAATTATATGTTTAAAAATGATTTAAATTAATTGTAATTCCCCTTATTCTATTTCCCTTTTTATTCCTACTATGTTAGTAAGTTTAAAATATTCTTACTTAGTATTAATTCCCATTATTTGTTTTTCTTACGTAACTGTACCCTGATATGTACTTTTATTAAAAATATTGTTAGTAGTTATTTATTGTTTTGGTACCGAGTAAGAAAATTGTTTTAATATCTTCGTATTACTGCTTTTCACTTAAGCTTGACCTTGAAAATTTACTGTGGGCAGTGCTTATTTATTTTTATTCTATCGTTGTTAAAAATGTGAAGTACTACCATCGTACTTTATATTTATTTATTTACTTTTTGCTTTTTCTTATTCGTTCCTTGTTTTTGGACGTCTATTGGTCGCCTTTTTCGACCAGCTAGACTCCTAAGCGGTGGAAATATTCTAAACCCCGTTCCCACACAGGGAATAAAATTTGGTGTAACTTTTAGTCTTTTATATTTACTTTAGTTCTTTAAGAGGTTATGAATCTGGAATGCAAATTATGAATTTGGACTGAAAATGATTAATCTGGAATGAAAATGAATTTCCCTTATGCGGGAAAAAAAATTGGGATGTCTTTTGGTCGCCTTTTACGACCCGCCAGACTCCTGGGCGTTGGGAATATTCTAACCCCGTTCCCACACAGGGTATAAAATTTTGCTGTGATATTGCTTTTACTTTTCATTCTTATATTTATTTTATTTGTTTCTTTATGTTTCCTTATTTATCTTTATTATTTATTGTTGCCTTAATGATTTTTATTGGTTAATTGTATATTATAATAAAGCGTCTTCTCAAAAACATACCTGCTATTTGTGTTAAAAAAAATATTTTTGATAGTGTACCAACTCATTTTAAATTATCAAATAATTTAGAAACCTATAAACGCAATTTAAAAAAATGGATTGTTGAACAGTCCTTGGATTGTTACGCTTTACTAACAGAGCTTACTGAATAATAATTTTTCGTTGTTATTTTTACCTGAATGTTCCTAAAATTTTGATATTCGCTTATTATTTTATTTTTATTTTTATAAATACCAATCTTTATTTTAAATACTTACCTTACGCCTTGCTTAAGCTTGTGTGTGGCTAATACTGTGTTTATTTTTGTATTATTTAAATATTTTGTTTATTGTTTAATAATTATTTAGTTTCTTCTTTATTGCTTATTTTTAAACTTTATATTTTGGCTTCGCAATTTCTTTTGGTGAAATTTATAGTTTTAGCTTCACAATTTATTTTGGTGAAATTTATATTTTTAGCTTCATGATTTATTTTGGTGAAATTTATATTTTTAGCTTCGCGATTTATTTTGGTGAAATTTAGGTTTTTAGCTTCTCAATTTATTTTGGTAAAATTTATATTTTTAGCTTCATGATTTATTTTGGTGAAATTTATATTTTTAGCTTCATGATTTATTTTGGTACGGGGAAGTAGTATTAAGTTTGTAATAATATTATTTCGTTTTTCTTCGTATTCTGCACTTTCTTGATTTTCTTGAATTTCTTCTTCCTTTTTTCTTCGCCTAAGTTTTGTTTCTTCGATACACAAGTTTTTCACTTACCATATTTACCTGTTCCTTTATATTACTTCCTTGGAACACTTCTTAATAATTCGCTACCTTTTCACTTGCCCATTTTAAATTTTCTTCCTTTATTTTCTTAGGTTCTTCTTTCGAATCCCTACGTAATTTTCCTTCCTTCTTTTTCTTAGATTCTTCTTTCGAATCCCTACCTAATTCTTTCTTATTTTTCTTAGATTCTTCTTTCGAATCCCTACGTAATTTTTCTTCCTTCTTTTTCTTCCTTACTTTATTTTCATATTCTTGCTGCAGGATTTTTTTCTTCTTCGCTTAGCTTTCCAACACTGTGGATAAAAATATTGCCTACTTTCTTGGCATTTCCATTTATATACTTTCTCCTAGCATTTTTACCTTTGTGAACTATGGCTTCCTTATTGAACTTTTCCCTACTTCCTTGTCACTTTTTCACGTGCCTTCTTCGGCATTGTTTCCAATATCCTCTTTGCGCACTAAAGAGTTTAAGATTGCGTCTAGGTGATCAGCCTTTATGACGTCTCTCTTTTTATTGGTTTTATTAGTTTACTTCCTTGCTACTGATTCTCTAGCTGCGGATCCTGTTTTCGGTTCCTTTGAGCTTTTTCTTGAGAATCCTTTTTCGAATTGTGTCACTCCGTCTCTTGTACAATGCAAGAGCGAGTAATGTTGCTGAGTGCAACCTCCGTCTCCGTCGTGTTTCCCTCCTGCTTGGGGTTACTGGAATCCCTGAGATTTCTTAAATTTCGCATTGTGTCACTCCACCTCTTGCCGAATGCAAGAGCGAGTAATGTTGCTGAGTGCAACCTCCGTCTCGAACCTCTCACGATGATTGAGACCCACAATTCCCACTACAATTTTTATGGGTATTCCGTCGTTTTTCCCTCCTACCTGGGGTGACTGCAATCCCTGAAATCTCTTAATTTTTGTACCTGACAGCTATATTTCCTTATTTTTCTTCCTTCTAAAATTTCTTCATTGTAATCTTCTTGTGTATCGCTATTGTTGTTATTTAATACCTCCTCTGTACCTATTTCATTATTAATTTAATTGTACCGCATTTTAAAATTGCTAATCCTTATTTTGGATTGGCCCAAAATTGTTAATTCCCTGCCCCATATTGTTAGGGTGCAGGTGGAAAAGTTTATCACCGCTTTATTATTAATTAGCCAAACATAACTTAAAATTGTTATTTACCTTATTGTGAGTTCTTTCCTAGTCCCGCTTTTTTTTAAATTTCCATAGTACTTTCTTGAGTTTACCTTCGCCTTACAGTTTCTATTACTGTTAGCGTTATTACCTTAATATTTTGTTGTATATTACCTACTATTATAATTGATTTTTTTTTCTAACTGTGCGTACCTTTATAATTTTAAAATTTATTCTAGAGTTGTGACTTTTTTCTTGCATTATTTCCCGTGTAATTGTTGTAATTGGGTGACTGCCACCCTGTAATTTGATTATTCTGATTAAATCCGCCCTGCGGCTTATAAAAATTATGTGCCCTAGCATTGTCAAAATTAGCTTGTCCCCTAAAAAATTATGTTGAGTGCTTCTCTCCTAGTTCATTTCAAAGAACCAGCACTTCGCAATGTGATTGTTGCGTCCGCAATTAAAACAAGTTTTATTTTGTGTTGTACGCCTTGTAAAAATGGTAAACCCGTAACTGTTGCGTTCGTTTCCGAGTTTAATTTAAAGAAACAGTATTTCGCAATATGATTGTTGCGTTCACAATTGAAACAAACTGTATTTTGTGTTGTGCTCACTGTGAACACTGGATTATTGTTTTGAAATTTATTAGCGCAAATTTTTTTTTATAATTCTATTTGAATAGCAATTTCTTCGGCTTTTCGCTTAATAAAGGTTCTAATTCTTTCATAATATTTTTGTTTACCCCGGTTCGAAATTGATTAAAAAGTAGTTCCTCGTTCTTTCCATTTTATTTTTAATTATAGCCTCAAATGCTTTGATAATGTAGCCCTTCTACGGTATTTACTTTTTTTAATGTGTGAAATTATCAGCTAAATGCCCCCGATTATTTTAAAATTGGTATATATATGCACCTATACGTGAAACCTTCCAATGCTGTAAACTGTGAACTTATTTTTCTGTTACACGTATAAACTAATTGCCTTTATGACTCACTAAGTTATTACTTTGTACTTGTCCTGATAATAATAATTTTTACAAGTTTTTGTTTGATTTTATTTTTGCGACGCCTATGTGTGATACCCTTGGCAAAGTTTTAATAATAATAAATAATAATAAACGTTTATTTATTCAATGTTTACACATTATATGTTACAATAAACCAAACAATCTAACGGCTTAACAAAAAAGAAATTAGTTAATAAATTGAGCAACTGATGGGTGTATATTATAACTAGAAAATAAAACAACAGCAATTTATTTTCAATATAATAAGTTTTATCATAACATGTACCTACTTTTATATCTATATTTGAATTCTTTTACAGTAACGGCATTTTTTATTTCATCATCCAAATCATTAAACAGAATAAATCCTTTTTTAACCAAAGAGTTACTAGTTCTTACAGAAGATGACCGATATACGTGAAGATTATCTGACTGCCTAGTAAAGTGGTTATGAACCTCCTTATTGTATAAGACGAAAGAATCAAAATAACTTGGAAGGAGTCCATTAACTATCTTGTAAATAAATGTCATGGGTAAAAATTTGAGCCTTTCAGATACCGAAAACCATTGCAAAGCGGAAAGCATACTATTAATTGCAGTATATCTATTTACGGATAGTAAAACTCTCATTCCCATATTTTGCAGCTTCTGGAGGACACCAATTTGGGAATTATTTAATAAAAACAAAACTGAAGGACAATAATCGAAATGTGGTTGAATAATGGCGTTGTAAATAATTGCCTTAGCTTGAAAAGAAGTCATTTTGGCAATTCTAGTAAAAAAAATAGTTTTTTACTATTTTTCTTAACTATATATTCAAAATGCTTGGCAAAAGAAAGTGTGTTGTCCAATACAACTCGTAGATATTTGTATTCTTTTACAAAGTCAATTTTCACATTGTCAATCAGCAAATTAATACCAGTCCAATCAATTGCTACAATTTGAGTACTTTTACCAATTATCATAGCTTTTGTTTTTTTAACATTTAATTTAAGTTTATTAATATTGAAATAAGTGGATATCCTAGTCAATTCAGTATTCATTTTGGCAATTGCAGTTTCGAGGTCCCTGTCACAAGTCAGCAATAAAGTGTCATCCGCAAATAGGTTAATTAGGTCACACGAGTAGTACAGATCAATGTCATTAATGTAAATAAGGTATAAAGGTGGCCCTAAGATGCTTCCTTGCGGGACTCCGCTGTTAATAGACCGTTGTTGAGATGTTGTATAGTTAATTTTAGTTTTTTGAAATCGATCAAATAAATATTCTTGAAACCATTTTAGAACCAAGTCAGAGAGCCCATAATTTTCTAATTTTGTTAATAAAATTTATCTATCAACGGTTTCGAATGCACGTTTCCAATCAAGAAAAACTATAACAACAAATTTATTGGCATCAACCATTTCTTTAATATGAGATATCGTAAACTGCAAAGCCGATTCACAAGAGTGCCCCGCCCTGAAACCAGATTGATTTAAACGATCTTTAGTTGCAAAAATGATGCAGGAATTGTATTTATTGTGAATGTTATCCCTAATTGTTGCAGTTTATTAGCAGAAAAATTGTTTATGCTTCTTAAAATTGTTTTATTTGCCTACCAAATTTTTGAAGCCTTTTTTTACTGTTTGCACAGTATCGGAGATTAATATTTGTTACTATTTGTAGAGCGTTCGAATTGTTTTAATTACCAGTACGCCGTTGAATTCGAAATTATTATTGCTGTCTTCTTGCACACAGAAACCTACCAAAATTTGTTGCTCCTAGAGGAAAAACGTAGAAAAAACACACAAATCGCACAAAAATAAAATTATTTACATTTCCTAAAAGCGTAAAAATTGTTAAAAGCACATTAATTTGCGGGCCTTCGCTGTGATCCTTCCGGAATGTACTTCCCTTTACTTGAATAATACCTTATGGGGGTTGTAGCATTAATTTAACACGCTGTGATTGATTTGCTGCCAAATTTTTGCAACCTATGATTTCCCTGCGTATTACCAACCGATAAAATTTCTTGCAAAAACTCCTTCGTGCTGAAATTTCCGCTAGGGGTTGTTTTTCAGTTAGGGGTTGAAATCGGAAAGTAACTCTTGCTTGCTGCCGCCCTTGTGAAAGTTGGCAGATGAAAATTAGGTGTTTAAGATTTTATAAACGTGAAAAAAATTATTTTAAGTATTTAAGGGTAAATTTTCGGCCTTCCTGAGGTATAGGGGTTAAACAATCGAGTTATAGGGGTTCGCTGCCACCGATGTAAAGTATTGCAACTCTTCTGTTAGGGGCTGCAACTCTTATGGTGGTCTTAGGGGTAGTTTTCCCTCTTAGACCACAAATTTCGCTTCTTCGGAGGATAACTCGATTGCTGAACCCTGCTCTTAATTTAGGGGTTGTAAAGCCTAATTTCAATAAAATAAAACGCCAAAGAATAATATAACACTATATTGAAAAACAAGTATTAATTCTGCCCAATTACAATGATCATTCGCCCAAACGGCTCTATGCTTAAATTGCTATAGTTTCGTGAATAGAATTGATCGAAATTACGCTTAAAGTTTATGACATTAATTTGGTTGGAAAGGAAAGAATAAATCTAGCAAAGGCCCTTCGGTTTGGTTATGGTAAATAACAATAATTAAGTCTGACCTGTTTCTCCTGCGCTGGCTACTTTCCCTCGATTTGATTATTATTCAGTTTAAACGGCGCGACCGATGTTTAGTTATAATTTAAATATGTTCGGCTAGATTTTAGATCCCCTGGTCGGCAATCCTTGAATTTTGAGTGGTTTGTCACATGCACTAGTCACATAACGATTTGAATATAACTTTCAATTTTGACTTAGGTTGATTCGCGCTTCGCGCGGAGTCGCGCCGGACGCGGTACGCCCGAAAACGGCTATTGCCGGTAATTAGTTTATTATCTCTCGGGATACGGAA
Organism: Agriotes lineatus; assembly: GCA_940337035.1. Classification (NCBI taxonomy): domain Eukaryota; kingdom Metazoa; phylum Arthropoda; class Insecta; order Coleoptera; family Elateridae; genus Agriotes; species Agriotes lineatus. Next base: position 39,319,738 of record OW679203.1, read on the forward strand.
AGACTGCCTGTCCAGTTTGCGTTCCCCAAAAGGTAATTTCCTTTCGGGACAAAAACGAATGTCTTTCGTACTCTCCCGTTTTGCAAGATAGCATTTTTGAATTAGAACTCGCGCGCTCTGGAATTGCAAATGCTGCATATCCCACGCGGTTTTGCACTGCCTGCCAATTCGGCACTTCTTTATTCTGAGAAAGCTTTTGGTTAATTAACACCGGATGTAATTCAACCGCTTCGTGAATTATAACGATGTAGTCTTTTCGTTCTTAGCAAATGAACTTTTGCGTTCGCAACAAATGTAATTTATGCAGGGGCGGCTTTGATTTATTCTTCCTCCTGACAACTTCAAATCTATAAGGTTTATTAATTATAAACGCAATTTCTTACGGGTTGTTACACTATCGAGTTTCTTGTAGAAATCTCTTCAACCCCTGTATGGCCATACAATTTGAAGGAATTTCGCCTCTTCTAAATTTTGAATACTGTCATAACGTCAGATAGAGCTAATGATCAGTGTTTATGTTAGCCGGCT